>VXAB01004062.1:8917-19000 GCA_013399175.1 Odontophorus gujanensis | reverse complement strand
TATTTTCAAATTTATTACATTGTCATTCTCTGAGGTCCCTATTTGAGTTTTAATTCTTAGAGAATATGTATTAGAAAAGATTAGCGTCTTAAAGATCTGTTAACTCTTACACAAGGTCTAATGCAGAGGGTGTTTGTCCATAACGAAGATCTGCCCTCATGGTGATAAAACAAATAACAGTACTGTGACAAGAAGGCAAGTGCTTTGCCTGAACAGATATTAGCATCCTGCCAGCAGCTTAAACAGTATAAAGTTAATGTAATTACTGGATCAACAATCATGATGTTAAATAATTTGCCTAATGAGCTTGTACAACAGTTACTTTAGTTACAGCTCCTGTTAGTATTTGTTCAATGAATAATTGCTTTTTGAACAATGTTCGGGAGCTTTCCTAAAATTGTATTGATATAACTGCCATCTAGAATCAGGAAGATACAGATGGGGAAAAAGCAGATATTTGTTATGCTGTTACATTACCACAGTACAGAAGTACAAACGTATCTATTTAAGAAATTATCAGCTGGGTAAATAAGATTGAACCTCTTCACAAGATTTTCCTTAGATATCCTCTGGTTGCCCTTTTAAACTTAATTATCCTTGTTAATTACTTTTTAATCCATAGATTGAGTCAAACTCATTGAACTTATTACTTTTTAATTCGCTCATCTGAGTATTGCCACTCAGGGCTTGCAGTGGCAGGAGCAGCCCCCTTGCTTCTCCATTTGGCTGATTTCCAGCCAGGCATCAATGTACATTGATAAGGAAAGGGTGTGAAGCTAGAAACTGTTCTCTCTTTGCAAATCACATAAAAAAGCCTGCCCAAAGTTGCAGTCCTCTGCAGGAGCATAAGGAAACTCCCAAGGTAGTCCTGGACCACCAAGCTGCTCTCGGATGGTACCATTCCACCTGCTTTTTGTAATGTCTCCTTAGCCTTCATGTTGCTACAAAGCAAACTGGGCAGAAAACAGGCCAGAGACTGTCATCACACTTGTGAATGGGAGTTGGACTACATGATCTTTAAAGGTTTCTTCCAATTCAAACAATTCCATGATTCTATAATATACCCTTGGATGAGCAATGTATGACTGGAATCACCATATTCATTATTGTCAGTTTTCCTACTTTTCTACTTCAGATGTTATAAATGCAGATGATGTAAAAGCCCAAGGAGACAGGCGAGTGCAGCCGCACTGGTCAACATAGGCATGCAGAATGTGTGACTTTCTGCAGATGAATAAAGGGGAGCCAATCTTAATCTCTGTCTTTTACCTCCCTGTCCAGGCAGATCAGAGACAGAGCCTGCAATGTTCACATTCACTCTCTTTACTGAGGAATGAACTCTGCAAGCCTGGCTCGTGTTGAACTGCACCCTTCTCAACCAGCAGCGCAGCAGCTGCAATGTGAGTGTGCTGAAAAGAGAAGAATGACAAATTTCATGAAAACCGATGCACAAAAATGCAAGATTTCTGAAAGTGGAGAGAAGGTTTGCAATGCTTCTTTGTGAACGAGGAATGATGTTTCATTCACAAGGAGAATATTCTCTCATAACCTGATTCTTCACAGTGAGTACTTGAAGTCATGCCTTCTGAATCTTTATAAAATCTTACTAAAACCATGGAAAAACAGAACTTCTGACTGCACTGGGTTGAATTCAGTGAGAATACTGCATAGTATGGAGATGAGAAGTAGGGCCTCAAAAGAAATAAAACCCTGGTGATTAACCAAAGGGAAATACTGTTTTGAGGCTAAGGGCCATCCAGCACTTGCAGGACCAACCAGACTTTCTCTAACTAAAAAAAGGTGATTTATCCACTGGCAGGAAAAGAAACCTGAAAAGAAACCTATACATTATTTTATTTTATTTTTTTTTGTCAGGTTCTTCTCTGAGGGAGTAGGACTCATACTGTGCAGAGAATATCCACAACAATTCCTTACAATTATTCCCCCCAGACACATGTATATTTTAAAAATATTATCAGAAGCATGTCAATAAATATGTTGGGAAACAAGCTCACTTTTTCTTATTTCATTAGGTCAGGGCCTGACCTAAAAAATCTTGAGTGCCTAACTCATATTTAATTTCAATAGGAATTAAAGTATCAGGTGAATTGATCTCCTAAATATCTCCCTGCAACTAAAAGACTCCAGAGCTGCACACCAGGATAATGCTGCACAAAAAGCTGTACAAAAGTGTATGTAAAAACTGCTAGAATTTAAAAGAAGAACAAGAAGTAATAACAATGCTGTGGTCCACATGGCCAAACTTAACTAAGTGGACAAAAATCTGACAGATTCATTGAGAGAAATGTAGGGGCAGAATGGCAAAGGGACAGAGATGAGTGCTTGTTTTCTTTCACCACTGAAAATATGTATTCATCTCCTCACTAAATCCTCTCAAAAAAAAAAAAAAAAAATTAAAAAAAAAAAAACACACAAAAAAATGTAAAACATGCANGAGAGAAATGTAGGGGCAGAATGGCAAAGGGACAGAGATGAGTGCTTGTTTTCTTTCACCACTGAAAATATGTATTCATCTCCTCACTAAATCCTCTCAAAAAAAAAAAAAAAAATTAAAAAAAAGAAAGCACACAAACAAATGTAAAACATTGAATGTTTTAGCGTAATAAGATTGATTTGAAACCAATTCTGCTTTCTCCCTCAAGCACTTTTATGAAAGGTCATTAACGAATATAGATACTGTTTCACAGAAGAGGAAAAGGATCTGGCCCCTGGACTGCATGTCAGAGACAGAAGAGTTGCCATATTGATCCTACCCCCATTAAAATCAGTCAGAGATATGCCATCGATTTCAGTGGGAGCAAGGTCTTTGAGCGCAGCAAGAGACCACACCTTGGAAGTAGAAAAAAAAGCATAAAAGTTGTTTGAATGCCAAGGCCAAGCATTAAGCCAGAAGAACTTTCTATCCAAAGGCTGCGAGAGATTTCATTTATAATACTTCTGAACTGCAGGCAGAGTTCCTGTCAATTGGGGCCAACATGCTCACCATCACTGTGTTCATTCAGACTTAGCCGCAAGCAGATCTTTCTTGCTAGAGACTTCTGCTGTAGCAGTTCATCCCCAAGGAGATACATTGGAATGTCTCAGTGACTGTCATCAGTGCACGCTGCTAGTCTCATTTGTTTCAGTTGGCCTATTTTATCCTTTTCTTACTAGTTCCTGCTAAATCTTCCACCTATTCCTTTTGTTTTATGTTTGTTTGTTTGTTTTTCTTATGGGTTGGTAAGGCACACTGTATAGTAGCTATATGTTTTGCCCTATTTTCAGTACATTTTGCTCTGCTCTTTTATATATGAAACTGGGTAAGATTATTCTATATTTTTGTTCTGATTTAAGTATACTGTATCTGATAGATAATATGCTACTAACAGAAGACTCAATACATGAATATTCTTAATGATTATAGTATGGATCAGTAAAAAAATAAATGAAGTGCTGATGTAAACCTTTACATAAATACAGAACAAATCTTTCAAATTCAGAAATATGTTGTTCACCATTTTATTTATTTTTTTTCACCACATATCAATTTCTCAAACTGACTCAAAACCATTATAATAACATAGCAGAAAAAGATCTCATGCCATTGATAACACTGAGTAAAAAATAGAAATGGAACTATTGACATGAAATTGAAAAAGTAAATAACTGAAGTTGTTCAGAGGAGCCATGGATTTCTTGGATTTGAATAGAAAATCCATATACAGTCTATACTCCAGAGTTTGTACTTATATCTTAAAATTTCAGAGAACTGACAGACAGTAACAGTCAAATATCAACATTTGTACCATGATGATAAATTGACAATACGAAAATTTGCAGTGATAACCATTCACCATATTAGTATTTTTGATTGCTGTGTAGTATTTTTACTGACAGCAGTTCATGTCTTGTAGGATAAAGCTGTAGAAATATCAAAATACAACGTTGTTATGAGACAAGTATGACACCTATTTACGGCTAAGATTGAATGTTTCTCTGCCAGTGCAAGTGTTTGTAGAAGTCCCCACAATTAATGATTTCTTATTGGATTGAACTGTTGTAATATAATTTTGTGCAAATGTTTGTTTGTTTGTTTTTTGTTTTGTTCTTATTCTTTTAAGTACAACATAGGAAATGATTTCTTCTTTTAAGGTTGTACATTATGTCAGTAGAAAAACTGTTGTCAAAATTTATGAAATCCTAATTCCTTGTCAGTAGTACATATATTCCACACATGAAACAATTTTGAAAGATATAAAGATTTCCTTTGACAATCATACCCAATTTGGTCCATTTTTCCACTCTGCATAATCATTTTTAATCTATAGCATTAAGTAATTTCTAATGTCCATCTGCAATAGAAAAGCGAAGTTTGAAAGGGCCAGCAACATCTTGTTGGAGTAACAAAGTTAAATCATAATCATTATGGGTGATAAATAAAAAAGAGCTGTAGGCAAGCCACATGAGCATCCTGCTTTCTGGAGGATCTGTCTGTCAATGACTGACAAGATGTACTAAGGGAATGAGGAAAATGAGGGACAGCAAATGTTATTCACACTAGCTTAACTTTTGTAGATTACAAAGCATTTAGAGTTGTCTGATGTCAAGAATTTTCTGGTGTTTCTAGATATTCTTTGTCCCCTTGTGGAAATGGTGTTACCCGAGACAGAAAATTTCTTTCCTGCATTGAATACAGAAAATGCACTTGTGAGGACTTCACCAGGACTTCATCTCTCCTCCTTCCTAGAATTACACATCCCTTGCCATAAAAAAAATAAAAAACACAACACAAATGCTTGAAGAATTGTTGACCTAAGTCCTGTGACACAGACAGATTTGCTTAGCACTACAGAATTCAGACTTCAGATGCTTCTCCCTATTATAATGCTACTGACAGCATTCATTTCTAGGCAGATTTTATTTATTTATACATAATTGTACTATTTTTGAATAAATACTGCTATTTTTGCATGATAATACTGACTTCTCATGATGTGGTTCACTATTCATCTTCTGTCTCCTAATCTAAAGTTTAGGGAAAACAAATCACACCTTTGTGTCTTTAGCTTACAAATGAGCCAATCCAATCTTCTGAAATGATAATAAGGATTGCTAAAAAGCATGAGCATACAAAATGCTTTCCCACAGAGACATGATGGGTTGCAGTACAATAAAAACCTTATACGCAATTAAAAGAAGGTACTACCTCAAACTACCCACTTAAAACAAAAAGAACAATACCCACACGTCAACCACATTTAAGTCCTAAACCCACTAAGGAGATAAATGTACGGAAGCTGTAAGTGAAGGACTCTCACTGAATTACTGGAAATTTTTCCAAGGAGACCAACAATTGCTGGTGTACTTTTGGAAGATGTCTTGATCACTACTACCATGTAAACCATGTTAAGTGAAACAGACTCAGTTTCACTTGTTCTTGAGTCTGAAGATCCCACACAGCAGGCCACTGACCCACAGACACTGATGCATGGCTCCAAGTGTGCCTACACACTGAAGAAATCTTTAGTTTTCTGCATCTTTTGATGAAAGAGCTATCTTATCCATAGAATAAGACTGAGAATATAGTGAGAGGGAACACTGTTAGACATCAGACCCGTTAGAGAAGAGTCATGAGGTTTGTGCAGCCAAATAACACGCTGAGAGAGCAGTAGGGAAATCCAGCCTGTCTTCCTAACTGTGGGCAAAGTGAAATGGGAATTAAATGCAATAAGAAATCAAAGAGAAGTCCAGTCAGTCTGTGAGGGAAATGTTCATGAAGAAGTTTAGCATCCTCAGTTTGAGAAGCTTGCCAGTCACTACACTGCACTTCAACCACTGCCACCGTGTCAACTAGCATGTACTCTACATGGCTGATTTCAGTACTCCTTTTTGCACCTAGAACAATGAGCTGATTCTGCTGAACCACAGCTTACAATGAAGAGAAAAACTAACAAACACACAAACAAAACAAAAAAAAACAACACCCACTATCATTAGGAAAATAAAGCTTAAAATCTACACAAAGATCCTGAAGCTGTGAGGTTACTGGGCATGTGGATTTTAGTGATGTGGTAAGATGCCAAAAGGTACAGTTCTTAAAATTACATGTGCAGTGAGAATGTATGGCAAGAAAGTGATTAGAGGGTAGAAGTTTAATCACAACCATCAGAAGGAGCTTTAATAATTCATGCTGGAGCTTAAACGTAATATTTGCACAAAGAAAGGCACTGAAGTTATAGAGGGATTAAGTTTCTTGATGAGCTTCAAAGTTTTCTGATGATTTGAGATGTTTCTACTAGATCCATAAGAGTTTGGAAAGCTCCCAGAAATGGACAGAAACAGACTTCTTCAAAGCTTTCCACTATATAATCAGCTCATAAACATTACAATTAATCAGCAAACATGACTAACTTTCAAGATGTCTGAATGACTGAATGGTTGCATTTAGGTTTTTTTTACTGTTGTTTTTATTTTTTTTAATTGTCTTGTCGCAAAATCATAAATATGGGTTATCGTGCATTTATATAAGTAACTCCTTCCACCTTTCTGTTCTTCTTCAGTAAAATGTTGGGCCAGGCACTCTAAGAACCAACAGAAATGGGAAGGAATGGTCTTGTTGTGGCTGTAACCCTTTTATAAGAAACACTCTGAGCAAGTTTGAAGCAGCACACCTCACATATTCTGTGCACCTGGCAAAGCTGTCAGAAGCAATTCTAGGAGCAGAGCACAATGCAGTCTTGAGCATGCACATACACTACATGTTTTAATGAATTGAATTGATGACTGGTGTTTATGCATTTCTTACTTAATTTTCACTAAGCAACAAGTGAAATCACAATGTCCAGAACAAAATAACACTCAAATTCACAAACACACTGTTTCTAACATTCATATTAGCATGCAATGGGGTTTACGTGATTGCTATTGTAATATACATATATATATATATTTTAATGCTGAAGGACTGTTTAACAATTACTGTTAAAATTTCTTGCAACTGATATAATGTAAATACTACCAGGTATATTTAATAGGGAAAGAGGATGACAAAATATTCCAACACATAAAAAAAAAATAAATTAATGAGTTAAAATAATAATTGCAGAAATTTGGATGGTGTTATTTACTAGCACCTTTTTATTAAACCTAGATAAAATCAGAATAATGTCTACTTTAAATTAATTTGAGATCCCAGTTACCAGGTGTAATAATCCATAAGGGAATTAACATTATTTTTAGGATGGTTTTGAAATGTTACACAGAAACTATCATTTGTCCAAAAAGCACTACTCTAGTTTTTCAGTATTGATATGCCAATTTTTTTAACTGTTCTCCTTAGAAACATCTGATCAGTGGGGGACACTGTCCTGCAAAGTGATTAACTTTCCTGCATACCTCAGCTCCCTTCAGCTGTTCAGAACTCAGCAAGCATGGTACAAGGTCACTTAGAGGACCACGTCTGGAGAACTACTCTTTCCATCTAGGGAGTGATGTTGGTGGAAGAAAAAGCACCACCATGTAGCACAGTGAGATCATAGAATCAAAGATTCAGAAAATATCCTGTGTTTGGGTGGACCCACAAGGGTCACCAAGTCCAAATCTGGGTTCCACACAGGACCACCCAAAATCCAAATCTTTTTTCTGAGAGAGCTGTCCAAATGCTCATTTAACTCCATCAACTTGGGGCTGCACCCACTGTCCTGGGAGTCTGTTCCATGCCCACTGCCCTCTCAGTGAAATAAGAGCTGAGGAACATGTGAGAAATTTAACTTTTTTCCTGTTCTGATCATCTTAATTGTAAGCATGTAGGTTGTTCATTCTGCTTCAAATAGCACGAAAGGATATTTCTATGTTTAAGGTAAATTGCTTGCTAAAAGAAATAGGTGACAGCTGTTTTTTATGGTAAAGTTTCTCCCCAGAGAGGTAGCTGACTAAAAGCAAGAGGCTGAGAACCATCGGGTGCTACAAGTTTCCGGTTTTGCTTTCTCAGCTACCACCTTCCCTCTAGTTCTCCTTTCATTTCTGGTAATTTTTATCCCACAAATTTATCTCTTGCTTTTCTATCACAAGTATTAAATAAATAAATACATTATTTTATTGGTCTAAGCATGAGATGAAACATAGTCCACTATGAGCTAAGATTTTTTTCTAAAATAAAATGACCTGGAGAAAAAATAAAATAAAATAAAATAAAAAATAAATGCATGGCAAAAGCTGGGAAACAAAGGAAGATAATTCCAGAATAATGCTCCAATCTGTGCATTGGAGCAGAGTGGCACCTCAGCTCCAAAGTGTTCACCCTGGGCTGAAGGCTCTTTTGTCAGGAAAAAGGGTGTGATCTGGAAAATCCTAACCCAAAACTGGGAGAGAGCCCTGGTCTGAGGTTGGGGAAGAGAGAAGTCTCTCAGGATAGGTTTTGTTTATTCCTACCTCAAATCTCCCTTAAATTTACTTTCTCTTTGCATTTTATTCCGATGGTTGTCTTGCACTTTTAAAAAATCTTGCAGGTTTGATTGTTTTTCAGGAACAAAGCTACAAGAGGGACTGCGGCTCAAGGCGAGCTGGAAAAAGCAGCAGCAGGTGCCTTGTAGCTAGTTTTTCTTTTTCTCAAGAAAGGTTGGGCTACATGTGCTCAGCTTCTGTTTCAAACCTGACAGAAGGAAATAAAAAGATTTTTCATCTTGTTAAAATGCAGCCAGCCAATGGTTTTCTTTTCCAAAATATTACCAGATATTATTATCAAATGTTCAGATTTTACATTCCTGACAAACAGGAAATATATGCTGCACTAATAAGATGTCAATCAGAAAGATAACACCAATTTTGTGGTTTCTAAATCATCCCCACCACCTGCTGAGCCTTTGATCATCCCAAACAATTAATCTAAGAGATACATGATTAAGAAATAAATACTTCCCAGTGAACCTGTGAGCTACAGTACATATTAGCAAGCTCTGATCTTGCTTTAAGTGATCACAAATCAATTATACACAAAGAGAGATGAGAGGGGTGCAAAGAGAGTCTGCCAATCAACAGATTTATTTCAGTAACAGTGAATTAAAAGATATCACTGCATTTTAGCTAATGTGATGGGACAGTATGTTTTAGGGATATGCTTTTTTTTTTCCCCAGAAGCTGGTGATAGAATGGCATGTTGCAGCTGTATTTATTAAAGAAGATTTCTGCTGTGTGGAACATTTTGAAATGTTGACTTTAAAATACAGAATTGAAATGAAGATCTGGAGTTTGGCACTGCCATAGAACAGGAAATCACAACCATTCTGTCAGAAAACTGAAAGCGGTATCTTAGCACTGCTCAAACTCCTTGATGCTATCACCTACACAATTTTTTTTTTTTTGTGAAAGTACTTGATGTAATATAAAGCTGAATATTTCCTCCCAGTATTCAGACTGAATTCATGTAGGTGGCCAGCTGAAGGCTGTTTCTGAATTAGCAGTTTGGGGAAGAGGTGTGGTTTCTTCCAATATTAAGAAAACAAATAAACAAACAAAAAACAATGGCAACAACACACACACATAAGCAAAAGAACCTCCACAAAAGGATAAGAGAGCAAAACAACAAAATCTCACCCCAAGATGCAGCTCTACGTAGATGATCTTATTGCACCCAATTTAGAAATATTGTAAGCTGTCTTGATTCCAGTCTCAGCCCAGTCTTCAAGGGCATGGAGAACATGGAAAATCTCAACTCCGAGAAAAAGATCTGAACAGTTCTTATACAGGTTTTCACCTTTGAACATCAGCTTTCACAATACCCAACTGATGCTGTGCAAAGATTTCAGCAACTGAAGCTCTGTGGTCCATAGTCTACCTTTTATTAAAATCAATTAAGCAGGAGATGTGTACTTAGCTGTATTTGAGGACTTAATATTTGAGAAAGATTTTAGCAGGAATCCCCCCATCAGTGTTTAACTCAGACTCCTAAAGCTTACTTACTTTTTCTTTTCCTTTCCTTTTTCTTTTCCTTTTCCTTTTCCTTTTTTTTTCTTTTTCTTTCTTTTTCTTTTTCTTTTTCTTTTTCTTTTTCTTTTTCTTTTTCTTTTTCTTTTTCTTTTTCTTTTT
>VXAB01004057.1:495-11456 GCA_013399175.1 Odontophorus gujanensis | reverse complement strand
GGAAATACTTTTCTTATCGAGTTCGGTTTTTGGCCAAATCACTGGTTAATCCTTAATATGATTATTTCCAGTGTTTAATTTTGATATGGAAAGTACCTTGTAATGACATAATTCACATAAATCAGTGGAATGTCAATTTGAGAAGCACCGCTAAATCTTGTTGATGTTTTTCTAGCATTAGCTAGTAAAAAGCAAAGGTTTTGTGGGGTACGGTCTTGGTGGATTTACTTGTCCCTTGTAGTTTTAAAAGAGGATTAACTTCTGTTTGAAAGATGATTCCATTGATTACTGGTGTGTATAGTTTCATTTCCTAACTAATATGCTATGCAGAATGCATTGAATGTGACTCTCAAGTAGTTTTGTTATTTGTCCCAGTTCAGTGGGAGCTGGTTCAAAATGAAAATCTCCTACTAAGTGTTGAGCATGTATTGAAGGACAAGTGTGAAACTACTGACACTGAAAGTTTTACCCGAGGGCTGTTTTTTCATTTTATTTTATTTTTTTAGTGCAGTCTCAACATTAAGAACTGTATTCATACAAAAATTCAACTAACGGTCGAGTTTAAAAGTTTGAAAAATGAATAAGCATTTTGCAATATTTTTTTCACAGTAAGAGAAATTCTGTCTGAGTAGTATGTCTCAACTGCCATTCAGGAAGACTGTGATCATGGTTTTGGGCCAAGGGTATCAAGTTAACTAGTAATTGTCCTTCTGTGTAAATGCTATCAGTCATTCTAGGACTATTTGACCTCGTTATGATTACAGAGAGCTTATGTCTTTAAGTGCGTTTTCTTACATTGCATTTATAAATGCATTCTGATTCAAAACAGGACTTTTTCTACAGCTAAAACCTTTTCTGTCTGTAATATTTATTCATATTCTGAGTGTTTTCAGTGTAAATGAGAAGGCAATAACTTCTCATTGTATTTAGAGGTTTTTCACTGGGCTTGTGATGTTACTCCTGTTATCATTCATTTCTAGAAGTCTTTTTATTTGTAGCTTTATGAAATGCTCAAACTGCATTATCTTCATCAGTTTTATCTGTCTGGCATGGTCTGTCTGTCTAGAAATACTTATCAGTAGTAGTGAAAGAACATTGCTTGTCTAAGAGCAGTTATCAGTGATAAAAGGACTTCTGCAGAAAGGAGAGACAAAGAGGTACTCTACACAGGGTTGCTGAGATACTCGTAAGTATGTCTTGCATCTTTTAACTCTGGTGGTCTGATGCAATTTCTATTGAAATTAATCTGAAAGAGTGATTTCAGGTGGTTAGTGTCTGGTTTCAGAGTTTGTCAGGCAGGAGCAGAATGGACTTGCACTTTAGGTGGGAATGTTACAGCTTTCTAGAGCCTTATTTGCCATTTCTACGCACTGAATTACCCTGTAAGTTGCCTTGAGTCTGAGATACATGAAGAATTTAAATTTATTTTTTCTGAAGAAGTGGTAAACTGTCACTGGGTAAAGGCAGAAATATGTTTTAGGTCCTCACACCTGTTTGAAGAATCTATGCAATCTGCACAGTATTTCTGAGAATTGATTAATCTAGTAATTTATTACTCTGGATCAGTGACAGGGAATGATGCTGTGCATGTTCACATGCTGTCAACCCTCGTTTTGATGAGTACCAACATAACATAAAAAGTGCTGACTTATAATAAAACAGAGTAATTTATAGGTTTCTTGATCGATAGTTTCTTAATTTTTCAGTAAATAATTACACGATTCATCCCTTCCCCAACCTCACTCATTTCAAACTCTTTTGATTTGTCATGAGAAAGCTTGGTTAAATCAGCAAAACTGTAATACTGTGAGGGAAAGGTTATTTCACAGGAAGATTTGAATATATACCAGTAACCAGAATATCTATATTTAACCTTTTAAATGTGTTGCAAATGACAGTTTTGGCAGTCTTTGTTACTAGTGAGATAGAGGAATGAAATGAATGCACTTCAAGACTCATTAAAACAAGTGGAAACCAGGTGAATGGTACAGAATTACTGTATTGAAACAGACAAGTTCTGGTCAAAACCCTTCTAGTAGACAAGCTGCTTGAAATTGAGAGGGCCACAGTGACAGCTGGGTGTAATGCTTTAGGTAGATTCTTGCAATATACTCTTCGGTGTTTTGATGTTTTTCTTTTTTAGGTCTTCTCTGCCAGATCTATAAAAATTCTTTTTCCTTCAGTTGTAAGGCTGTCACTGAAGTGTTTTCCTTCACATCAGACAACGAATCTCTTCAACTGCTTTTGAAGTGTAGAGATTGTGTTCATTCTTTTCTTTTTCATATGCAAAGTCTATATACAAACACATCGAAGTTTATGTGTGACAAAGTTCTGATGTCAAGTGACAGTTTCATAAAGACTTCTGTGAATATGTTTGTACTAATGGTAAGTTTTTAAACATACCTAACCCCACACTTTTGAAACGCTACACTAATTGTAGATTTATGCATAGATACCTTTATGTAAGTGGTTTAAATTGAAGAAAGGATTATTTTTATTACGGGCTGTTAAAGTATGGCAAATAACAATAAACACTTTGCTGATATTTCCGGTGGAAATCTTAATTCCTTTAGAGGGCTGCAGATAACATGTTACAAGAGACTGATCAAAGTAATTACAGTTGCTTCATAGTTAAACTTTCAGCTGTGCACTGAAAAACAGAAGTATTTTTTCTATTTTTTATTCATCATTCCTTCTCACTGAAGACCTAAACTTGAAAGATTCAGTAATGATTTCTATAGTAATATGTACTTTCAATAAAAATTTGTTTTTACTTGATATAATTACCATTTGTGTGTTGTACTTGAAGTAAATTTGCATATGTAAATCAGAATACTTCTTAGCACATAAGCTACTTTTAATAACCTTGTAATTTTATGAAGTTCTTTAGTCCTTTAAACCAGATCTTGTTTTCTAATTTGCATATGTTTTATAATTTGCCTAATATATACAAACTACTCATATTGCCCATATCTCAGTAATGCTTTATTTAGTTTTAATTGCTAAACTTCTTTTCAAATAGTTTGAGTGGTAGACATAAATTGTTCTCCATACTTTGGGCAAGTAGGATTTTATTTTATGAGCCTCTACAGTAGTCTTCCATTGAGTCATGGTTTGAAAACTGATAACAAAGCAAACCTTGCATTGCACCTTTTAAGAGAGTCCATGTGATAGCAGAGGTGATGAATTTAGGCAGACACCACAGAGGTTCTCACTCCAGAGGTCCTTGTAATTATGCAGAGGAAAATTTTATTAAGAAAAAAGTTCTGTCTTCATTTCCACGTGGCTGTATGCCACGTGTTAAAACTTATCCAGTTAGCTACTGTTGTATTGTCTTCTTTGTACTTAAAAGCATCTAGTGATGCTCACACAGTGACCCAGCACAGTAGTTTGTAGGTGGAATTTGTTGCTTAGCCTGTAGGAAGTGAAATTGAAGGAGACCTTTGCTGAAAAGGAATTTTGAATATTTCATGATTATCAGTCCCTTGCTAATTCTTTCTTACTCAATTCTATTTTCTATGGTCTTGTTTGACGTTTTTGGCAGCTCAGTTAATTAAGCAGAAGTTATCCCTGATTAATGTACTGTAAGCTGCTTCTGAAGTGCTATAAATAATATGGTGATTAATTGCTGTATCCAAACGCAGTCATCCCGTAGCACACTTCACAGATGGATTGTTTTGGTGAAATGATGTCCCATTCTCATATGTATTAGAGACGTTGACTTCAGAAAAAATTATTGCTCTATTTTTGTTTACTTCCAAATAATTCATTTCTTTTGATCACTAGAGCAATCTGTATAGAGAATTCATTTTGAAGAAACAAATGCAGTATTCCTGCAGACTCTGAGACCAAGCACGCTGAAAAGAATGAGGCATTAAATGGCTCAGATCTAGAATTTCCAATTTTTCCAAGTTTGAACTTTGCTCAGTTATGAGTTTTCTAGTTATGTACAATGCCAATGTTCTTTTTGAATCACAAGGAGAAGATTTTAGTATCAGTTAGCAGAACAACAGTAGTTTCCAAACTCTTCTTGCCATCAAGGCATACAGTGCACAGACAGTGATCTGATCTTTTTTTTTAAAAGTTGATAGTATCCAACTGGTAATATCCAGTTTGTGTCAGATAAAAGAATGAGAAGAAAGCTTATATTAGTATTTCTGAATCAATTATCTATTTATTATTAATTTGAGAATCTGTTTTTAAACCCATTAACTGGAGGGAGACTATTAGTGCAAAAATGAGTGAGGTTTTCATTATTTGTTTCTTTTGGGAAAGAAAGTCTCCATAGTGCAACGAGTCCCTGGAGACTTCCAAGGTGAGGCTATTTCCTATCTCAATTTTTTTTTAAGAATCCTTGGTATTAAGTCTGGGTGCCCTCTCTGTGAACAGCTATGCTCAGTCAGCAAGAATTAGTATCACCCTTGGACCAGACTGTGGGATTCTTATTCCTATGCAGTGACAACAATGGGACTCTTTCTTGATATGAATGGCTGACAGTTTCAGCTCAATTGCTTTTAGGCATGGTGTTTAAGAAATATTGGCTGATTTTAGTCAGTTATTTAGTTGTCTTGATTCTAACATAAAAAACAGTATTGAACTCTATCAACAGAACAATACTGGCCTCTCTTTAAGATTGTTGCAATTGAGTCATAAAGACAATTGTATCTGAACTGGGAGATTGTCTTCACAGTTCAAATTTGTAACATAATCTTCTTTTTCTACGAAGATAAGAAATGATGTGTTTTTCTAATTCTCCTGGATAATTCAGAGAATAGAGAAAAATGAGCTGTTGGTGTATCCTTTTTATTTATTTTTTTTTTCCCTAGGTGATAATGTTTCTTTTTACCATTTTGGTTTCATATTTGTACTAATATGCAAAATGTAGTAGTTGATAAGGAATTTAAATCTTAATGCATTTGAAAGCTGAAAAAGCAAGGAGGAATTATAACATAAAAAGCTTGGGAATTGTCAGCATCACCATAGGAAATTTCAGTTCTGTCATTTGAAGTAGCCCTGGATATTACTGATACTTCTATATGATCTATTTTTATGGTTTATTGTCTAATTATGCTCACATATTTTTTTTGTTAGGCTGCTTGTTGAAGGGTGAGCTAATTCATATTGAAGTCAGTAGGAGCTGGAACTTATCCCAGCCCTTTGAAGATTTACTTACCATGCTTACATTCACATATGTGTGAAGCTCTGTTATCTACAGAGAAATCTGTACATGCGTATATCTCAACATGGTGAGCATATGAAAGATTTTACAGAATGAGAGTTAAGGACACTTGTGTGTTTTTGTCATAGTCTGTGTTCCGATATCAACTTTATACTTCTTTCTGTATATTTGAGGAAGTATACCAGTATTACTCCAAAAGTCTTTTCTACTCACTTGAAGATACTTCATCATAGATATAATAGATTAATTATGTAGAGAAAGAATATAAAAGTAAAATTTATCAGTGATAACACCGATTTACACCTCTCTGTACAATTTAAAATCTGTCCTTTATTTAGAAGTGCTCTTATGCAATATTTATTGTAGATGTTTACAGCAAACTAATATACTCCTGTTCATGAAGTTTAAACGGATAATGCTGGGAGCAATATGTTCATAAAAAGTAATTTGTATACTGGGTCACGTTTGCTTTATACAGTTTCTTAAATCTCAGGAATTTATTTCCAGTCTTTTTTACATGGGCAATTTAGATCAGTAATTTCTGAAAATATCAAGTATAGCATACAAACTACAAATACCGCTAATAAGAAGGGCAGCATATTTGCAAACAGACATTGCTCTCAAAAAACTTTTCTTTATCTACACGGACACTCTTTTTATTAGAAGTTTAAAACAAACAAAAAAAGAACATCGGCACCAACAAATAACAGCTTAACCCAAGTTCAGATGACTATTTTTCACCAGTCTGCTGTTACTTTTTACCATTTTTCCACTTAGTGCTCTCCTTGTGACCGTAGGAAAAAAAGGTGTTGCTTCATCAGCAACATAAGAAAGCAGAGAAAAATCCTAAGTTTTATGGAAAGTGCTTCTCTTCCCTTCCCAAGAGAGATATATTGTCAGATATATCCTAGAAATGAATCATAGAAATTGAAGTCTAACATCACTTCAGTCATTTCTCAAGCTCTGGTTCTCACAAATAATGTCATTCACTACGAGAAGTTTGAGAGAAATGAAATGTGAGAAACTTACTGAGGTGATGTCTTTCGGCTGAGCACAAAACCTTGAGAGCAATTACTGAACTAGGGATATAAAGTATCAGATTTGGTGGGTAGGGAGATAACAGGATAACTATGAAGAATGACTTAGTGATTTGTAAGACAGGATAAATTAGAAAAGGGCATATGAGGACTTATGTTGCATTATATATAATTTCGGTACTGAAACGTTCAAGAAGGAATTATGTGAAGGCAGCTGATAGCTGCTGATGGTAAAATAACTTATGTGTAAGGCTAAACATCAGAGGAGAGAAAAACACTTGTGTGTGGAAGTCCAATGATCCCTGAAGGAAAGGTGTTAGTCTGTAATGTGAGTAACGTTAAGAAATTAGGAGTATTTCACCACCATACGAGGCAGACTATTTAAAAAAACAAACAAAACAAAACAAACGAACAAAAAAAAAAACCAAAGAAGAAAAACACCCACACTTCGGTGAGCTACTCCTTAGCAAGAGATATTGTTTCAATACACCTGATACTGGTTATGATGGGTGTAATAAGGAATGTGGCATTTTGAAGGTGTTCATTTAGAGTTGCCAAAATATTGCCAATCTGTCTCAAAAGCTACAAGCTACTAGAAATATGTGAAGCTGACTTTTAGAGTTCATAATAAAAAATAATAATAAACTAGAATAGGATGATCTTAGTTCTGCTACTCTGTGTTGGTTTCTACCCTTATGCTTCAAATCCTTGCAAGAACGTAGTCAAAATTCTCATTTTGAATAGAACCTACTCCTTCTGCTTTTTGCCATAATTGTGTAAAATAATTAGTTTGTCATCTTGGGGAATCAGAAATAAAAGTCTACTGAGTTTTTTGATAACTGTTTTAAATGTAGCTGTTTTAAGCAAACTTGTTTAGAACTCTCTAACCTATAGTATACTATTTCATAAAATCTAGAGTGGAATATGTTTTTCTTTGCCAAGTGTCCTACCTTATGGTCTAAAATGCAGTAGATATACTGTCAAATATCAATATATTTTTATTAAATGGCCATCTAGAAGGAAATGTTATGAATTCACCTTTTTGAAATTTAGAATTCAAGGTCAAATTAATTTTAAAATGCTGTCTGGAATTAAAGTTTTATTGAAATAGCTTTTATAAAGGTGACATCTTCTACAGTGGCCTTTCAGAATTGGAAGAATGTAAATCACGCATCTGAGGGCATAAAAGTTATGGCCAAACTGCATTTCCTGGAATCAGTACATGTACTTTGTCTTGCGCATAGGAATTTATGTTTTGCAACACACTGTCATTGAATCAGTGAAATTCAATTTCAAGTTATATTTAGCACTTAATTTTGCACAACTTTTCTACCTAATGGGCAAGTTAGTATTGCCTATAGGAATTCTATAACCCAAGGGCAATTGGGAAGATATGGATAGAATCATTCTATTGCACTAGAAGAAACTTTCAGTAGTCAGCAATGAAAATGGACCTTAAACTGGAATGTAATGTGTACTTTAAAACAGATAAAGAAAGTTCCTCTTTTTTTTTTAATTATTATTATTATTTTTTTTCTTTTGGACAAGCCACTGTCCCACTCCGCAAATATTCCCTGGGCATTTCAGTAATAGTGAAGTAAAATCATTTACTTACTTTATGTTTCAAGTAGCTGACTTGAGTCACTGAGTTGACTTTTGTGGTAAGATTATGTGCTTAAAATAAATCAGTGCATTTATGTTGCTTGTAATGAAATGATCTTAATTTGCGGAAAGACTGAAGTCTTCTGACTTTGTAATAAAAGTTCATAGATCAATTTCTTATCAGTTATGCCTGTCACATACTTATGAAGAAATGTACCATAGATGTGCTACTGGGTTAACATTTTCAAGTTGACTCAAGAAAACATAATTTGATCCTCGCTTTGTTGGTGTATTGTACACGTAGTGGGCAGCTTATGAAGAGAAAAAGCTTGCAGGCCTGTGAGGAGAAGTGTTCTGACCCAAGGTATTCTAGTCAATGAATCTGTCTTTCTGTATCTGAAAAATGCAGCCATTTTGTTACTAGTCTGTACTGGACTGACCTTGAGTAGCTGCTGGCTGCCCTACCCAGCCACTCAGTCACTGCACTCCTCAACATGTCTCTCTTTCCTGGGTGCAACTTCACTCCTTTATCCCCAACTTCTCTACCACTTCATCTTCACAGGTGGCACATGGGGAATGAGCAACAGGGCTGGGGTCTGTCCATTAGTTCTCCCAGTGCAGGCCCTTGCACAGGCTGCATTCCTTCTGGATAAACTTGTTCCACCGTGGTCATCGGTGGGTTGGGAGTGACTTCTGTTCACCCTGTTCTGCTACCTGCTGTTGGTTTATTGTCTCTCATAGGTTTTGTTGTGCAGTTTTTCATGCAATGTTCCTGGTTTTAAGCGTTCATGTGTGGAGGGGAACACAATCAATCTTCTGACTTAACAAAAGCACAAGTTGATAGGGTGTACAAGATAGATGTACTTTGCATTTAGTTTATTTTGCAAAATCTTACAATGAAAAAGGAAAAGCATTTTTGGAGGTTCTTTTGGACACTGGGAAGGAGATCAGAATATTGTTGGGGGAGAGTAGGAGGATAGAACTAAAAGTCACCTCAGTTATATGTAAATTATTAAGATTTCCATAAAACATGTTCAACAAAGGGAATACTGTTGAGAAACCAGACAAATAGTAAAGCAAAATAATTTTGGAGACTTCCTCCAGATCTTCTTGTTGCCCGCTTGCTACTCTGCCAAGGAAGGTCTGAGACACTGCAATTTACTGATAACGATTTACAGAAAAATCAGGCCTGTTGCAACTAAAGCTGTCTGATTAATAGGTGCATATAGGTTTTCTCCATCAAGTCAGTCCAATTTTGAAATCTATTGCTTAAATGCCTGTATTGGGACTGCTGAGTCATGGCCTGAACCACTGATTGTGCATCTGAAGGAAAGACCAGGTCATCTCTGGGAGCACAGGTGAAGGGAATTCACTTGTGTGACCAGAAGCTTCTTAGACCTCTTAGACCTTAGCCTTAGTAAGGGCTAACTGCTACTGATCTCTTGTTGGAGAAGCCTCCTTTTGAAGTTCTTTCCCTGTGAGCTTACATCTTCAGCGATGGGTGAGCATTTATTTTCCTTCCTTTTGTAACATCTCCTTGTTTGTGCTGGTCCCTTTGCCTTTACAGCGCTGTAGACTATTCTTCTAGTCCCATGCAGGGCTTCAGCAGGGCTGTAGCAATATTTGCTATTTCTCCAGAGGAAAATTGTTTTAAATGTGTTTAAGGAAAAAAAGTTATTCTCAAAATACCTACATCTACAGTTACCAATGCATCTTTTTTTTTCTTTCCTCAACCTCTCTAATTTTTAAGTAATTATCTCTGGAAATATTTCTCCTCACCCCGAAAGGTATGGGGGGAAAGGAGTAAAACATCACAGGATATTACAAGATTAAAAAATGTTAACCTTAAAATGACTGTAGTTACCAAAATGATAACATTCTTTCTAATATCCCAAGTGCTCTACAAAATTAATAGTTACTGTCTGTCTTTTCTTATTTGAGTAGTACTTAATGTGGAAGGGAGCTACGGAGTTTTCTCTCCCCAGCTCTGGACAGTTTGATGTACAGTGAACATAATTAGTATTTCTGTGCTCAGCATACTGTGAGGCATGGGTCAGGATACTGTTTGATAATCCAGTCTTAGGTGAGAAGGGCTGAAAAATGTCAGAAAACAAGACTATGCTTTTGGCCAGATGCACAGGGTGCAATAGAAGTGGTATGTGCAAAAATGTGGTGGCATTTCAATATGTGTGTAAAGCTGTTAATATTCTCTTATCGGCATTGCTGACCTCTAATGTGTTATGTCTAGATGGAAGACAAAATGCTCCTGTATTAATTTTGAAATTCCTGATGTTTCCATTCTATGTGTGAAGGCAAAAAAAAAAAAAAGAGCCCTGCCAGTTTTTTGTGTGTGAACTTGTGCAGTAGATTAATGTCCCAATTTCCCATACTTGCGTATGGAAAAAGTCACAATTACTGTGAAAAAGTATTCTTATATAATAAACAAGTGTTTCAGTGATCGTTATTCCCTGCGGTGTAAAGCTGAGTATAGAAGACAAATTTTTATAGGCATATTTTAATGTAGAAGTTCTTTATTAGTCTTTATGCAGATCAGAACTCCTTTCAAACTAATATATACATTTAATAAAGTTGTTACACATTTCTAGATGTACTTACATGTAGTTTGTATGTAGCATTAGTTGTTGAGGGGAAAAATTCTGAGAGAGAAGAGATCTCAGGAGGTTTGCTTATTTGCTAATTGTGGTCAGTGCAGATACATTATGTGAAATGCTGACGTTTCTGTTTTCCTTAGAAGTGGAAAAATATTTTAGCATGATATTGCAGTAGTTTAAAATGATAATTTTATGACGTTTATGAAATACTAAGATCTAATGACAATCGGTGTTGCAAGGCTGCTTTCATAACTGAGTTTAAAGAACACACTGGAAATGATATTAGTTTCTTGTTCCTATTCTAGAGAAGATTGATCAAAACTTCAAATTGTTTTCTTTAGTTAGATCTTCTGTTTCTGTTTTGAACTGGAAGTGAAAATTCATAGTAAAGATGAAAAAGACAGGTGAAACTAAATAAAGCAACTTCTAGAAGGTTTCCTCTGTGGAAACAAGTATTCAGCCAGAGTGTACAGGATTTCTAGTTCTTTTGCCACTACTGCCAAGTAGTTGTGATTACTAAAATACAAGGTC
>VXAB01004053.1:29036-123786 GCA_013399175.1 Odontophorus gujanensis | reverse complement strand
CGGCCCTGCCCGGCTCCCCGCGGGGCGGCGGCGCTGCGGGATCCGCTACCACCGCGGCCGCGCAGCCGCACCGCTCCGCCCGCCCCCGAACCGCGAGGAGGCGCAGCGCGCAGGCGCGGGTTCGCGTCCCGTCCCCGGCGCGGTGCCGCTCTCGGCTCCGTGCGATAGCGAAGCGGCGAATGGCATTACGTCCGCCCGCTCATTGCACAGCGAGAGCGTGGAGGTGACTTTAGTTCCCAGTGTAGGGCCGCACGGCGCTACCGCATCTCGCCTCCACCTAAGGAAAGTCCTGATCTCACGCAGCGCTCGTGGCTGAATGGGGAAAAGCATGGTCACCCGAACATTGGTAGTGCAGGCGCAGTGCACTGTGATAACCAGCTTTTATTTCTTACATACAAGAACCTGCAGATACAGAAGAATCACTCTTCCCTTGCATTCCCTCTTTCACTTCGATGCCAGGCGTCATCCCCTGGGAAATGCAAGTGGGAGCCACGAGATCAGTGACACTCATGAACCAAACTATCCGTCACTTTGCATTGAGGACCGAACGTTCACACTGCAAAGCAATCACCCCAACACCTCTCACTGTGTCATCGCTTTCAGTATTCCTCGGAGAACTTTGTAACTCATCAGCTGTTGGCTTTCTTTTGGAGGGAAGCAGGGCCCACGCTCGGTCACGTACGCGTAGGGAAACCTGAGCACCCACAGTCCGTCTGATGGGAGCGTTATTTCCTGCTTCTCAGGGTAGAACACAGGGCAAGGCGGCGGCCCAGGCTGAACCTGAAAGCAAGAAGCAAATGAGTAATTATCAATCACAGTCAGAATAAAGACTTAAGAGGCAAATGGAGCCAAGGAACACTACAAGTCTCCAGATTCTCCAAGTATTTCTGCATCTCTTCCATTTCATCCCATCCTCCTCTAAAAGGAGAAATTGAAACGCTCCCTGTGGAGCCTGATGGTTTTCACAAAAACATCAAGAATTAGTGAGGCAGGAGGACGAGAACAAAACTGAGCATTTGTTGAGATAAACTGTGTGCTTTTCTACTACCGCTGGAATTCTGGTGCCAAGCTTCAATTAGCATTCTTAACTTCTAAAAAGAAACAGGTTCATATCTGAGCAGTTGAACGTATGAACCACTGTTTTATGATTCAGCATCAAGGAACTTTACTCACTCAGGGAATAATCCCTGTCACCTTTTGCCTCCCACTCTGTGCCTTCTGGCCCTGCAGTTAACGCTGCAGCACTCCACCTCTGCTCTGCAGGTAACACATCCCTTTCTGTTTCTTACCTGAGGTGTCAGTGTGATTTGCAGCGGAGCATCGGGAACCACCACAAAGAGTCTCATGAACTGAGCGTAATGCGGCTTGAGTCCTCGTCCCTGAGTCGAGGACAGGATGTAGAGTGGCATGTCAGAATTGAGGGCTTTGATGGCGGACTCCTTTGGGCCCCCTCCCATCACCTTCATGACCTTATCAGGCCCCGAACACATGAACCTCCTACCACGTGCATCTTCATATTCAAATCCTACAAAAGCTCGAGCTATGTCATCCCTCCGTCTTCCTCTTCCCATCACAACTGCGCTTCTTTTTGCAGGAATGGCCTTGTTAGGTGCAGGCCAGGAATTGGTATCTAAGTCTCCTTCGTCTTCAGCTCTTGTCCTGATGACAATGTCCCAAGGCATTAAGTAGTTTGTTCCCGGGATAAAGCCTTGCTGGTCTAGGCCTGTGTGGAAGTTATAAGCCTTAGCAGGCCCCAGCTTAACCAGTGACCAACTGGAGAATTTCGGCAGCAAGCCTTTGGGGCAATTCGAATGGAGCATCCCAGGGAGGTACTCGACAGTGGATGCCTGGCGATCCACCAGGCTTGGCCTTTTCTCACTTTTGGACTCCCCACTCTGCCCCTGACCTTCTGCATTGTCCCCTCCGCCCTGGGCGTCCGGTGGGTAAGTGCCCAAGCTGCCCGTTGACTGCCCCAGGCTGAGGGCTAAGCTCAGACCTGTGCTTTCACCCTGTGTCTGAGGTTCTTTTTCTTTAAGTTTCTCAATTTCACCCTCTGGAGGGGCAGGTGATGCTTCATCCCTAGCAGGCGCTGGATCAGGCGTGCTCGGCTGAAATATGGGAAAATTGATGTGCTCCAGTTTCCCGCAGCATTTTTCTTCCAGCAACTATAAAAAAAACAAAACGTGGTTAACTTTCCAACTCGTCACTGACACAGGAGAGTTCAGAGTCACCACTCAGAAGGTACAGCTCAGGCTCAAGAGATCTGTGCTAGGTGAGAATCAAAACAGCAAACGGAGTACAGCCTAAGCAGGATGGATTTAAACGGACCACATGCAGTTAGCATGCAGTGGAGAGGACCTTAATTGCCCCCTCAGCTCACTGCAAACAATTCCTGCTCCCAGGCACGTTTTGCCTAAGCAACATTTACAAGTTGATAAGGACAGTGACTTGTTGTCCATTCAGAACACAGACACTGATGACACAAAAACACTGCTTGAAGCAGAAACAGAGACTCAGTGGTTACCTGGTAGAAGTCGTAATTAGCTGCTTTGATGTCAAAGGGGTCATCACGAGGAGCTTGTTTTCTACCACAGTTACAGGCGCCAGTGGAACGAGCCCGGCTGTTGTGGTACAGGATTGGAGGATTCCTGTCTGCTTCTGGCTTTTCCCCTGAAAGCAAAATTAGATAAAACAATCAGTATTTCTAGAGATTCTTTGATTCTCTTCATCCATTGCCTCTTCCTTGCTATATACCTAAGCAAAACTGCTCACTACCGACTCCTTTTCTCTTTCCCCCAATGTATACAAATTTTCAATGCAGATTACGCCACCAAACTGAATCTTCTTTGCTTTTAGAAGCTTCTTACAAGGCATAAATAGTTCTTTGGCCTGCGATACTTCTATCTCAGTTTCTATCCCTTGACTGCACTCGATCAAGCTATATAAAAGGGAGCAGAGGGCAAAGAAGTTTCCCCAAGAACTTTTTTCTCCCCTCTATCTCTCATTAGAAGAGCTCCATCCTGACACCTCCAATGAGCAATGCGAAATCAAAGTTGCAACTGACAGCAGGCTCGCCCCTAAACATTACACCACGTGAGTGGGGTGGTGATGTCTGCTTTAGAGAGCATTTGGAGAATGTGAGGGCATAAGGACCTGACAACAGTGACTGGACATTATGCCTCTGTAACACTGACAGCATGAAACAAGGCCTTACCACCTACAGCTTCTCTGATGCCCAGTCCTGTGCATTGCAAACGCATCGTACACACACCCACTATCTGCAACACGCTGCCCAGAACACGGGGCCTGAGTTGGTCACTGAAGCTAAAGGCGTTTTAAAGCAGCAAAAGCAAAACTAAACAGAGAGAACCAAGCACAGATGAGTTTCTTTACCTGCTTTGGGGAGCAAATGGAACTTGTGCACGCAGTGCTGGTCAGTTAAACTTCGCTCCTCGCAAAGCTGGTGCCCGTTGCTCCAGAACTTGTAGCAGTCCTCGTTCAGCTGCATGGCGTACTTATGGAAGGCCGGCCCGCGGGCGTGCTGGCTGTACACACGCAAGGCCTGTGCCAGCTGGTTCTTATGGACTGTCATGGTGTAATTGTGGGGCAGGTTGGACTGATAGGCACTGTGGGCCATGGGGAGGGCTTTCTGGCAACGGTTTTCGGAGAACTTGGTGTCTATATCTAAATAGCCTTCCAGAACTTTGATGCTGCCCATGATTTTTGAGCTCAGCTCGCCAGTGAGAGAAGTCGGGTCATCATCTTTGCCTTCGATGGTCACCTCGTACAGTTTTAGAGCTGCAGCAACCCACTTCTGGTAGGTTGGGAGCTCAAAGTGAGAAGGCTGCGGGTTCCTCCCCACGCTGTCATCGAAGCCCTTCTTGCTGAGCACCAGCTCCACGTGCTGCCACAAGAACTCCTTGAGGGTACAGTCCACCAGCTGCCCGGAGGAACTGGAGCTGCTGCTGCTGCTCTCTGCGTAGAAGGACAGCTGCTGCCTGCCGTGCCGCATCATCTGGTACCTCCGGGGTCCCGACAGGGTGGGAGCCAGCAGCGAGTCCGTCTCTCTCATGGTGCAGTTGCTCCTGAGCTGATCGAGAAGCATGGCCACGGGATCCTCCCCGTCCTGCGCCCCTCCAGCCACGATGTACACGAAGGCCTGGTTGGCAGGCACTGTGAACAGGCAGTTGATGCTCTGGTTGGTCAGCACCCTGCTCTTGCGGAAGATACGGTAGATCTGGTCCTCCAAGGCGTGCTGCAGCCTCCTCTTGGGGGAGTGCTTCTTGGGGGGAGGCTTTTCCAGGTGCCCACAGGGGTCCTGGCCCCTGCCCGGGGGAGGATCGACCTTCAGGGCCCCGTTGAGCTGGAAGAGGAAGAGCAGGCGTGGCGGGCAGGGCCTGCAGTTCAGCTTCCACTCCTTGCCCACCGGGCAGTCCTTGATGGCGGCCTTCAGGGACGGCAGCACCTTCTGCCGCAGCCCATCCAGAGCCCTGAAGACGCGGTCGTAAGTGATGTCGAAGGAGCAGGTGGGGTGCACCAGCAGCAGGATGTGACACACGGAGAAGAGGTAGAGGAGGCTGAGACAGTGCAGCTTCTCCTGGTGCTTCCAGAACTCGTGCGCCTCTGCGTGCGGCAGCGGTCCTCCGGGGCCGTCCTCCCGGCTCTCGGCCGCAGCCAGGTCCCCGCAGGCCCGCAGCAGCTGCGGCGTGTCGCAGATGGAGGTGAGCACCAGGTACAGCACTCGGCTCTCCTGGCTGTAGTACGCCTGCAGCTGGTTGTAGTCCCTGCCCGCCGCCTCGCCCTCCCTCCCCGCGCCGCCGCTCGCCTCCTCGTCCTCCTCCCGCCCGAAGAGCGGGAACACCTGCCGGTCGCACACGGTGCTCACCAGGGCCGCCTTCTCCGAGCACAGCTGTAGCGCGGTCTTACCGAAGATGCCCACCACGCACACCTCCTCCTCTCCGGTGCCCGCCGCCGCCCCGCCCGTCTCGGTGCCGGCCAGCAGCAGCTCCCGCAGGCTCACCGGTCCCGCCATCGCTCCGCACGGCGCCGCCATCGGTCCCGGCATCGGCCCCGCGCCTGCGCAGTGCCCGCGCCTGCGCCGCCCCGCCCGGGACGTGGAGCGGATGGGAGCGCGCGTAGCGACGGAGATGCGCGGCCACGAATGCGGACCTCATAAGGGCGGAGAGTTGAGCTCAGTTCGCGGGAAGCAGCGCTCCAGCAGTGTCAGCTCTGCGTGCGGCGCGTTGCCCGTCCCAGGGTGGCCGCACTTCTCTTCCTGCTCCCGAGCGCAGGACGGAATCGGGGGGTGATGCTCCCACGGGAGATGCTGCAGTGGGACACGGTGCTGCAGGAGCCTGCTCAGGCTCTGGGGAAGCGGCCTGAGTGTGGTATACACAGAGTCCTCGTAAAGCAGGACCTTGACCTGAGGCCACGCTGAGTGCAACGTGTGCCTCCATAGGTGAGCTCACTTTGGCCCGAAGTGATACATATTGCAATCATCTCGTGTGCTTTTAAGCATGTAATTGTTTGTGGAAAGCTGTAAACAGCACCAGACTGCTCCTCTGACATTAATAGTACAAATTCAAAGCATGAACAGTCTTGTTATATATAAAAAAGCTGAATTTTCATAAACAAACACGTGTATATTACAAGCAGAACCAGCAGCAGGAACAAAACAGTCCCTATTTCAGCAGCAGCCAGGTGTGAAAATACTGAGAAAATCTCATTTTATCTTCCAAACCACAAAGATGCCTTATATTCTGCCTTTCAAAAGGGCAGAAAGTGTTCTTCAGAGTGCCCCTTTCCCAAACTCACACACTGTGCCCCAGTGACATCCAGACATGATTCATGTGGCCATCACTGGAAGCATGCTGCTCTGTAAACCTACTTGTGCTCATCCAAGCTGCTTGCAGAGCTCAGCCAGGCCGGGGAGGGACTCTTGGGATGAGCCATCTGTTAACACAAGAGCCAGGTCAGACCTTAGTACTAATTACTATGAGATAAAAATGTAATTCTTAATTGATGTTTCATAAAAGAAAACAGATGCTGCAAATCCTTAAGGCAGAAGACATTATGAATCCTCAGATTCTGCTCTGCTGGTACTTAGAACTCTGATGGTGTAGTGCTGATGGTACTGGAATGGTGATAAAAAGCCATTTTTGTCCTTAGCCACCTCAGGTCAACTGCTACAAGAGGGGCAACAGCTCCCACACGCTGCAGGTTTCTCACCGTTAAAATGGGAACCATAGAACAAACACCTTTATTTGTGGGCACTGAGCACTTTGGGGTGATAATTATGGGCTGTACATCGATACCACTGCACCGTAGGAAGAAAAATCCATATGAAACCACATAGATTTTAAAGCCAGCTCCAAGAAGACAGACATCATGACTTGCCTGAAACTTGCGCCGTAGTGCCTGTGTCATTATTGGAGTCAACCCAGTCCCACACTCAGTGTTTTCTTTATTTAGTGGAGTGCCACCAGGACTTCTGAAAAGGTTGGAAACGAGGGCAACTGTGCTCAGTTCCCTGATTTCAGTTAGCAAAGTGAAGCGAGAGAACAGAGCAGAGCTTACCTTTGTATGTTGACTTTCTTAAGATGTTTTCGGAGATCTAACTGATTTTTAGGTGGGGTTCTATTGTAAAAAAAAGAAACAGTTTAAATGAAACATTGCCCACTGCCTAAACCATTGTTTTGAACAGAAAAAAAATGTACTTTGAAGGGAATAATTTAATATTAAAGAAAGAATGAAAGTGTCTTACTTTAAGGAGCTTGTAATGTGAGCTGATGGCGTGGATTGGGATCTCAGATTAACACTCTGTAAATCAGAGACCGTAATTAATGCTCTGCGTGTCTTCACTGGTGATCCTGCCTGAACACAGGAAATAACATTACCACAGATGAACTTTAGAAGGCCCCACTGATCTCAGGTCCATTTAACATTTATATTCTGAAAGATTTCGGCAGTTTATGGCTTTCATGTTGCTTTGAGTGATGAAGATTTCAGTATTTCTTGGATAAACTTATGTTTGTTTAAAAAGAAACCAACAAACAACTGCAAGAAGATCTCAGTTAGGCAAAAGAAAGTCCAAAATATATTGAAACTGTAAAGCCCCTCATCTAAAATCAGAAGAGTTGTGCTGCACATGAGGTGACTTTGGCATTAGTTGCTTAATTTGTTCATTCCCAATGCCAACATGCAGAATTAGGATTTCTTAAAGGTGATCACTGAGATTTTGCAGGAGTTAATCTCTTGAAATACTCTCTGAGGGGTCAAGAAAAGCACTGCAGGAAATAGACTGGTTCCAGTGCAGCGTTGGCCTCAGTGCACCATTATTCACATGTCCTCTGGTTTACCTTGCCCATTCTCAGGTTGCTGTCTGTCTGTCTTAGCTTTACATTCAGGAGATCTTTGAGAGTGATGTGCATGGGTGCATCCTTTTTCACCGATGGCTCCTGAGAACAAAACGTGGTTGGAAGGGAGATCAGGAATGGCAAGGAGCTGCTCATTCACAAAGACACATTCCCAATGAACCCACCAAAGAACTCAGCCACAGGTGAAGAAGTAGAACACCCCCTCCATCCTTACCAGATGTGCTTTAGAACCATTGCCATGTTTGAGGAGGAGAGGTGCTGCAGGCAGCTTTGGTGGTGGCAGTGGTGGTGGTGGTGGTGGTGGAGGAGGAGGAAGAGGAGGAGGTGGGGGCACGGAGGAAGGCTGCAGCTGCACTGCAGGAGGCCCAGGAACTGATGGCAGAGGGCCCAGCTGCACTTCTACAGGAGCAGCCCAAACTGTTTTACTGCACCTCTGACAATGAGAGCTTTCTGAAGACAGAGTCGTAATTCCATTCTTCTGAAGATAATATAAATAAGAGAATATTAAATCTAAAAAGCAAGTGGAATTTTTGAGAGCAGAGCTTCTAGCCTCCGTTGATCCAGAAAGACATCACCAGAAAACCAACTCCGTTTTGCCATGAAATAACTGCAGCTTTGTAATGCTGAACGTGGAAAGGTGAAACACTCCCCAGTGAGATCTTCATTTCCTCCTCCCTGACCACAGTTCCCTACACAAAACGTCACCACCCTGCCCCACTGCGACTGAGACTGACCTGGATCATTCCTTGCAGTCTGGAAAACTCCGCTTCCAACTTTTCCAGCTGCTCTTTAAATGTATTTAGCTCTCTTAAGTAGACTTGTGATGGAAATATCATCTCTTTAATCACCGTAAAACTCTACAGATAAAGAGAAACCACATGAATATTTTCACTAATTTGTATTTCCGGAGAGCTCTGATTACTGTTGACAGTTCCAGTGCAAAGTTCTCACTGAGGTCAACAGAACAATACACAATTTCAGCAAACAGTTCCTCAGCAGGAACACAATGAGTGGCTTTCCCAAAAAAGCCTTTTAATTCTATCTAGAAGTCCTAAGGCACAATTCACATATTGGAACAGGTTTAGAGGAGGGCCACTAAAACGATCAGAGGGCTGGAGCACCCCTCCTATGAGGAAAGGTTGAGAGAACTGGGCTTGTTGAGCTTGGAGAAGAGAAGGCTCTGGGGAAATCTCATTATGGCCTTCCAGTACTTGAAGGAAGCATATAAACAGGAGAGAAAAGACTGTTTACATGGGTTGATAGTGATAGGACAAGGGGGAATGGTTTTAAACTAAGACAAGGGAGATTTAGGCTAGATAATAGGAGGATGCTTTTCATAGGGAGGGCGGTGATGCACAGGAACAGGTTGCCCAGAGGGGTTGTGGCTGCCCCATCCTTGGAGACATTGAAGGCAAGACACTGCAACGCCCGTGACGACGCTGCCAGCCCAGCGTCCAAACCCGATGCCCGTCACAGAGGACGTACCTGCGCGACAGCGCTGCGGCACCAGCACAGCAGCGACGATACGGCTGCGAAAGGTTTCACCACGCGTTTAACGCCGGGCACCGGCAGCGAGCGGAGTGAGGGAGGACCCGGGGCCGGAGAAGGGCGACCCGCTGAGCCAGGGCAGGAGGAGGAGGAGGAGGAGGAAGAGAAGGAGGAGGAGGCGGCCGTGCCGCGGTCACGTCGGCTCTGCGGTTCGGCCGCTCCGGCCTTCCTCCCCCGCCCGGGTTTGGTTCTGGCTCTCGGCTTTCGGCGGCGCTGTTTGTACTTCGCCATCGGCTGCTGCGGAACAGCGGTCACCCGTTAAGCCCCGTTAGCTCCCGCTCACCCTATGGGGAGCGGCACTACGCGCATCCCGCTCCTGGAGACCGCCAGGACCCGGAGCACAACCCGGACCGGGGCGGCCATTACCGCGGGGTCCCCCGGCGCCCCCTCCCCGCGGTCCGCTCACCTCCCGCCCGGCGCCGCCGATTCAAACCGCTCCTCGCGCGGCGCGCAGCCAATAGCAGCGCCGCTCTCCTCCGTCTCCGCCCAACGCCCCCGCTAACCGCGCGCTGATTGGCTGTCCGTACAGAGCTCGACGGGAGAGGAGAAAGAGCCAATCGCGGGCCGGGCGCTGCTCCGCGCCACCATTGGATCAAGGCGCGCCCTCGCCGCGCTACGATAGGCTGCCGCTCGCGGAGCGCCCCCTTCCCGCCAATAGTAGCTCAGCGCCCTCGCCTCCAGCCAATCACCGGCGAATTCCACTCTGGCCCACTGGCGGCTCGCGGAGCTCCTTCCCCCGACCAATCACCGCCCGCAGCCTTTCCACCGACCAATAGCTTCCCCCCTACCTCTGAGAGGGTTTACATTCCCTCCCGCCCAATAGCGAGCCCCCTCTGTCAGCCCCCAGCCAATCGGAAAGGAGCGCCTAGTGACAGCTGCCCAATGGGAGCCCCCGANCCATTTTCTCTCAGCAGTGGGGGGAGGGGGGGGCAGAGCTCACACCTGGCCCGGCGCACGATCCCCGCGGGGGTAGCGGAGCTCGGCCGCTTCCATCGGCGCCCGCAGCCGCGGGGGGAGCGGGGCGGTGGTTCCCGCCCGGCGCTGAGCGGCCGCCGCTGCCCGGGCCGTGCTCGGCTCTCTCGGGCGGTTCATCTTCCCGCCGGGCCCCGCGTTCCCGGCCCTCGTTGCTCTCCTTTGCTCTCAGCCGTCCCCGGCGGCGCAGCGCAGCGCGTTTATGTAACGCCGCCCGCGCCACCGACAGCGGAAAGAAAGTTAAAGAGCGAAGGAAAGCAGTGCTGTGCCCTCACGCAGCCAACACAGCGCGGAGCCCTTTATCTGCACTTCCATGCCGCGCCTTTCGCGTCCCAAGCTTTTATTTATCGGTTCTGTTACACGCGCAGGTTTCGGTTTTGTTTCTTCTTTCTTCATCTGAGACCCTTCGGGAATGGTTTAAATGGGATCGTTTCATTCCTTGCACGTGTTAAATGCTCACACTGGAACTGCCCATCAAACACGGTGCTCCTTTGTGGTTTTTCTTTTCCCCTCTGTGCGGAATCTTCCAGGAATTCCTGGAATTCCAAACGTTTGAAGTTATTCTAATTAATTACAGCGTTATTATACATTTCTGTTGTCGTAATTAAATTGTCTTGTTAGGTGACAAAGCAGAAAGGGGCTCTGCGTGAATGGGGGAAAGGGCATCTCTCAACACAGAGACAAACGCACAGAGAAGCAGCACAGGACATTTCTGCTTGCTGCTCCCCCCCTTCTGGAAGCCCTGGTTTTATTTCCTGATTGAAAAGAGAAGGAAAAACGAGTTTCATAGTCTCTCAGTTCTTATCTGAATGCATTAACATCCAAAGAGACGCAAACTGGCTGATGGGGATTTTGAGATTGTAGCCAGGTCTTCCTTATGATTAGCCAAAATCATTTGGGGAACCCATTTGGAAACTGACTTCCTATATGTAAACGTCATTCAGAAATGTAGCACCTCATGGTCAATAAGTTAATATACACAGTGGCATCTGTGTACTGTGTGTTGCAGCTTGATGTCTCTCACTTTCCCTTCCACTTATTGTCTCTTCCTCCTGGGCTGCAGGTGAGGTTGGCTCTCTCCAAAGAAGTGTGGTGAAATAACACTTCTTATTTCCCCAGAGGTTCTGACATGGGCTTCGTGCAGAGCTTCACCTTACCCTCGTGGAATCAGGAATAAACTAATTGCAGGAGCTTAAAAAGAGCAATGTAAATGGTAATTTCCAGTTAATGTGCTCAAAGCACACTAACAAGGGTCGAATGAACCACGACATCTACAGTGTGTGATTTATTATGTCAGAGTCTGTAAAGCTGGCTCACTGGCAGTGCTTTTCAGAACGTACTACAGCAGTCTGACCCAAAAGAAACTTATTTGTGCACATCCATTCAGTAAGATGAGTGGAAGTGGAGAGGTGGGCGGGTGATGCACTCAGAGCCTTTCAGTTGGCTTCTGCTCGCATTTCTAGAAGGGTGAGCCTGCCTCTTCCTTTGAACAGTGCCTGTCCAGCGCCCTTTTTATGTTGTACTACTAGTGCTCATACACAAAGCAGTGCAATGTTAAAAGGGCATTGGCCAGCAGTGCTGCCTGCGGTGCTCCCTGCTACGGAGCTGCGTCCATAGTGCTGTGTATCTCAGACTGGGGGTGATTGGAAAGGCAGCTCTAAAATGAGATTGTCAGCAAGTGTTTAAGGTTTTCTGCACTCATTATCTCCGAGCTGTTTACCAAGGAGAACTTTAACTTTCCTCCGAGTCAACAATAATGGCATTATGAGGAACAGTAATACCTTGAAATGTGAAAGTTCTTGCATGTCTGTATTAGGATTTGGTGAGCTACCTTACCCAGATGTCCACAGCCCACAGCAAGCACTGTCTGGTTCAACTTAGTTTTTTCCAACATATATTTTGAGTGTGTTGACTGCCTGTTGAGAATTGTTGCTGCTAACGAATGCTCTGACTTTATTGCACTACTGTACTTCACAGCTAGCAGTGCAATAGTATTGTCAAAGCATCTGAAAGCAGAGCGCGCGGCGATGGCGTGCGTGGTGCTTCTGGTGGCAGTGCCTTCCCCACAGCCTGTGAGTAACTTACACGTTCACATCTCACAAACTGCACTTCCATGTGGCTGCTGTGCAGAACTCGTACAGGTGGGCACAGCCCATAACCTTCACTTGAAGTGTATGGAGTGTGTGTTTCTGTAAGCACTACAGCAAATAAGTATTTATAAATCAAAGGAAAATGGTTCATCGTACATCTCTAGGCCTATAAACACGTTTTGCAACTGCTGATAATAACCTTTGTGTCTTCTGTAGTTAGTTTACTTTCAGGGAAGAGCAGGGATGCTGCTCCTGCATTTGTGTTTTCGTTGAGCACAAACAGTGAAGCCGGGGCTTTCCTAAGGAAAGAAATGTGTTGTCATCAGCTGTATTATCTGTTTGTCAGTCTGTTTCAGTGGGGGACAATGGAATGTGTGACAGTTACTGTACGAATCTGAGAGAATTAACTCCTGATGTAATTAACAGCAAAGTCTGTTATACTTGACTCCTCTGAATTTTTTCCTGGTTAGTGCTGTGTGAGTAACGAGCGTTATAGTTTTGCTAACAGAGTTCTTAACATCTGAAAAGCATTGCAGCTACCCAAGGAAAAGCCTTACAAACTGCTGGGAAATATGTTTGTGTCTGGGGAGAATAAATCGAAGGTCTCCTGCAGTCTGTGAAGATCACTTTAAGAAGATGCATTGTTGTGGTGCCTTGAGGTAGCTTCCCCCTGGAGCTTGTGTTCCCATCAGCCTTTCCAGTGCAGGCACCTGTCTTCTGCCTTCCTGAGATACAGAATGGTTGAGGTTGGTCTTGGGGTTTTGTTTGTAATAGGTTGTGGCTAACCCTAAATGTTTTAGTTCCAGAAGGCGGAATCTGATCTGGATTATATTCAACACAGACTGGAATTTGAAATAATGAAAAGTCTTCCCGATGATCCAGCACCAGAGGTAGTGTTTTCTAAGTAACTGAGTAGATTTTATTGCATTCTGCATAAAGTTGGTGATGTCATTTTTCTTTAATCTGAAAATACGTGAATGTTTCTCTAGTTGATAATCTTTTATTATTTGTAAGATGTTTATAGCATGCACACCAAGGTATCTGGCATAATCTGAGAGGAAATGTCCATTTCCAATACAGTGAAATTGTCCCATGTTTTACTTTGAGAGGTGGGCAGTAATGTTAGCACAAATGTTCGGAGATGGTTTCCTATGTCAGCTAAAGCACAACCTCACTGTGAGAGCAGGGAGGAACCTGCTGGGCAGCAGTGGCTACGTACAGGGCTGTGTGTATTGTGACATGCGGCCTTTGATGTATAATCTCGAGATTTCCAAATCTCTACCTTCTTCCAAGTCAGAAAAAACATATTGTGGTTGCTGGTAAAATAAAGGCCTCCTCCTCTATTTCTTATGGAAGCACGGAGTTGTCCTGGTTTACTGACAGCATCTATCACTTTTGCCTGTGAAAAACTAAATATGCAGGTGAAAGAGATGCTCTCACCTGCACTGTTTGTCTTAAAGAATTGATCTTAATGCCATGCTTTTATTCCTATGTGTCCACATATTTTCTCTTATTGGACAGCTTAAATGGACCTTTTATTTCTACATAGGAAAACCCAATTGCTCTCTTAGAAGAACTCTCAGTGGTGAAATCTCGGTACAAAACGTTATGTATGCAGCTGGAAAAAGTTTCCTTAGAGCAGAGAGAATCCATGAATGGCATCCGCAGTGCCCTGGAGAACACCATGAAGATAGTTCAGGCACTGCAGCAACGTGCTGATCTTGAGGTAGCATTTCCATTTCAGTAACTCGGGTCTCACTCCTCTAAATGACATTTGTGTAAGCTCTGTGTACACGTGGGTAGTTTAATTGGAAACTATTACATGGAGAGATGCTTAGGAGATACAAGTTTACCAAAAGTGTATATAAGATTGGAGGCAGCCAGATTCATCGCTCAGCAGTTAAGCCAGTACTACTTAGCTGTTGAGTTAAAGTTGTCCTGTAAGTTTCTGGTATGAGAAATGTCTTTGTTTTCTAGCGTTTGCCTCTGTCAGAAGAAGAACAGGCCGCAGCACAGCTGTTAACCTGCCCAACTTTGAAAGAAATGGAATCACTAGTTGAAAAGGTAACGAGCTTCTGAAGGTTGTTTGAGAATAGGAAAGCCATCGTTTTCCTTGGCTGCATGTACAATGATTTCTGCAAGATCTGTACTGGAATGCAGAGGAGAAAGCTGAAGAGCTCTGTGGCTTGTGTGTGACTCTTTCTGTTTCCATTTTGTTTCCACTGAAACCAGGATTTAATGGCTGACATTGCTCATACAGAAAAGCAATAGTAAAAACCCCTCATTGCTCAACCAAACTCGCAGGAGGTCCTGACATTCTCTCTTGTTTATTTTCAGCCGCTGTGTTCAGAATCTGCAGACCCTGACTCAGCTGAAGGTGAGCAGTGAAAGGCTCTTCCCGCTGGTTTCTGTACGTGTGTGTCTGTGTTTATGGTCTGGAAGAAGATGGTGTACTGTTATCACAGAAATAACTTGTTTAATCCATTTATCCTTTACTGAAAGGCGTTTTCCTTGGTTTTGGTTTCTAACTGGTGTCTGACAGACCACATCTATTAATCCACATCAGACCTTAAATTCATTATGTTTCACTGTGTGTGTAGTAGTAACGATCATCTGGGGGGAGTATCCTCCTCCTCTCCTTCCTCCTTCACGCCCAGTTTTGTTACAAAGTAGTGCAGGTACGGTTTTCTCCGGCCTGATTTCTGAGGAACCAACTGTCTCCTATTTGCAACGTTTCAGAGTCACAGTTCAAACCGCTGACTGAAGAAACACTTCAGGCTGTGCCAAGGAGCATCAGAAGCACGGTTAAATTGGCAGACCTCAACGATCTGTACAGGAATTTATTTAACCACTTTGTTGTAAATAAGAACAGGTAAGGCTTCCGCTGCTCGCTGTACGAGCTGTAGGGAAATGCAGCACTTTCAAGTGAGACACAAACAGCCAACAAACCAAAGTGTGTGAATGTAAAGTTGTGGTAGGAGGTGACCGTCCTCAGTTTGGCTGATGACAATTGGAGTCCGTTGGCCATTTGCTGCCAGACGTGGTGTCCTGCTTTGCTGAACAGTTTGTTGTTGCTTTACAGAGCGGCACTGAGCATTTCACAGATGAACAAAATGAATATGAAAGCCACTGACGCCAGAATACGGATCCTGAAGGAGCTTGCTATTGTGGAGCTCAACAAACAAGGAAATGTTAAGTTAGTTGTGTGAATGAGAGGGCACGCAGTGCCTCGGCCACAGCTCCGAGTTACTGATGAGCAGTTATTTCGTTGGTGTCTGGGGGTTACCTGGACGCTGCTGTTTGTATTTCTGTATCGAAATTCTATTTCTGGGACTTAAACTGCAGAGTGAAAAACCTGTGAGGCTGGTGCTTGAACTCGGGTGTTCACACAGCAGCAGCCCGGGCAGTTCTGTGAGCACTACTGTCATCCACATTTCCATATGATTACTAACATTCCTGAGTGGGGTTTTTAAAGCAGATAACCCAAACCAATGTTCGCCATTCCTGAATAAACGATGAAAGCAAGGCGAGGTGGCAGTGGATTTATTGCACTCCTCTCTGGCTTCCTGCTGACCCTCAGCCCGTCCCCTCCTCTTCGCTGCGAGCTGTCCCTTCGCTCACTGCATCAAACCCGGCCCGGCCCCGCGCATCGCCCGCGCAAACGTTCCCGCGCTCCCGACGCAGCGCCGCCGCCCCGCGACGACCAACGGCGTGACGCGCGTGCGCAGGGCGGGCTCGCTGAGGGGCGGCTCCGCCCCGCCGCCGCCACAATGGCCGCTCCGGGCTGGGTGAGGCGCCGCGGCGGTTTGTAGCTCTGCCCGCCTTCGCGTTTCGCCCCTCGCGGGCCGTGTGGTCGGGACGGCCGGCGAGAGGGGTCCGCTCCCGCGGGGAGAGCCGCGGCCATGGACGAGCAGAGCGTGGAGGTGAGCGGCGGGCGGGGCGCGGCCCAGGTGCGCTGTGCAGGGCGGCTGTGGGGAAGGCTGTGCCTCGGCCTGGCGGCGCGACGCGCCCGAACCCCCCCATGATGTGCGGCCTCGGGCTGTGCTTAACGCGCTCCGCGGCGCCGTTTGGTTCCGAGTCCTCTGTGCTCCGCTGCTCCTCCTGCCCGGAGAGCGCCGTTCTCGCGTGTCTGAGCCGCGTGGGTTAACGATAGCGCCGTTCTGTCCTTTTCCAGAGCATTGCTGAGGTGTTCCGATGTTTTATTTGTATGGAGAAACTGCGTGATGCGAGACTGTGTCCGCATTGCTCCAAGCTGTGCTGTTTCAGCTGTATCCGGGTGAGTTCGCTCGTTATCGTCAACTCTGCAAACGTCCGAGTGTAGAAACTGCTGATCTTAACAAGGGGCTGCCTGGAAGAGCCGCGATTAAGAAGCAGCCGTGTTATGACCCTTCCTTTCACATCAGCTGCTTGTATTTGTGTGCTTCCTCCTGGAACAGAAACATGCAGAGGGTCCCTGTGGGTTTGGTCACTGGTCTGCAGGTCTCTAACTTGTGTACCAATAGCCCAAGAGAGGGGATATAAGTTACAGCAAGAATTCCTGGTCTTTGAGGTATCCTTTGCTTGCTTTTGTATTTGGTAGCCTGAAGCTCTGGGGCTCTGCACTGGGTTCATGGCTCCTGCTGGAACCTCAGGTGCTGCAGAATTCCTCTTTTCACTGCAGTGATTGTGGAGACTGCAGAACAGTGCCTGTCGTGTTTCTGAGATACATGCAGCAGTTTCTTTTGTAACAAGTGGTTGAATGGTTAGATTTCAAATCCCTAAGAAAGGAGAAATAGCAGAAGGCAAATGGAAAGCATTGACTTGTAAATAGAAGGTTGTTTTGCTTGCCATTTCTTTAAAAGCTTTTTTCTCCTTCGTAGCGTTGGCTGACGGAACAAAGAGCTCAGTGCCCTCATTGTAGGTAAGGTACTTCTCATTCCAGAAATAAATTATCTGCATGGATTGAAGGTGGGGGGTGTATTTTCCCCTAAGGAAGGGGAGGTTTTTAAGAAAGCAGCGAGTCAATTTTGCAGAACTTCATTTCCAGCTTTTAAAGTATTTAATCTGTAGTTTTTAAATGCTTGGAAGGAGGTAGGTACCTGTGTTTTACAGAGGTGTTCACTGAAGCCCAACTGTAGGGATGGCTGAATAGTGGGAGGGATTGGAGTGCTGAGAAATGAAATATTTGCCCACTGTTGTCTGAGAATCTGTTCATCTAAAAATAGTTCAGGTGTCCCTGTGTAGCTGGGGGGTGGTTTGATTTGTTTTCCCCCAGTAAGAGCAATTCAGCTTGAAGCATTGCAGTGCTCTTTCTTTTTCTGAAATGACCACTGACTTTTCCAGTGGTGTAGACCTGGTGATCTCATCTCAGTGTGCTCTTCTGGCACCCGGAGCACAGTTCTCACTGTAACTCTGGTGGTGCTTCTTGCAGAGCCCCACTGCAGCTGCGAGAGCTCGTGAACTGCCGCTGGGCAGAGGAGGTCACGCAGCAGCTTGATACTCTTCAACTGTGCAATCTCACAAAGCATGAAGAAAACGAGAAAGACAAGTAAGTAGAGCACTGCTCACGTGGAGGGTTTGCACTTTGCATTATGTGAATGAACTTTTAATTCTGTCTTGTTTCTTTACGTCAGGGAACAAATGTAGATTTCTGATTTAAAAGCTGAGTTGTACCGTTCCTTAATGGGTGTCACCAGTGTTGTCTGTGACTGAAAGTTGGAGTTTGTTTCTGTCATGCTTCATAGCAGTGAGGAAAGCTCCTAGACTGTACTATTTCTCATTCGAGTGAGTGTAGTGTAAATGGACTCATTATGTGTTCTGCATCTTCTCCAAGTTCCTGAAAATTTGGAGGAGGAGGGTGGGGGGCAGGGGGAGGGCACATAGTGGAAGTTTGCCTGCTTTGTGCTGGGTTTGCTCACAGAGCTCTGAGTTTGATTCAGTGGCAGTAACCTCTACCTGCTGGGCATAAATCTGATTTTATTAGTATACTTCCTCTCTATGAAATACTTCACATAGGGGGTTGGGAAGGACCTCTAGAGATCATAGAGTCCAACCCCCCTGCCAAAGCAGGCTCCCTACACCAGGTCAATTCACCTTCCTACCAATGCTAGGAATGTTTATTTTACAAAATATTTTTGTTGACTGTTCTTGCAAATCTATGCTAATGATTTATGGTCTACTGGAGCTTTGGGCTTAATTCAGGTAGCAAAACAAGTTAAAATGTTACTTCCAGTTTCCAGAAGATTAATATGTATCCTTTGTGGCTGATGTGTTGTTTTTCTGTTACACTTGAGGTGTGAAAATCATCATGAGAAGCTCAGTGTGTTCTGCTGGACCTGTAAGAAGTGCATCTGCCACCAGTGTGCACTCTGGGGAGGAATGGTAAGAGCAGCCTGCAGTGTGTGAGCAGCCAGCATCGTGTCCTGCTGCAGTTTGAGGGAGTGGAAAAGCTAGGAAACTTGATTTGGCCATTGACTTACCATGCCAGTACCATAGCTGTACACTTTTATAACGTAATGTGAATGTGGGTTTTGAAATCTCCTGTAATTAGAGAAGCAAAGTGATATTTTGCTGTAAGGAAGTTAAAATTACCTTCCTTGTTACAAGCTTCAGGATGTTGTGGACAAACAGTGGGTGATGGTGAGGACTTTGATGGACAAAGGAAGTAGTCTTTCTCTGAGTATTTAGATAATGTTACTTAAGCATTCTGGGTAGTAGTTCTGAATATCTGCAGAGGTGTATTAGCACCACAGTTCACCACACTGTTTGTTATCCTCTGCTGTAATGCCTTGGAATATAGGTGATTGAATGTTGCTTTGACAGTATGCTGCACCTGGGAAGGGTGTTTTAGTAGTAAGTCTTTCTGTCTTCATTTATTTGTTAGAGCTGCCCAGTAAATAAAGCAGTTTTTTCCTGGAGGACTTCAAATAATTCTTGACAGGAAGTTTGGATGTTATGAAAGCCAAATTCGTGACTTCTTATGAAGGGAAGCAAAAGGCAGGCTTCCTACTTGCAATCTGCTTTGGAACTTTTCCAGAATGAGTGATACACTGGGAGGCTTTCTTCTCCTTTGTCAGTAATGTAATAGGAGCAGACTGAAGCTAAAATGACATGTTCAATTCTCCTCCCTTGATTTATTTCTTATTTTTATAGCATGGAGGACATACTTTTAAGCCACTGGCAGAAATATATGAACAGCACGTCACAAAAGTAAATGAAGAAGTGGCAAAGCTTAGGAGAAGGCTCATGGAGCTCATCAGCTTAGTGCAAGAAGTGGTAAGAAACTGACTCAGAACAGCATTGGGTTTTCCTGCAGTGTGCCACTGTCAGAGGATAACTGTGAAGTGGGAAATGGAAATAGGGTACAATTTCCTATGCTCAGAAGTATTTTGGTACCTGTGTGTGATTCTGTGAAGGTAAACAGATAATCCTATAGAGAGAGATTTTCACTTCTTAGTTACTTTTACACATTCTCAATGTTGTTTTTGCAATTGTCAGACAGAAGAGGTGTGAGTTGGCTCGCGGGGGATTTCTCTTCTGGTGCGTGGTGTGTCAAGCCAAACTCGGGCGGTTCCTTGAAAAGTTATTTTTATAAACAGTTACAAACAAAACGTTCAGTCTGCTGTGCCAAACCAGTACACAAACGCTTTGTTCTAGCAGATCTCATTCCCTTTCCCTTGGGAAAATAAAAGACAAGTGTCCTCAAACCTAAATACCGCCCGTTTTTGAATGAGGGTTTGTAAAATGCAGAGAGATTCATTGCAAGAAGAAAGGTACAAGTTCTGTCCAATTGTTCTTTTTCCAACACAGTAACTTGTTTTTTGTTCTATACCTCTCAAGTTAGAGGAGAAGCACTGATAGTTGTCTTTTCTGAACTTGATACTGAAAAATGCTCATATGAAAAATTTGTATTGAGAAAATGTTGCTCAAGTTTGTTGTTAACCTTTGGTCACCCACCAGAGGGCACACTTATGTGCTCAATAAAAGTCGAGGGATGTTTATAACATCATAATGAGGTACTTAGTTTGGCAACAGGAATAACCTGTAACGTAGCTCAACTGAAGACACGTTCCTATTTTCTTACTCTAGACATGCAAACCTGAGTTCATCAAGACCAAGATTTTTATTTTTTCTCACAGAGAAGGGCTGGAAGGGGCTCTTATTGGCCTTGTTGGGTATTCAGTGGGTAGCAACCCTGCCCCATGGCAGGAGGGTTGGAACCAGGTGATCTTTAATGCCCCTTCCAACCCATTCTATGGTTTTATGATCTCTGGGGTCTGGAAGATAACTCTATAATCTCTGGGGTTGTATAAATGAATAAAAATGTGCAAGAGTGTGAATACTTCCTCATTGTGCATGTTTTATTTTTTTGTTGTTTTCTTTCCCTGAACTCTCTCAGGAGAGAAACGTGGAGGCAGTGCGTAGTGCAAAGGATGAAAGAGTGCGGGAGATCAGAAATGCAGTGGAGATGATGATCGCACGGTTAGACACTCAGCTGAAGAATAAGCTTATAACCTTGATGGGTGAGTGTTTCCTGATCGTTGCTCCCATTGGTCACAGTATTCAAAATGTGTAAATCTACTGAGGAACTTCTTTACCCAGGATCATGGCTGCTCGTGCCTTTGAATGGTGCTGAGCAGGGAAACCGACAGAGAACTACCTACAGTAGATGCTGTGTTTAATGTTACTGTGTTTGCAGCCCTGAGTTGCTGAAGGCAGCTTGTTCTGTTTGTTACAAACTCCTGTATAATAAATAGCTCAGAACACACTTAAACTCAATTGGAAGATATTTAGTGCTTTTTCTCATAGTGGTGGTGTGTTTCTATGATCACTGCTGTTAGCCAACGGAGATGTCTTTCTCACGTTGCCTCCTCTTAATGTCATCTAAAGAACTTGAAGTCTTTATTGCTGCCTGGTAAACTGCCATTCAGAGCCATGTGTAGAGGCAGCCTGCAAATGGAGAGCGTGGCATCTGGAATCAGTTGCTATTGGTTCCTAACTGACAGCTCTGTGAGATACCATTCTCTTCAGACAGTCTTGAAATGTTATACATATAACCTCAGTCTTGCAGGGTACACAACCCTTAATCAGAGCAAGCAAAGAGATTTTTGACCCTGTTTGTCCCAGAAATAAGGCAATAAAATGATGCAAGATGTGTTTCTGATGCTTGAAATCTGTATATACTCACCCCCCCCAAAGAAAATAGTTAACTTTCATGCTTGGAAGATGTCCTTAGCTTAGATAATGCTTGCTTTTGTTCTTCCACTTCATTTTAGTTTTAAAAACAAAACAACACATTACATGTAGTCACTGCGTTGTAGCTGTATTTTGGGTTCCTCATCACAATCATGTCAGTACTTAGAATGGTTGCAGTAAATTAAATCCAGGATTTATACATAGTTTGTGTATGTAACCAGTTGCAAGGTTTGTTTTAAGGTGTACAGTTTGAAGATCAATCTTAGCTTAGGCACTCTGCCACAATTTTATCTGCATGTACAGGTTAACATGTTGTCTGTGCAATGCCTCTTTTTCTGTGGATTACCAAGAGTCCTTCAGACACTTAATGTGTGGTGGTGACAAACTAAATCCTCATGAGAGAAAAGCAGACAGATGTGACGTGGGTTTTTTGTTCTTCCTTGTCTTTATCCTCATGCAAGTTCACAAACACGTTAATTGATTCTTTCCATTGGTTGGCTGTTGTTGTTTTTAATGAAGAAAGCAATCATCAAAGACCAGAGAAAGAGCGAACTTGAGAAGTGTCTGCTAATATAAAAGAGACTTCTTTCTGTCTGAAACAACAGATCCACCATTTCTGGGACACAGGATGTTTCAATATTGTCTTAACCTCAAATGAGTTCATTGCTACAGCTCTAATTAAAAACGTAGGCTTGCTTCTAAAATGCTTTCTCAATCAACCTTGGGAGTGTGTCATCTTGTTTTTAAGCAGGTCTTCCTTTCCTTAAACAGGTCAAAAGACATCTCTTACCCAAGAAACTGAACTTTTGGAATCACTGCTTCAAGAAGTAGAACATCAGGTGATTATGAAAATAGTTGAAATGTAACGTTTGTATATATAACCACATGGATAATTCTTCAGCTGACCTTCTTTTTTACTTATTTGTCAATTATTAATTGATAGAGCTATTTCTTGGGGGTGTTTTTTCATTCAAATGGCCGTGGGTTGTATGAAGAACTTGTGAAAAGGAAGAATGTCTTCCAGGAAAAAGGAAAAGTGTTCTCTCATGTTGCTTGAAAAGCTACTACAGGGGGTACTAGCAAAAATGTATACAAATACACAGTTGTGCATTTGTTTAAGTTAACTTAGCATTTAAACCACATGGACAGGTGCTGCTGGTTTTGTTGCTGCCAACAGCATATGAACCGTGGTGGTTATAAATAGAGAATAAACAAATCTACTGTTTCTCTCTCCAAAAAGGTGGCATTATATCACTTTTTCTATCTTGCTCCTAACTGTAGGAGTTTAGCTTATGTAAATGAAATGTTTGAGTTTTGCAGAGCCTGACTGTATTTGCCCTCAGTGATTTCTGCTTGCTGTGATGAGGGAGCTTTCTTGTTCTCGTCACTTGTGAGGATGACTGGAGGGGGGGGAAGCAACAGTGCTTGGCAATAGGGCAGTGAAGGAACAGCTGAAATATAAAAGCTGTGTAATGTCACAAACTTGTCTTGCTGTGTTTTGATACGTTGGGCAAATTATCGTAAATTCTAATTAAACTTCCTTTCCAGATTGATTTACTTTGCTGTTGTTGTACTAAGCACAGTAATCGTATGACTTGGTGTCTTTATACGTAATTCTTTTAACCTAAATTAATTACACAGAAATTGCTGTAACTTGCCCTGTTTGAGTCTTCAGTAATCAGGAGTTCCCAAATGAGATGCACAGGGCCCACAATTAAAATATCTGTAACTTAACCAAAACTTCAGAATGTGTGAACTGTTGACTATTAACAGCTATATATGGTCAGTGTTATTAGTTAATTGCTAAGTTCCAGGAAGATCAAACAAACCAAACCAAAGAACCAAATACCCTGCAAGCATCTTTGTAGATATCACTGTGGAAGAACTGTTGTGAAGCTGCCACAGATCTGCAGTTTCTGCTTAAAACCCAAAGTGGTCGAAGTGTGTTGTGTGCTGATGGTGTAAGCATTGTTCTTCTTTCTGCTTTCCCTCGTAGTTACGGTCGTGCAGTAAGAGTGAGTTGATATCCAAAAGTTCAGAGATCCTGATGATGTTCCAGCAGGTTCACCGGAAGCCTATGGCCTCGTTTGTCACTACTCCTGTTCCTCCAGACTTCACAAGGTAAGTGTTGGCTTCCCTCTCTCATGTAGTTTGAGCATAAAAGCCATCTTATAACTGCTTTACTAATTACTAAGTAATTAGAGGGGGGTATCCCAGGTCCCACAGAACAGATTTCAGCTGTATGGAGGAGGACGTTGCAGTGAGCCTGGGTGGTAGATGTATGTTGATGTGCATAAGCCTTGTGTAAAATAAGGGCAGGAGAGCTCTGCTGCGTTTTAATGTGTTGGTTTAAAAGAGTGGGCAATAAATTTGTGGTGATTGGGTTGGATTCAGAGAGATTCCCTGATAACCACTTCTGGTGGAGTCACACTTCTCTGCCGCGTGAGTAATCTGTGGCTGCATGGTTCTTTGTTTCTCAGTATTGAAATTGATGTCTCTGATTTCCAGGTTTATACACCAAAAACATCCAACTGTGTGACTTCCCTCAGCAACCTACGCCTCGTGTAGGGTTTCTGTTCCTTCAGGGCCATTGTCATATGTCTGTGTCCCTGCTGGGGAGTCAGAACAGTGGGTTCCAGCTGACTAGATTTATTTTTTTCCCTTTTACACTTAGTTTACTGGTTTGTCCTTTTTCTCTAATTAATAGGGTCGTTCAGTGTATAATTGCAAGGCTCTCATGAGATGCCTCTGCAGGTCACCTTAATTCAGAATATACAGATGAAATAACTTCCTAACGTTTCTTTGTAAGGAGAGTGCAGTTGGTGCTGGGCTCTGCGGAGGTTGCAGAGTTCAAGGTATGGCTGCAAGTCATCCCCATAAAAGTGCAAGCATGAGAAATCTAGGAAGAATCCCTCAAATCCATCTAGGCTGCTGTTAAATGCAGTCTCAAAACTATTGTCCTGAAGTGTCTTCTGAAGAAAATTTAAAAATCTCTCTCAGGAGAACTTAAAGCTGAACATTTATTTTCCAGTGAAGTATCTTGTGCTCTTGGAGCTGAAGCATTAAAGTTTTATACTTTTAGTCATGCAACAGTTTGATGCTCCTAGAACTGCCAGTGAGTTTTATATTAAAAATCAATCTATTAAGAGATGATTAGATGTTACAAGTAATGGGGCAAATTCTCTCAACTATCTTGAAATACTTTCAGCTTCTTTTTCTTCATAACGTAAAATACTTCGTTTTGTGTTGTGTTGCTTGGAGAGATTCTAGAGAGAGTGGTTTGTAAGTGGAGTTTTCAGGAGTGCTGTATTAACTCAGTGTAGTCCTAGTGAACATTGGCTCTGGTGAACTAAACAATCTGAAATGCTTCTGAAGATTCAAAAAGTTGAGATTTCTAATGTCACCTTTTTTCAGTGTATTCTAATGTATTTTTTTTTTCCTCCCAGTGAATTGGTTCCAGCCTATGACTCAACTACTTTTGTACTGGAGAACTTCAGGTAAGAATGGATTTCATGACATTCCTGTGACTATCAGGAGCCATTGTCTGTTTCTTCTGTTTGTATGTGGTACTTTTTTTTTTTTTGTCCCAATAGCAAATGTATTTTCTCCTCTCTCAATAGTACTTTGCGTCAGCGAGCAGATCCTGTTTACAGTCCACCTCTTCAAGTGTCAGGACTTTGTTGGAGGTTAAAAGTTTACCCAGTGAGTTACGTCTTCAACTAAAATTGTTATTGCATCCAGAACCCTTAAGTGTCATGCGTATGCTTCTCCTGTGAGGAAGAATCAGTTTCTCTTTGTGAGAGACTTCTGTAGAAAGATGGAGGAGCACAAGGCTGCAGAATTAATCATGAACCAGTGGGGTGTTCCCTCTCTGCCTCCAGATACCCATTAGTGAACGTTCTCAGTAAAGTTAATCTAGGTGATGTGTATGCACAGTGTTGCATTCAAGCAGTGCATAGGTGGGCTGCTGTGTGAGTCCTCAGGGTGGTGTGCATTCAGGACTGACTGTGCAAGGTGTGCTGTTAAAAGGCTTTAACATTAATTTTCGAGCAGTGTCGAACCATTTCTTCAGTCTCAAGGATTGAAGTCGAGCCATTCTTTGCTCTTGATTGTAATGGGTGTAAAGGAAGCTCTGTTGTGTTTTTTTTGGTGATTCAGATACAATTTCTACGTTAACTGACAACTTTTTCACGTTGCATGTTCTTCTGAAGAAGAAATGGCTCTTCTTTCAAAAATGAAGCGGCTCTGAAATACAGCTCTACATAAAATACTTCAGAACTAATATTTAACCTGAGCTGCTCTCATCTTGAGAGTTTGAGGGGAAGCTGGACAGTCCCAAACTACTGTGTAGAACTGGAGCTCCTTTTAACTGCTTTTTTGTTGATTTGTTAGTTTTTTCCAGTGCATTGACAAACAAGGTGCTTATGCACTTGTAGATGCAAACTTAGACTCAAATTACAGGAAGAGTTCTAGGTTGCAGAAGACTAAAAAAAAAATATCAAAACTGTAGTGCATGAAATGGACTACTGCTGAAAATCTGATCACAATTATTTTCTGAAACTATTTTCTGAACCTTCAGGAGTGCATGGAGGTGAGCATTGTCTGATTTTTTTTGACTTTTTTGATCTGTTTATTTCTATATTTTATTTCTTGATATTTTTTCAAGGATGGAAATGGAGTGGTACGAGGCTACTACCTGTCTGTGTTCTTGGAGCTGTCAGCTGGCTTGCCAGAGACATCCAAGTAAGCAAACCTCCTTTGAGAACAGCTGTGGCTTTTGATGTCAGTGTGTTTTTATGTTGGTTGTTTTGTTTTGTTTTTCTATGGGTAAAGAGTCTGGGGGCTTTGGAAAAGTGTGGCCTCAAGTCCTGTAGTGTTGCAAGGGGCTAGTGAAGTCAGTGTTGACTGAGATTCCTTTTGGCTGCTGAGCCTGAAAATACTGTCAAGTTATTACTCAGTGACTTGCTCAAGGAAGGAAGTAAACTGACTGCACACCTGATGAGAGTACCCATCTCATAGCATTCACTTGTAAACTTGGCTTACCGGATTACTCCCTGGTGCTGCTTTCTTTCCCCAGTTATCTTATTTTCAGTAAGATTTTGCAATGTTTTACACCTCTTCAGATGGACGTGCTAGCTTTCAGAAAGGGCTTGATGCATTCAGCTGTTCTGACATCTTTGTTTTGCTCTTAACCCTGTGACCTTCCTGTGTAGGTATGAGTACCGTGTAGAGATGGTTCACCAGTCCACCAACGATCCCACTAAAAACATAATTAGAGAGTTTGCCTCTGATTTTGAAGTTGGAGAATGCTGGGGTTACAACAGATTCTTTCGTCTAGACTTGCTAGCCAACGAAGGCTATTTAAACAGGCAAAATGACACTGTGATCCTAAGGTAAGAAAGACAACACTTTTTCTTTCTGGTACTTCATGGAAGTATCATACATACTACTGAGGTAAAAATAACAATCAGTTGAATTTAAAGTGACTGTGACATGATTTTCATAAATGGGTTTTGCTGTCCTAAAGTGCAAGCTTGCTTAAGTGAGTTGAGGGAAGTTTGTATGTATTTATTTGAGGAGGAGCTTTGATGCTATTATCTCGAGTGGAGATTTGTAGGTAACTTGCAAAAAGAAAAAGGATGCATTTTGTCTCTTTACAAATTGGAGTGAGTGTGGGAGAGGTTTGGGAATGAAGGACAGAAGTCTGTAGTGTAAGAGAGCTAAAGCTGGGAATGGAAACTACAATATTAGGACAAATAGAGTAACTTTACCTATCTACTTCAGACATCACTATGCAGACCTATCCTTGCTCCTGTTAAATGCTTTGTAGTGTGTTGATTTTGTCAGTGCTGGTTTGGAACAATAACTACCTCTCCTATAACTGCTTCTGCTGTTACCATTCATTATGTTCAGGACACTATGTACAGAAGTACGTGTTCATAGAGCCTCAGAATAGCTTGGGCTGGAGGGGATCATCCAGCAGGGTTGCCCTTGTGTGATGTCTGTTGAACGTATCTCACCACTAGATTTCAGGTCATCCCATGTTCTTATGCCAGGACTTTCAGCCTTTGTCAGAAAGCTGAAACTTTTCAAATGTCCTTTGAAGGTTTCAGGTGCGCTCACCAACCTTCTTCCAAAAGTGTCGGGATCAGCACTGGTACATTGCTCAGTTGGAAGCTGCTCAGACAAGTTATATCCAACAGATAAATAATCTCAAAGAAGTAAGTTTGATGTTTATTGATATAAAATTACCTTTTTATTGCCTAGTCATCATTTTAGGTTATGAAGCTCATATTTGGCACTTCTGTTTACTTGGGTAGCTACAAGCTATACTGTGCTTCTGATGGCATTAAAACAATGTGTGCAAGTCAGTGAAAAGGATTTGGTTCAACAGTGCTGTTCCGTTGGTGTGTTCTCTGTGCATTTTTGTGTCTCTCTCATGTTTCAGAGGGTCGCAATTGAGCTTTCCCGGACTCAGAAGTCACGAGGCATTTCACCTCCAGACACTCACCTCAGTCCTCAGAATGATGAGGGACCAGAAACGAGATCAAAAAAATCTGGACCAAGCACTGAAGCACTGCTTGAGAGTCTTGCTGCTCCGGGGTTAGTGCGAGACAGCAAGGAGGAGGATGAAGAGAAGATTCAGCATGAAGACTTCAATGTAGGAACCATCTTGTCTTCTCTTGTGTAGTTCTTTTATTGTAGGTTAGCAGCAGAAACATTTGTGAAGTTTTGCATTGTAAATTAGACTTCATCTCTTTGTGGGAACAGGAGGCAATGGGTTTGACAGTTAGCAAGTGATGTCATAGAGAGATGCTCGGGAACTGCTGCTTGATCCCACTGTAAGAAGGTTTCCCAGTTGCAGCTAAAAAATATGACTTTGTTCCCAGCTCTTACTGTGCTTTCAGTCTCTCCTAACTTCTGTGTGGCAGTGTGACACCTCTGTGGGGAGAGGGTTTGTTTGTAGCTTCTGGCAAAAGCAGTGAGGTTTGAGTGAGCTGTTTCTTTTTGTTACGTAGCATGAACTCTCTGATGGTGATTTGGATGTAGAGCTTGCTGGAGAAGATGAAGTGAACCACCTTGATGGCAGCAGCTCTTCAGCTAGTTCAACAGCAACTAGTAACACTGAGGAGAATGATATTGATGAAGAAACTATGTAAGTAACTTACAATCCCAGATAATCACCTTGTGCTTCCCAAGCAGTAAAAATTCATTTGTTACATCACAGTTACAGTGTATTTGGGAGTCAGTGCAACACCAGGGATGTTTCCTGTGCTGGAAACAACAGAAGCTGATAGAGTTGATGTTAAACATTGAATTTTCAGGCATGGTCCTTTACTTTCTGGTCTCTTCCTTTGCTTTTGTAATGAGTTCTACCTTTGATAGTCTGTAAAGATTCTTCGACAAAAGAGTAAGGAATTTGTTTCTATACTGATCAACACCGTAATGAAATAGAGCTTGGTATTAAAAAGTGGTGCAGTTTGTGTAGTTTAGGATGCAGAAGGTGCTATTTACAGTGCTTTGTGTTTTTCTTGATGGTATATGCCATGGTGTTTAAGGGAGCAGCCAGAATCTAATAACTTTGTTCTCCCATTTCCACCCCAATCTTCTCTTAAGGTCTGGGGAAAATGATGTGGAATATAGTAATAATATGGAGCTGGAAGAAGGAGATCTCATGGAAGATGCAGCAGCTGCTGCTGCTCCTGGGGCATCAGGTATGAAAAACAGCCTTCAGAATTCTATATATGCAAAGCACTGCTGGACTTCTTCCCCTGTTCTTTTTGGAAGCAATGTCAAGCTGTGTGTTCTGCAGGCATTTCTATTTTTGGAAGTGCTGCATCATGTAGTTTGTACTGATTATTGCAGTGTAGCAGAAACATCTCATTGGTTTGGTTTAAAAAAAAAAAAAAGGCAGGGGGAAATCTGGAGGTGTTCAGAAATGATGCAGAACTTTGGAGGGAGACTTCTCTGCCTCTTAGAAAATCCTTCAGTGGCACTGAAAAAGAAATTGGCAAGCAAGTTCTTTTAATGTCTGTAAAATCTAAAAAATGTGGAAGGGAGGGAGAAGTCTTAAAGAAGAAAGATATTTAAATTGTAATAATAAAAAGGTGCTCTTAAGTTCTCATGCCTTCTGGAGATAATTATAGCCCACGTTGTGAACCATAGGTTAATAAGACTGCAAGGTTGAATATGTGCATATTTCAATGTGGTAGGGATAACCATAGAGATGACCTGGTCAGAACTGACATTCACCAGAAATGCTGCAGTGGAGGTCTAATGGGGAGGGCAAAAAAGCTTGGAAGTTTGTGTGTGCCTTCAGAATAAATGCTCTTTGTATTGATTTGCTAATAAATAGATTGAATAGATCAATTAAGAGATTTACGTGGAAGATATGAGCCAAACATTTTTTTTTTTTTTTCCTCCCTTGGTCCCCTGTGGTCCTTCTTAGCTTAAAGATTGTTCAAGAATATCTGATTACTTTCAGAATGCAGAAGTCCATGAAATAATATGAATGTTTTTATCCTTAATCTCCTTGAACTCTCTGACTCATGTCCTTTACATGCATGCTCCTTCCCCACAACCCCTCCTTAGGCACTAGCCACAGCTACACCAGTGTGAGTGGGAGAGCTTCCAGGCGAGGAGGAAGTGCCCTGGGCTCAGCAGCTAGTAGCAGTTTATTGGATATCGATCCCTTGATTTTAATCCACTTGCTGGATCTGAAAGACAGAAATGGCATGGAAAACCTCTGGGGCCTCCAGCCACGTCCACCTGCCTCTCTTCTGCAGAACAGAGGTAACTGCACATCAGATCTCAATTTTGTTCCATTCTAGAAATGTCTCTGAGAATGCTGTTCCTGAGCAGGTTTGTGGGAAGGGAGGAAGAGAATGACAGGCCATCATTTCCACTGATAGCTAGACTTCTTCATATCCTCATCTGTGCTCATCAGTATGCAGCATCTTAATGTGTTCTTTGTCTTGATGGGTGACCTCAGCTTGAGAGCACTGTATGACTCAACTGGAAACACAAATGTGTATGGAGGAGTGTCATCTTGTCTTGGGGGCTGTGACTGAGCTGGCTGGCTGCTCTGTGTAGTAACATCGTAGCGATGCAGTTCATGCAGTTTATTTGAAAGCTGCTGTGGGAGATGAATGAAAGGCCCTTTTCTAGGAGGGGTTAGCACTGCAAGACAAAACAACTCCAAGCAGCTATCTGCTGGGAAGGCAGCTATGCCTCTTGCTTCACACAGTTTGTGCATTTAGTGGTTGAGAGTGCTGGGAGCACGGTGTGCGTGGACGAGGAGATAAATCCTGGAATTTACTTCTATGTGAAGAAGGCACTTAGAACTGGAGAACTGTAGAAAAGCAAGCAGAGGGCAAAAGGGACGTGGGCTCAAGTGGGAAAATGTTGACAACCAGCAGCTCAAACTGAGAAGGCACTGCATTTTGGACTGTACTACTTAGGCAAGGTTAGGCACATCTCTTTTATTTAATGGGTTCTTGGCCATCTTAAGCTACTGGCTGCACAGCTGGAATGACCTGCTGTGAGCTATGTGTACGGTTTGACTGTTCCCACATCTTATTCAAGTCATGCAAATAAGAGGAAGCTGCTGTTACATTTGGAGTTTACTGAACTTCTAAGTTGAAGGTTTTTAAAAAGCTCCGAACATCTGAATTTGCAATAAAACATTTATGGAACGTGTAGCACTTCAAACAGACATCAAAGTTGATTGATTTCTATCTAAGCTGCATATAGACTAACTCAGGTATTGGCTCTTTGTCGTGATCATGTGGTGTTAGGTACTTAAGGGAATTCCTCCCCTTGTTCCAGATTTCTTTGAGTTTTATCTGTTAACCTGAAATGGTGGTGGTATGAGAATCTTACACAGGCTATTAACACATTTTATAGAAAACATTTAACAAATTTGACACTTCAATAGCAGCTAGGCTGGTGAACTGACCCTTATCTGGCAATATAGGGTAGCTCAGTTGTCATCATAGTGTCAGAAGTCCTGCTCATTCCAAAGAGCAAGCTCTGTGCCCTTCCTCTACATCAGGCAGAGGATAGAAATTTGCTGTCCCTTGGTTGCGCAGTACTGGCATCCTAAATCACAGTGCTGTAGAGTCCAGGAGAAAGCATCTCATCCCTTGTATGTACAGTAGGGCAAGAGGGAGAATTCTTACAGCTGTTAAAAGTAGATGTTTTTATCTGAGACCAGTTTTGCTTACCTGTTGTGTTGTTCAACTTTTCCCTTTGGAGCAGCATCGTCGTACTCTCTGAAGGACCGAGACCTGCGGAGGCATCAGGCGATGTGGCGCGTGCCACCTGACCTGAAGGTGCTGAAGAGACTGAAAACTCAGATGGCTGAAGTCCGAAGCAAAATGTCTGATGTGAAAAACCAGCTGTCAGAAGTAAGAAGCAGCAATGCTGGCTCATGTGATGGACAGCCCAACTTCTTCTCCATTGAGCAAGGTGCTTTAGCTGCCTGTGGGACGGACGGCTGCAGCAAGCTGCAGGAAATAGGAATGGAGCTACTGACCAAGTCTTCAGTGACCAGTTGTTACATAAGGAATTGTACGTACTCAGAGGAGGGGGTGGGGTTAGATGTCACTTGTATAGGTGGTTTATGACATAGCTGCTCACTGATGGTAGACAGGTGAATACAGAGATTCAGTACTGAATTTGGTGATAGCTGGACTTCATTTCTTGCTGAATGCTGCTCCAGATTTGGGCTGTCTTTGAGCTTGAGGATGTTTCCTAACGGTTACAGAGGCTTCACCTTCTGACTGTGACTTGCTTCAGAGAGGTGCCCGTGACTGAGTCTGTTCAGGTGCTGTCCCTAAATCCTGGTGGCATCACTGGTGTAAGCCAGTGTGGAATCTTTCAATACCACCGTTGTCCATCCTCCCTCACTTTGTTATTGCCTGGAAGAGATGATTTTTCCAGTTGTCTGGGTTTTGATTCAAGTTACCACTGCTGTTTTGGAGCCAGCATGAGTAAGAGATCGATCATAAATCTTGTGTGTGTGGAGAGCAGATAGAATGGTCCTCTTACTCTCTGTTCTTTTCCACAGTGACTTTCTGCAACTCCAGCAGAAATCTGCTTTGCATTTTGTCACATCCATAGAGCAGAAAAATTGCTCTTTAATAGTGCACAACGAGGATTGTGTCTTAGTTTGGGGACTCACAGCATCAGTAAGCCACAGGAAGAATCAAGCTGAGTCACTGGAAATGCTAACTTTTGTGTGTCTTGTGTTTTTTAATACCACCTCTTTTCTTAGCAAGTGTCTCATCTTCAGAGTTTGCTGAGGCACTGGGAAGTCCCTTTGCTCTGCAGCAGAATGAGGAGTAGTACACAGTGCTCTGAAATGGGAGCAATCTTGAGCCCAAATGTGGTGACAGCAGAACTTTGGTATTTTGCTGTTCCAGTTACCACTCCATTCCTACACTTACCTTAAGCTTCTGCAGCCCCACCACAAGTTCAGGGATCAGTGAATTTGGGAAGTCATAAAGAGCACGAAGGGTGATTTTAGCTATCCTTATCCTTTCTGCCTTTCAGCCTGGGAGCTGGAAGCTCCCAAGTTACCAAAGCTTTCCTCTATCCCACATCTTTGACAGGAAGGGCAGCGCAGTTTTGTGCACGATGGGGAGTTAAGCTCCGTGTTAGTTTCATTGCTCACTAACTTCCCTTAAAACAAGCATGAATGCTGTGAGCACTTTGGTTGAACACGTGTTGCATCTTAAACTATGTTTGCAGCTGCAAGTAAGAAGAGCAGTTCACCCAAACCTCTCCGCTTCGGGGCAGCAGGGACTCTGTCACTGCGGAGAGCTATGGACTGTGGGGATAAAAGTCTTCGCCTAAAGGCAGATGGGCAAACTTGTGAAGGTAAGCAGGGTCATCTGTAGTCGTGTGCTGTGCTGTATCTGTTGTCCAAAGGGTTTTCTTTGAGAAGTCCTTTATGTAGCAACTGAAGTTTGCCTGAAACTTGGCTGGATCTTTTTGTAAACCCACTTAGTGCTGCTGTACAGCACAGACCTCTGATGGGGGTCTGCTGTGGGAAGCACACGAAGATAGTGCACACACACTGTAAGCAACCATTCTGCCCTATTTCAGCCTCATTCACAACCTGAGTGGCTGCCACCAAGAAACCTTGCATCTGTAGTTGGGAAAGTAGCAAAGAGTGTCTGTGTTACTAGAAGGTAAACTTTAACTGCACGAAATGGGGAAACAGACTGTGTGTGTGGTCAGAGGACGTGCCCAGATGGTGCATGCATCCTGTGCCATGCTTAGAAAAAGCGAGGTTGGAGTGGAGGGTATGCTTGTGCACACATTTGGAACTGAACCAGTGGTGTGGAGTGACTAGATTTGTTCTTTTGAAAGGGGGTGTGCTTTGAGCTCTTCTCCTTTTTCTCAGGTGGAGCAGGGAGCTCAAAGGCAAGCAGTCGACATCACTGTCCCAGGCCCCTGGCTAGCACTAATGCTTCTGAGGCACTGCCTAAGCCAGAGGAAAGGCCCAGTGAAGGGTCAGATTCTGATGTGGGAGTTTCTGGCTTAAATGGTTTAGCTGCTGTAGAGAAGACCAGGAAAGCTGGTGCTGTAGGGTAAGGATTTTTGTGTGTTCTCTCCTTTGTCTTGTCCTTTCTTCTCTCCTTTCCCTTGAAGAAAGAAGTACCAATTTGTTGATATGGGGTGCTTGTAACACAGAAGAGGAATTCAAAGTTTAATTGGTTGCTGTTCATCCGTCTGGATATCAATTCTTGGCTCTGTAACTAGAGCACAAGTTGTCTTGTCTTTTTTTTCTTTGATTTTGATCAGCTGTTGATATAGTTTGCATCTTTGATGTGAAGGTTGGGCCCAGTCTTGTGTCCTGCAATTCCTTGCCAAAATATCATCTCACTGAAGGTTACCACTTCGGGTTTCTTCAGAGAAAATTCTTCACTTGACTTTTTCAGCAGGCTTAGTTACACAACACTTATTATGAGACGAGTGCAATGGAGCACTTAATTTTTTTCCTAAATAAAAAACAAATCACTTTTTTATATATATTCACCATAAACTTTGAGGGTTGGTTTTTTTTTGAGATTAAGTACTTTTAAATTAGTCAAAGCTGGAAGTGGGTAAGACTTAATGAGTTAAACAAGATGTGGCACTGAAGGCAGTTGTTTCCTGAGCTGTATGAAAGCCAAATTTCCAGCGGGGGTTTCCATATCTCTCCTGAATTCTTTCAGATCAAATTCTAAAGGATATCGCACGGAGGGGACGCAGTCAGGTGGTTTGGAAGACAACTCTGAAAGTGGTGAGCTGCAGGATGTACTTCCTGAGGGTGCTTCAGCAGGACCAGGAGAAGGTAACCTGGCTGTTGTGAAGGATGAAGGCAGTGTTACAATGCTTCCAGTCTGTTTGTTTCTGTAGTGGAAGTGGCTTGAAGGGGAAAGGAGGAAAACACAACAGCTGTTTCCATGGCTGCTGAACTTTGCTGGAATGTTTAGCAGCTGTAGTGTAAATCTACATGAGGGAGCATCTCTGTGCTGCTGCTGTCTGTGATCAGTGATGTTACAGTACAGCATGAATGTGAGGAGCTAGCAGATAATGTGACAAGGTGCCTTCTGTTTCTCTGGACTTGCTTTTTTACCTCCTGTTGTGCCTCGGGGTCTTTTGCTGTGCTGGTTGTTATCATGACCTTGGAAAGAACTTCTTATCTCGTTAAACTAGTAGTCAGTGACCTTGGCTTTTAAGTTTTTTGCTTTCAGGGACAAACCACGTTAACAACCTCCACATTCACACTAGAATCCCTCCTGCAGTAGTTAATTTGTCCTGGGTGTTGTGGTACATAAGCCAGTTTCCTTAGAGACTTGGAGGAAACTTTTCCCTCTCCCTTCCTACATCCTTTCCGTGCTGGAAAAAAATATTACTGGCATTCTTTTTTGAAAGTCCACGTAGAAGAGTTTTTTCTTATCTTGCTAAAACTCTCCTGCCTTCCACCCCTGCACTAATTTGAATTTCAATGACTGAATTGTAGCACAAAGCCTATATTAAGGTGCCAGCATCCATCTCTATCTGCAGTGTGCAATATTGTGTGGGAGTTGGCATTTACAGAAGGTCTCTCAGTGACAAAACTGAATTTCTGCTCTTAGTCACTGCAGCGTGATCATGATGTGCTCCTGCAGTTCTCCTGTTACAGCAGAGAGTCTTAACAGGAAAATGTTTTAAAAACTAAAATACTTCATTGTTAAAAACACCACGAAACAAATCTTAATTTTTTTTTTTTTCCTTCCAGAGGGGAAAAACTACAGTAGAGTTGGCATCTCACTGAACTGCTTGCTTTCTCTTTTTTTTTCTGGAGAAACAGGAGAGCAGAACATGCTCCTTTGGTCACCTATAACATTGTTTGAAAGGGAGGTGGAGGTCTTTGGCTGATACCAATGTACTCTAAAGTTCTGGTAAAATAAAATAAACCACTTTGGCTATTGAGAGCTGTGGTTCCCTTCTGTAGGAGGAACATGAGATTTTTAACAGTATTGCTGCTTGAACAACCTGCTTGGCATGTCTGAGTGGATGGTCACAGTATCCTTAGCTGTCAGAAAGCAGCCTTTATTTTCTGTCCTACTTGTATGCAGAGCAGCTGGCAGGGAGTGCAGCTCAGACAGGAAGGAACCTGAGTCTGCACTCAGCTGGTGACATGTTGGAACTGCTCCTCTCAAGTTAAAGCTGCACAGCAGAACTAGGCTGGTTTCAAAGCTGTTCCCTGCTGTTTTGTCTATTTCATTAGTGTCTAGTAAACACATTTAGTTCCGAACGTGCTCTTTCTTCTCCTGCCAGCTCTTGGTATCTGGTAACTCCTGCATGTGAGAAAATCAAATGTTTTAGCTGCAGAGATCTTACTGCTGTTATTTTTGCTTGTTTGATTCGTTTTCTTTCTTTGGCAGGTGGGTCATGTCAGAAGCATGTCCTTCATCTCCTGCCAGGAATGAGCAGTGACAGTGACATTGAATGTGACACAGAAAATGAAGAGCAGGAGGATGCCACCTCCACGTCAGAGGGGTTTAACCATGCCTTCTCTGTGCAGACCTCAAGTGAAGGTAAATGGGGTGTGTGAGCAAACCTTCCCATGCACTGCTGTGGGCACCTCAGTGTGCCTGCTAATGCAGGCTGCTGCTGCAGCAGAGATTACTGGTGGTGCCATAGAGGGTATTAAGCACAAGTAAGAGCCAATAAGATTTAGAACTCCTCTCTTGGGATCCTAATTAAAAACAGATCAAAACAGGAGAGGGGAACTCTTTGTAGCCTTGAGAAGTCAGCTTAGGTGAGTCTTCCCAGGGGAACCGTTGGAAAACCCACAGCTCTAGTTCTTCTGAATTGGAACTCCCTGTGTACCAGCACTGACACTAAGTAGGCTGTAACTTGAGGGATGTAAGCACTGCCTTAGACATGAATTTGCATCTAAATTGGCAGGAGTGCACTTTGAGCACTTGAGATGTTTTTAAAACAGTGCTGATGTTTCTCTGGAAAGCTTTAACCTTCTGGTGAAATGAAAAGCTGTGTGGTGACATCTGATGCTGGTGATGCTTTTGGCCTGAGCAGGCATCTCAGCACTGCATTAGCAGGATGACCTAACAGCTCGTTTAAGTAATTAGTTCACTGCTTTGTTGTATGTCTGCAGCAGGCACTAAAACTTGACAGCTCATCAGAATAATCAAAGCATTGCTCATATCCGTGTTTGACTGAAGTGATCTTTAAATTAAAGCCCCCTGGCAGCCTTAACACGGTGTCAAAGGCATCAGGTACAGCAGTGCTGGCAGGTGAGGGGAAAACGAACTTGCTCTGTTCCAATTGCTCACGTGGGTGGAGGTAACAAATGTTGGTTTGTTTGTTTTCAGCTTCAGAGCGGTGCTCAGTGTTCCCAGGGGGTGATCAAGTGGGTCCTGATGACCTCAGCTTTGTTAACGAAGAAGACACCACCAGGTATTTCTGTTTGCCTTAGCTGGCTTCTGGGGTGGCTGTAGCCCTGGGATGCACCTTTCCCTGCTGCCCCATGAGCTGCAGAGATTAAAGGAAACGTTCCTCTTTTATTTCCAGTAGACAGATGGGTGTTTTGCACATCCTGCCCCAGGGGATGTGTGGCTGACCCGCTTCCTCAGGGCTGTTCAGCTCTCTGCCTTTTTAAGGCAGTCCTTAGAAATTCCGTGGTGCTGAGGAGGGAGCAGCTGAGTTGAGCATGCTTATGCAATCCCCCATGGGGAGCTCCAGTCGTGTTTCAGAGCGTAGTGTGTAGGACTGGGGGTGGTCAGGCTGTGTCTGTGGAAGCAGTAGCAGTGCCCTGGTCGGGGTGGAGTGTGACTGGAAGCTGGCTTTCTTTGCACCAGGTAGAGAGCTGTGCTGGGGCCTGACGACTCACCGGGTCACGTCCTGGGAAGGCATACCTTTATTCACTGGAGCTCAGCCCGAGGCTGTTGTTGGTGGCTGTGTGTGCACTCCATTCTGTCAAATACCATTGTGTGGTTTCATCTGCAGTCGTGTTAAGTCTGGTACTGGGGCAAAGTGACCTGTGAAGGCTTTCATGTAAAGGTTGCATTCCTGCTGGCTCAGCCAGCTCCAGATGCTCGGAAATGACATCCAGAAGGTGCTGGAGCCCTGCTCCAGGATGTGTCCCGTTGTCACTGGAATGACAGCCCGTGTCTGAATGTCCTCTCTGTAAAGGGTATGAATGGGTGGTGTGAGGAGGGCTGAAGTCCTGGGCACAGAAGTTGCTTTTCCTCAGTCTGTGATGTGGACCAACTCATTGCCAAACTTGCTGCCACTGTGCATTGTGTTTTGAGCTGCTAAACTACTCGTGAAGCTACGGTGAGAGCTGAGTAACTGGTTAGTGAAAAAGCATGAGTAACTGTGTCTGATAGGTGTCCTCGTCTGACTACTGCTGTTCATTTCTCTATGAATGTTCCACAGTGTAAGTAAGTGCTGTACAACTCATAGTTTAAAACTGTTTGCACTTTGTTAATAAAATGAATGTTGAAATCTGATGCGAAGTGTGAGATGTTCCTGTGTGAATCTGGGAAAGGGCAGGGTCTGTTTGGAGAAGCAGTGCAGTGCTGCCAAGTTTGACTTCTCTTCAGCAGTGAATGGTTGTGATGCCTGGCTGAGTACAGCACTCTCTTCTGGAGTACAGGTGACTCTTCTTCTCCTGAATTATTTGGTGAAAGTCCACAGAGAATTGTAAAGCTGTGCTTGTGGAAGCCAGGCAGCTCCCTCAGTCGTGAGCATTCAAGTAGACTCTCCTTGATTCCTGGAGTTTCTGCCCTGAGCTTGCTCTCCCTGCAGTGAGTCTTTCTGCTGCAGCTTTGCTGTGGGTTATGCACACCTTGGGGCTGTGCTGAGCTGTGTGCTATGACTGTGAAGTGTTCACTGTTGCACAGAGTGCTATGCTGATTATTGCACACAGCCCAATTAGCAGTAATGGCAGAGCTCTGCCTCTTCAGCACTCACCCATGCTTCACTCTTACTACAGCCTGAGCTGAGGGCCTTAAAACACAGCACTCCTGGGCTGCAATGGGCACTCCCTTTTTTCCCAGTGCTCACACAGCTTTCTTGTGGCCCAGCTCTGAAGTGTGCTATCTTGTCCCTCCAGCACAAGGAAAAATCTTCCACCCAAATGAGGACAGCAACCACCACCTGGTGGAAATGTCTTTATGAGCTTTTAAAGAGGCAGACTAGCTTTGGAGCATGGTTTAAATTACTGTTTTATTAAGATATTGGTAAAACTTCAACAGTTTTTTGTATAAACAGCTTCATAAATAAAATATGGATGACTAATACATGGTTATAACTATCAACTCATACGTGAACTGTAGAACAGAATTGCAAAGGGAAAGTCCCAACACTGCTAGATGATTAGCTTTAACTTATTCATGTCAACAAGAACATGTTAGTCACGAACATGGCACTGTGCTGACCCACACCTGGCTCTGTGTGCACACAGGGTGGGCTCAGCCAGTTTCCCCTGCTCCCATTTCAGGATCTCTTCCAGAGTAAAGGAGAGAACAAAAGAGAAGAACCACTCACGAGATGCAGTTGTGACATACAATAGTTGTACCAGACCCTAAGAGGTGGGGTTTATATTCTCCTTAGCTTTAGTGCTGGCAAGCAGTGCAGTGTGATTGCCTGATCATCAGGGACTGGAAAAGAATATGAACATTCGGAGGTTGCGTTGGTGCTTTGTTATTGCACAACACAAGGATAGGAAGTTTTTGTTCCTGGGGTAAAGAAGGTATGAATTAAAGAAAGATTGTCCTAAATTACAGGCATGAACAAAGCCAGGGTGTCCCCTTCCATGGCTTTGTCTCTGGGAGTAGTGCTGAGTGAATAAATTGTGCTAAGACAGCCCCTAATTTAGACCAATGTTGCTCCTGTTTCTTCCTGCAGACCATTGCCAGGGGAGGGAGGATTTAGTGAAGAGTGGACCTGAACTACAGCAGTCGTATATCTGTAGACACAGAACTCGTTATGCCTCATCTGCCCATAGGACAACGCACTCCTCAGTGCCACACAGTGTTCCAAAAACAGAGTGGGGTTTCTGTGGCGATGTACCACCATAAATGTGGTGAGAGTTAATCCGCTTCGACGTTGTCCTTCAGTGGTAACAGCGCGGTCTGAACCGAATGCCCAGCGGCTTTGAGGACAATCGATGGCACTTCCAGGTAAAAGAAAAGTTATACACACACACACACACACACACACACACACACACACACACACACACACTCACTCCCACCCACCTTTAGTGCAAATCACAATGGGTTAACAGCTCCCTGCTCTGCTGCTCTCTGCCCCGCAGACATTCCTTAGAGTTGCACATTTAAGAAGTGTGCACGGAGTGTTAAGGGAACCCCTGTGACACTCACAGTGATCAGCACACAGCCCCGGGCAGCCTGGAGCCCACTGCTCAGAGCCAGCAGAAATCAGCAAGGAAAGGAAATAGAAATGCTTTCACTACCTACCTCCTAGTTCTGCAAACACGCTCAGTGCGGAAACTGAAAGTGATGCGGGTTGTGGTGATGTGGAGAAGGGATACTTGAGCTCTTTATTGGAAAGAATTGTTCTACAAATTCCACCACTACTAAGGTACACGATAGAAATACAAAACACAGGTCACGGACAATCTCAGTATCAACGGTTAATAAATACAATTAAATACTTTAATATTAGCCTAATATTTTTTACATTGTCACCAGAGAGACGAAGTACGAGATACAGAACACTTAGATACCATCAGAGGGGATTATTGCTTACGTTAGCAAGCAGCAAATAAGGGCACAGGATTCTGAACTGAAGAGAACTACTTCCTATCACCAGTGGCATTAAGAGAAAACACTGCGTTTCACAAAGCACTGCTTTTTTTGTCTAGTGTGTAGAATCAAGAGCAGCATATATCAGACCAATAACCACTACTTTTAAGATTATAGAACTTTAAAGGACTTACCTTACAAATGGTTCCTATCTACTCTATAAATATGCATTTAGTGACGAGATGAACACTTGCTATCTACACCATGGTTTGTGTTCTGTTGGGTTGTGTCAACCTGACCACACAGGAACTACGATGGCAGATTGTTCTCCTGGCAAGAGAAGTGGCAATGAGTAGCAGAGTTATCATCCATGAATCCACACCTAAAAAGCTTTATCCCTCCCCAAGCAGCACACGTGCAGTCCAGTGCTCTTCAACTGCTCCAGCAGGCTGGGAAGAAGTCCTGCCATCCATAACATCACTGTGATTGACTCACACAAAGAATTGCACTCACACCACTGTCCTCTCAGACACACGAGGCAGCTACAGGATGGACCTGCAATGCATTATTATTACTGTGAATGATTTTAAACAGAGGCACCACAGGGATGCCCTGGAGTTGCATATTTCACCGTTTCTCAAATTCCCTCAGTAAATGGGACTTGGAACATATGCTGCAGCTAAAGAGAACACGGACAACAGCTAAGGCTTACTGAGATGACAGATAAGAGCCAATGATCCCATAAGGTTCAAAGAAAAAAAAAAAGTCTGAAAAAGATCAAAGGAATAAGGAATCCGAAGCCACACTCCAACTCCTGGTTTCTCACAGAGCCTCTCACTGCTCAGGAAATTGCTTTTAAAATAGTGCATCAAAGACAGAAGCAGCAGAAATTGGCTGAATTCAAACCTTGCCATCACTTTGCATTGGATAATCTCCTGACTACTTAATATTAAAATACTTTGCAAGTGCTAGCTAAATACTAATACTGTTATTAAACTGCTACTGTTGAAATGAAATGAATCATACAATAAATGCTCACAAAGGCCTCCTTCATTCACACCCCTCCAACATCTTACTGTAACAAACAACAGAAACTCGATGCCTGTTGAGTGGAGCTGATGGGAGTAGTCTGCTTACTTACATCCTCATTCAGTGCTCCCTTAAGGGTTCAACACCACCCCAAGAGCAGGGCAGAGCTGGTGGGCACTGATTCCAAGCCTGATCAACAGCACTGCTGATCAGTTTAAGGGCTACTGCCATCCCTCACTGGTCTTTCTGAATTCAAGTTTAATCAAAGCAGAGCTGTGGATTGGCAGAGTTTTACCTCCCCTGCTCATAGGCATCCACAGCAGTTCCAGGTGCCCTGGACACGCTGTGGAAAGCATCAAATTGCAGCACTAACACAGCATCTGAGTGCCCTTCATGCTGCAGCCCTGTACTGAATTATGCCACTGCCATCTAGAAACCATTCCTGAAACCAAACAGCTCCTGAACTGCTCGTTATCCCAAGCAGCTCTCCAGTCTGACTCGGTGAGTGACAGCACTGTACTCAACATCTCCACAGATGTGGTTTCTTTTAAGACCTGAGATGAAGTTACGGTGGAGAGAGGTTGGCTCAAAGCATCAAGCACAATCATATTTGATCAAAACTAATTGAGAACAGTTTCCTAAACTGACAAACAAGAAAAATGCCACTAAAAGCACCAGAAATATACGAAATTCCCTATGCTGCACCTCTAGCCATAGGAAATGTTGTTTTAAAACTACAAAAACAGTTTTCTTCATATTCCACATTTTATGTTACAAGAAAAAAAAAATAGGCTAATTATGAGTCTGTACCTCAATGGGAGTCTGAGAACAGAGTAGCAGGAGCTTAGTTTGTCCATTCCTAAGTTACCTGGTAAAACCCTGTATGGCTTTTAGTCTTTTACCTGCAAAAGTGGATGTAACTTTCTGATTCATCTTAATGACAGCCTGAAATAAACAGAAAGCAGAACAGCAGAACACAAAATAACCCACACAACCTGGACTTCTATGGAAACTTCCCCCCCCCCTCCCCACTCTAAAAAACATTGGCATTTCTAAACCAGAATCTTTCTCCACATATTGCTCCATAGATGCATCTCAGGTGGGTTCACCTTCCTGCAGTTTCAAGGGCTGTTCCCTCCCAGTGTCTGCTCCCATGACCCAGCTATTCAGCTTTCCCTGGTGAGTGTGACTAGGTGCTGTGAGTGCAGGTGGCTGTGGCACTGCTCGGGTGGCACCACCAGCAAACCTTGTGGAGATTGAAACAGCTATATTTGTTAATTCCTAGGTCTATTTACACATGGTTTGAGCTTCGCAGGGGACTGTAGCACACTTCTGAAATGCCCACCTTTTTTTTCCCCGCTTCCTGACGATGCCAGTTTTATTTTGGGAATGTCTATTTTGGGACTGTGAAGGGGAAACACAAGGGAGACAGCTACATCTTACAGCATTGATGATGATACGCATCTGGTATACAACGACGTTGTCTTGGCATCAAAAACATGCTCTCACTGTAAGGGTTAGGACTGGGCAGCCTCCAGCACGGGGAGTGTCTCACCAACAGCCTCGTGCTACTGCGGCTTCGGACAGGCAGGGGCAGAGCCCACCCCTCTGTGTGGGAAGGCTCACGAGCCCAGAGAGCCGTGTGAAACTTTGGTTTGAGCCTGGCTCCTCGTCGCCTCTTCCCGTTACAGAATCGGAAATGAGAGGATGCAGCTTGTTTTCCCAAGGACTTGAACAGTTCATCTTCCAGCCCAAAGAAGACGGGGGTTAAACCCTTCACCCTGTAGATGCTCTGCCCTGCAGCGTGCAAACTGAGATTGCTCTGTCCACAGATGGGTGGTGTGCTCTCTGGTGATTCATTCTTCGCTGTTAAACCATTCAGCAAACTTGCATTCTTTGGTATACCAGGGCTAAACACTTGAATTGGTGGCAGGAATTTGGCACTATTAGGCATACTAGTTTCCGTTTTTGTCAGGTCTAAATAGCCTTGATCATCAAATGGGTTAATGCTGGACCCTATGCTTAAGCTAGTTCTATCAGTGAAGGAATCCACTCGTCCTTCATAGCCTAGGTCAGCAGGAGCTGAGCACTGGTGCTGGGGCCACGATCGTTTGCATTCTCCATGGTTTTCCTTATCCTCCCCGTTGTCTTCTTGCCCACCTTGAAAAGAGTTCTCTGTCCACTCCGACTCCTCACTAACGCTGACTGCTGCATTCATGTCCCTGAGAAATACCACAATGACAGTAATGTTGTCACTGGAACCAGCATCCCGAGCAGATGCCACTAATTTATGTGCTACCATGCTGCTGTCACCATTATTTTCCTTTAGATGGTCAGCCACCACTTTGACTGCCTCATCGGGATTGACTGTGTCATAGAAACCATCGCAGGCTAAAATGAGGTAGTCTTCAGAGCCATCTAGGACAGTGGAGGCAGAGTCTGCATCCCCACAGATGTATGGCTTGTGCTCAGCGTCCCCTGTGGAAGAACAACACACGTACAAAAGACTGTGGGTTTGCAGTTGCAGCACCTGGAAGCCCTTTTGTATTAATACAACATGGAGCAAGTGGCTCTCTCTCTTCCTCAAGTTAGAAATTACTTGCAACGGCCCCTCAAGCTAGAGGCTCAAAAACAGAGGTGGGTGCACACAGTTCTCACAAGTTTATCTTCGGCTGGATTTCGAGTTTTGATTACTATTAAAAACTGTTTTTAATTATAAGGAACAAGAAGGCTGAAAAAGGAATTGAAGCCCATTCTTACCAATAGCTCTGGAGACTGACAGGCTCCCATTCACCCTCCAGGCTCCAAACCAGACCACACAGCCACCAAGTGCCTCGATGCGTTTCTTCTCATCCTATAAGGAACAAGAACACAGGAGTTACAACACAGGAGTTGGTTGAATAGAGCTCTCAGTGCTTCCCTCTGGGTGCTTCAATAAATACGTGGTGTTTTCACAAACACAGCAGTGAGAGGGCTGCAAGCCCCTTGAGATGAGGACAAAGGGTTTGCATACAACTTCCTACTAGCTTCCAACCAAAACAGATGAACTGGAACACACTGCCTCTCTGAGAGGCACTGACAAAATGACACTCAGTGTCTAAGAATCCCATCTCATGGTGACACCTTCAGCTTCCATGGCAAACACTGCCCAGGGGGATTAAAAACAGACCATCCTCACCTCTCGATCTGGTTTGTGGGGTTTCATCAGTTCCACAGCTTGGCCTTTCCTCACAAGCATAACCTGGGAGTCCCCAAGCCAAGCCACATGTAACATATTTCCTCGGATGAAAGTCACCACCCCGGTGGTCCCACAGCGCAGGCTCTGGGTGGGAACAAGAAATGCTTGTAGTTTGGAGTAAGACAACAAGAACCATTTCAAAGCACTTTCCTGCTTAATTCAAGAACAGAACTCATCGATCTGCTAACGTGCATGCAGCCTGTTCCCAAAGAGAAACAGGGCAGGACTTCTGTTACTGTTCTGAATGTTCAGAGCCCCTCAGAACCAATGTGAGTCACTGATTTCTGCCCTGTGACTTGCCTTGAACTACAAGTGCATTTTTTCAGAAACTGGGCTCAGCTAGTCAGATCTGCTACTGTTTTAACTGACAGACTCCTTTCTGTGTCTCAAGTTTTCCACTTACCCCAGGCCCTTGTATGAGTTCAGGAGACTGAGGAACCAATCAGTTTATTCTAGCTTTCTTGAGCTAAGAAAGATTCACATTGTAGAAATGAGGGAAAAACCCACAAAACCACAATACCCCAAGGGCTAAACCTAGTTAGCATACAAACATAGAATAGCAGCATCCTTCTTAATGGGCTGGATGTTGTAAGAAGTGCAGGGGTGAAGTTTTATGGAACATGAAGAAGTCCACCAGTGGGATCAGCTCTATGGACTCCGTGCATGGACTCTGCTGACCTCAGGCTGTGCACAGCCTTCAGTGCACCCCTGCTAACAAAGCTCCTGTCAAAGTCTTGTACCGTAATCTGATGTGCTGGAAACTCGTTTTGCCCCTCTCACTAGCATGATATTCACCCAACTTTTGGTTGTATTTTTGCTTTGTGTTCTTGGTCAATTAATACTTCCACAGTCAAGCCTCATCACCTCTCTGGCTGCCTTCTGGACGAAGCGCTCATCCGTCACCCGGAAAGCTCTGCACAGTGCCTCTGCTGGGTCGTGCTGGAACATCTCCTGATGGACCATGTTCACGTGGAGATGGATGGAGGCATAGATGGCAGCATCCACTCCCCCATGGCCATCAAACACCGCAAAATAGGCTTGCTCTTCTTGGTCCTGTCAGTGGAAGCATAGAGAAAACAACTAGAGGAGAAAGCAACACAAACAGTTAATTGGATTGCCTTTAAAACTTCTGAACTTGAGATTTGTGATGTCAGCATTAAATTGCACTTACAGGCAATCTCCACTGGAACAACAAAGTACTAAGACTGTTTTCACTTGCATCAAAGGGAAGTATGCACAAAAATTCCCACTTCATTGCTAATGAATTCTACCTGCAAACAGCAGGAGATGCCCTGCAAGAATCACCTGTGTAGCTCTCAGTGCTCCTTATGTTCCATTTGCTACAGTTCAGTCACTCAACTCAAATAGGAAGTGCCATTCCCATCAAATAGAGCAGAAGCTTTTGTGACTGCTAAAATCACAGAGAGTGAAGAAGAACATCCAATACAGTTTATGTGAAGTCTACATCGAGTCTGGAATCCACCAGGGATAAAATGCCAGAACAGTTAAAATGTGAAGCCAGCTAACCTCTGCTTTCCTTTTTTGTTTTTTAATTCTAATCCATATCACTTCAGATGCCCGTTTTTAAAATACCCATATCCACTTGCTCATCAGATGGTTGAATGCAATTGCATTCACAGATCAAGTACAGCAAAACCTTAGAGTCAATTTTTCTCTGCTTCCCCTTATCTGTTCAAACAGGGAAACAATGCTCTGCACCCAGAGACAGCAACTCCTGTGCCTATTCATACATACAACACCAACCCACCATCAGTGCCAATTCAACCTTGACAGTCAGCTCAATGACTGGAGTATTTGTACATTGTAATTTTTAAGTAACAGGCTCCAACACAAATTGAAATAAGAAAGCTGACAATTGACAGGCAGAGGAAACATCTGCCTCTGCTTGCATTAATATCATTTAAAGGTAAGAATTTGGATAGGGCACAGAAAATGGTTATTAAAGTGACAAATTGTAATAAGGAATCAATTATGCAGCAATCTGATCCCAGTGGTAAAGTTCTTGCCACTTTCTTCCTCTTGCTACTCCTCGGTGTCCAGTTTTGTATGTGAAGAAAGAGCAAGCATGAGCATTTGATGGCCAATAAAGAGAAGTCTGGCCCCAGTTCCACCAAATAATACTACATCATGCTTTCTGCACGATGGCAGCTCACTTCCTCAACCACTGAGCAAGTGACTACATCAGGATGGAGCAGATACATACTGTGTTCCATTAAGTGGCAGATATTATTCTTTTGTTCTATATACAGTACATAGAAACACAGCTGCTATAACTACAGGATCTACTGAACTAACTTAGGAGCAGGATTGCCTCCTGACATTCCATCTTCCCCAGGTCCATCACAGGCACGGTTTTCATTTTCACTCTAGAAGAATCTAGTCCCCCTGTGAACAGCAGATGTATTCAGCATACGTGTTTCTCTTCCACATCATCTCGTGTTACCTCAAGGTTGAAGAGCATGTTGAAGTCTGGAATGCAGACGTGCTTGTCTTCCATTTTCCTCCGCATATTCTTGATGGCATGGATGGACGTCTCGTAGTAGCGGTGTGGCTTCGGCTGGAGTGGGAAGTCTTTCACCCAGTTGCTGCAGATCTCATGGAGCTTGCTGAAAACCAAGCGGGCTAGTTTCACTGTCTCAATCTCTGGGGAAGACAAAAACCACAAAGAAAAAAGGCTGAGAGTGTTGCTGAGAGTTTTTCTCTTGCATACATTACAAAGATGAAACAAAACCATTTTTGCCAAGTAGTTGAGATGGATGTCAGCAGGGAAATTCTGGCTGCTGATACACGAAAAGAGGAAGCCAATCTTATCATAATCAGCATTCATCAGTGAGAAGCTCATTGTTTGTCTTTTTAATTTAAACATGCCCCCGTGCCTTTGGGGAACTCATTTGCAGAATCAGGAAAAATGAAAAGCAGTGTGTTTCCCACAGCATTTGATCCCCTGTGTAGCTCTGTATCCCTCTGTATAGTTTGTGCTATGGCAGCTCTGATGAGGACTTCTTCATGGCCTACAGCATCACACACAAAGCACAAACCATTCCAGCCAGGTACTGTTTTAGACCAGAGTACCCACTGAAAACATCATCTTGCTGCAGAGCTGAGGCAATACAGTAAATAAGCTGCAGAATTAATAGCATTACTTTAAGCTATTCCAGCAGAGTACACAGTCAGTAGTGTACACATCCAGGTACCTTCTTAGCTTCATAATACTATCGTCCAATTCATGAATCAACAGCGTGTCAAAGAAGTCTGCACAAACAAATGGGAAAACTGCAAAGGTCTTACACTTAAGAAAACGTTGTACTGTCACTGTTGAAAAATAGACATTTTAAAATGTGAAAACTCAGGCACTTGCAGTCACTCTGAGCCCAAGGAAGGGAAACAGGAAGTAAGCATCAGAGCTGAACGTATCAAAATCTCCTTTGTCTTGACCATTCACTAATGCCAGAGATCTTCAAAGCTGATCAATCCCTAAACGTCAATCATCCCTCACAGGAGAACAGCCCATCACAAGGAGTAGAGGAGAGGCTACAGCATCTCTCAGTCCACAGAAATTCTGTGAAGAACCTATGAAGCAGCATGTACTGATACCAGTACGATTCTGTGCACGACATGGGTTGTAGCAATCTGGAAGCCAAGATCTCTAGGAGCAAATATATTCTGGGTTCTGCTGGTTATGATTTAGTTTGAGCTTGCTCTGCAAGAGCAGTCATTAAGCTGGAAATAAGTTATATATGTGATCTAAAGGAGTCCTGTCAACTTGGTCACACAGCTTCAGAAAATAAAATACAACAAAGTGAGTGATCATGTCACCCCACCACCACCACAGTAATGTGTACCAACTCTCCCATAACACCTATACCACTCCCACCAGTGTCACTAGAAATCTCTTTGCTGGAAAATATATTTAAAGAGAGAACACAAGCAGCCTAAAGTGTCCAAATTATATTTTCCAGAAGGAAACTCCATAGACTTATTCTTCCATTTTTTTTTTTTTTATTCCAATGGGCATATGTCGTGGGAAACACTGCACTCTTTCAATGTCATGAGGCTGTTACAATTCAGAGCATCACTCTGAAGGAAGAGTGCAGTAAATGGATTTGCAGTGCTGAGATCCTAAATACCCTTCCCCAGCAGGGAGTACACATAGTGTCAGCCTCATCAATAACTGCTCTTGGGGTTAAAACAGGAGAAAGGCCCACAGAAGTCAAACCACCCCCTCACAGCTGTAAATTACTCATCACTCATTAATGCTGCAGCACTGAGCCAGAGCTGACTCAGCTGTCATTGTGGTTGTGTCATGGAGAATTTCATTTCCCTCCTGCTGCTCCAAAATCCCTAGTGTTGGAGGCAGTGCTTAATTGTACCACAGCTAGTGGGAAATCCAGCTCAGGCATTATTGTTGCTAAAGACCACTGACATGGTTTAGAGGAAAATCAGAGTAAAGAATACCAGTAATCAGATTTTGCTTTTTAGCACTTAAATTTTAAGAACTCTCTTGAAAACTGGGGCAGTGTGACAACAGGGCACAGAACTCAGGTTTATTGACACATCACCAAGATGATGATCAAGGTTTTCCTTAATCTGACTTGTCAATGACCTCAGGGTCTTGGTTAGAGAAACCTTGTATAGTTCTGGTGTGAAATCACAGTATTTATATAAAGCCATGGCTTTACCATGGTCCAGAATCTGTTCTCTGTCTTTCTCTCCCTCCTTATTTTCCCTCACAATGAGTCTGAAAAAGTATATTTTACTTAAAGTACCTTCATTACGACGACTGAGCTCAACATCCTGTCAGAAGTCTCAAACTTTTAGTGTCTGCTAGATACAGCCTGTACACATGCCACCCAATCTCTGTTTGCATCTGTATTATGGATTTAAATGGAAGTTTCTGTAGGTGTGATTTTTTTTTTTATTGTAGAACTCCTCAGATATTCAGTATGGAGGCTTAGTCAACATTTCCTTGGAGACTGTCAAATATTTATGCAAGTCTCTGAGATCTCAATTTGAAATTAATGAAGGCTGCTCAGCCAGAACAATGACAAATCTATTCCATTTACCTGCTCAGCAGGAGGAGGCAGCAATACCTACTAAAAGGAACCCATCACATGTTTTTCTTTTTCTCAGGTTTCCAAAGGCCTCTGAGAAAAAGGGGCCTCAGAATCTACATCTTCAAATAACCAGTTTTATACTTCTTATCCCCAGAAGCATGTATTTCTTTTTGCAATTGGGAAAGGAGAGAATGGACGAAGTGGCTTGGCAACAGTATTTTCCAGATGGAATGGCAGAATTCCTCTCAGCAAGCATTAGGAGCATTGCTCTTTGCTGTAATGAGCATCCCAGAAAGTTTTTCGAGTCTGTTTAGTCAGCAGAATTATGAAATTATTTAACACATGGAAAATACACAGCCTTGAGCTGGATGCTGCCAAAATCTTGATAGCTAAACAAAGATATATGGATAAATGGAAATTTTCTTGTTCAGCATGAAATATGTTTGCACTACCCTTTGCTGAAAGTAAAAATAAGTAAATAAATAAAGAGCTGTAGTAAAAGCTAAACTTAATTATGAATTATTTTCAGTAATCTCCTCCTATGTATATTTGACTTTCCTTTAAGGATGAAGAAGAACAACTTGTGCCTACCAGCAAGCAGCAGGACCACATCATTACAAGTGTTTATCAAGGAACCCAGGGCCACCAGATATAGTCCTAGTCCTTATAGAGACGCTCTTAAAATGAAGGAGTGACTCAGATCTGGTCTTAAGAGGAGAAATTCAATAAAAACTCAAGTACAACCAGAGAAAGGAACAACAGTAACAAAAAAAGATAATGGTAAAAGCTGAAATTAGACAAGCTAAGAGTCAAAAACAAGAAGTCTTTGACTAAGAAAGTAGCCATTAGTGCTATTTGGGTTGGTGGTAAATGCTCTATTAATCTTTTTATATCACAATGGAGGATGACTCTACAAGTGAAGCCAGTCCAACCTTGCTTAGCTAACTGGCAGCAGGAGCTAATGTGGGTAAAATCTAGTACCAATCAAATGGTCAGACTAGATGGAGGCACTGGTGAATTTAAAATCTATGAATTATCTGCAAGACACTCAGGTATATGGTGTAGATAAAGATTCACACAGCATAAAATCATATGTTATTATGTACAGATGTACTTACGTATAATCCCATCAGCATTGTCCACATGCTTTGGTAAGTAGTGTGCTGAAAGATCACTCTGAAGGACTTCATCTGAAGTTGCTCTAGCTAAAGCAGCAGCCAGAAATGAAGGGCAATTACTGGAAAAGAGAAAAAAAAGAAACCCACAAAGAGATATTTAGCAAAGCAATTTACAGTCACATACATCAGAGCCCTTTTCTGTAGGACAATTGGAACGTGGACCTTGTCCAAGACTTGTAAAACCTACAAGTCTTTGTCAGACAGCACCAGAATCCCACAGCAGGACCTTTCTAAGCAATGCTGAAGGCAAACCCGCAGGAAGCATGAAGTCTATGTGCACTGCATAAGGTTAAAAGGGAATTAAGCTCCCTCGTGAATGTTCTCCATCAAGAGTAAAGTGGCTTTAACTCACTGTGGCTTAATTAAACCTGATAAATCCCAAGGTTAATTAATCTATAGCAAACCAAGGCCACTTGAATATACACCTTCTCATTCGAGAGGAGTTTAATACCCCTTAATTTATGCATACCTTTGTATTTCCCATTTGTCTGACTTAGCTTTTCCAGGTGTCTCTTGCTGATACAGCCTGAAACTTCCAGTTTCCATGCTTATCATCAGGGGTAACAATGTCCTGCATAAGATGTGTCTACCATTGCAGGACCACACAGAGACAGATGAGCTAATTCCATTCTCAGAAACAGCCCAGTGACAATGAAATTGCACATCAGCTACTCCAAGGAGCAGGCAATGAGCAAATATACTTCCTGAGCCTATTTCTTCCACTTAGGCCCAGGAAGTCTGCACTCATGCTTTCACCAGGGATGGAGAGGAGGCATCAGCACAGAAGCATCCACCCAAGATCCAGAGCATGGAAACTTCTACACACAAAACACGGAGCTGTCAGACTAGTTCTGGAGTCTGAGAAGCACATGACAACCATCACTTGTGTTCACATTTGATTTGCTGCCCAGGAAGGACAACTGCACTTGCAGATTTTTGAAAAACCATGTTACCATCACATTTTCTGGATAATTGATACCAAATGTTGCTACAAGCAGCAGGATTACACAACGGCTTCGGGGAGCATACATCCTCCGACCCTTGTAATTCAGAATTCAACGTATCTATAAGATACTTAAATAGAAGATATAAAGCAATAAATACCTTTTTACAAGTGATATCATCACAAGATGAGCTCCAGCCCCCCAAGTAATGCCGAAAGCCACTGGTGCTGTGTTACTGCACCATCACTAAGAGTATTTCCTAGAATTAGCAGCTGAGTATTCTGCTCACGCAGCACCTCCAGGCCTCAGCAGTGTGCCTGCTAATGAAGCACGACGGCTGGAGGAAATCAGCTGCCTTAGGACTGGCTCTTCCCAGCACAGCACAGGAACTCTGATCCTATTTACATACAGCAATGCCTGGTGGTAAGAGTGATCAGCAGGAGGAACACCGGGACCTCCTTTACTTAGTGTGCACATGGAAGGTGATTTTCTATCGAGTCTTGTCTACCTTTATTTAGCTCACAAAGAACAGGTTTCTCATTTCTATCATTAGCTCCAACACTCCAGAGCAGCAGTACTGGTTGCTGTTCATGTTACACGCAATTTCCATGTTACAACAAGGGTGAGGGATTGTGACGCCTGGGATGGGATAATTATGGCATTGGTTTGCAATGCCACGAGAACAGCATTCTAAAAAAAAAATCCATAGAAAGATTATCTATTATGGTACAGCCTAAAAAAAACACAGCAGAAGAATCCCCACTGAAAGCACCCACAAACACACAGGCTGTGTGGGACCTGCAAGAATCCCAGCTGGTCCCCAGCACAGGACGTGCCCTCGACACCTCAGGGCAGGAAATCTGTGAAGAACCAACTTTGTTTCATACCCTTTAGAAACGAGCCCTCAAGAATGGGAACTCTGCTGAGAACTGAGACAACAGCTGCCAAAAAGGGATGGGAATGCCACCTCTGTAAGACCTGCACCTGAAATTTTAGATGTCACTAACATACTTTAAGTATTTAAAGTACAAAACCAAAGCATACATTTACAAGTCATGCAGCTGGTCAGAGCATCTCCCCTCTCAGCTCCAAATGCTATTCACATGTCCCTAGAGCCAATGCCAGCAGCCTCACACAGGAGCTCTTTATCCAGCCAAAGAGTGCATTCCCATTACAATTCCAAGCCTACACACACACACACAAAAAAAAAAAAACCACTAAAGATGTTATTAGATAAATCAGGGGGTTTTAAGTACATCCTTCCTGATTCTCTGGCATTGTGGGCGTGTTTAGAACACCCACGGATGCACTGCAGCAAGTCTGGAATAAATTTGCTAAGCTAATAAATCAAGCCTAAAAGTGGGCAGTTTCCATCAATTAATTTTGAGAAAAACAGTCTGAAGTGTGTTTAACTCAGCCCACGTTTTATTATGTTACCAATCCAACACACAACTTATTGCTGATAGCATTAAGGTGGTGAAGAATTCCCAAATATTTCCTCTGAGCTATCCCTCTGTGCTCTAAACCCAATACAAGGCCTCCTTTACAAAAAAAGGAGATGGCAAATTTCAAATCCTCACTGCACAAAAGTTCACCACTGGGGTTTGAGTGACTTAGCAGTTTTGATGGAAAAGGTAGAGAACAATAAATCGGCTGAAGGCTTTCCTTCTATGTCTGGCCACTCTTTGTCCTAATAATAACAGCTGCCTGCCGAAGAATTAATTGCCCTTGACATTTGCTCATCACAAAGCTTCTTATGTAGCTTTTATAGGGCTATGCCATGTAAGCAGCAAAGCGACCAGCTGCAGACAGATGACTTCCTCTTCCTGATAAGCACGATGCAGCATCCACGTCTCAGAGGACTTCAGTGGAACTACTTCTCCCCTTCAACAAGCAGAAGAGTGCTCTGGAGTTGGTGACTGCTTTTAAAATACATTAGACTTTGAAGTCTGACTTTTATCAGGCCTCTTTATCACTGCTATAAGGAGACAAATGAGGAATTGGGTCCATTATCTGCATTTTCATCATGAAGGTGAATGTTCAGGGAAGTACCTGCCACATCCCACTAAACAACAAAGACCCACGCTCAAATGATAACTGTTTCTAGTGGTCCTCAGCTGTCCTCGTGTCTTCCCTTAGACAAAGCAAGCAACAGCAGGCAGGACCCACAAGGGCACGGAAGGTACTTTGTGTCCTGCTGCTGGTGTAACAAAGGATTACCTGTTGGCTGGCTGAAAATTAATTCTTCTGTGATGTTCTTATGTTCAAATATTAATAGTCATCAAGTTACGACCAACCAAAACCAGGAGGGCACGGTCTTGTTTAGCAGAATTGAGAGCAAGAATGTATCTGTCTATTCGTGGCTGTGCTACTAGCTCAGGAGCTGACCTTGGACAAATCACCACTCAGACCTTCAATTCCTCATTTACAAAGAGGAGGTGAGGATAGTGTCACTTCCTGGGGGAGATAAGGATGAGGAGGAAGGCTGTAGGGTTCAATGTTTATGAAATACTGAGATTTCAATATAAGAGCACAAGCAAAGGGAAAAATATCAAGATGACACCAGGCAAAATTTCCAATCTATGTAAGCCTTATGGAGCTTTCATTGCTTTTTCTTGCTCCATGTTCTCATACTCTGCTAGAAGTGCTAAGTGGAATGTACAGACAAGTAAGAGCTCCAGACAGGCAGGCTTTGTCTGATGCAGGCAGCTAGCACACAGTCATAAACAACCACAAAAAGTAAACACATTCTTAGAAAAAAACTGAAGCATTTCAAAGATGGAAAACCTGTGAAAGAAATGCATCAAAGCCCTAAAGATTTGGTAATGCTGGTGTCCCTGGAGCATTAGCACTGCTGATGGAAAACCAGAGCTACAGGCTTGCTACTGCCTCTGACCAAAATACACCATCAGGAGACACTGGTGCTGAGAACAATTCCACTGTCATGGGCTGGGGTAACTGATGAGGCATCACTAACCCAAAGAAAGCAAGAAAAAATGGGCTGAAACCTACTGATGGCTAAAATGATCAGTAAATCAAACCATACTGTGTTCCTATTACCTCCAGAATCCCCTGACACTACAGAACACCAATTGTTTTAGTTGGAGTGAAACATGATTTAAATAGAAATGCTATTCAATCTGCTGAAGCACAAAACAAATCCATGGGCAAACAGTATGAAGCATCGTATATAGTTTCACACAGTAATCCAAGACCAAGAACATGACCTGAAAAGAACCAACTACAGCACATTCCCATAAGACCTATAATTTACTGTGTTAGTAAAAGACTTTATAGGGATGACAAGCTAACTGTACCCTTTCCAAAAGGCATTACACCAGGGATGCAATTTGGTAAACATCCCTGTGTTAATGTGGCCTGCTGTAAGTTCTTGTTAGAAAGCAAGTTTTGCAAGAATTCAATTTAAGAAAAGCCTCATTTGTCCCCAGCCTGTATTTACAAAACACTCTGAAGTATCATGAGACTTCTTCCAGATGGAGCTTCTCATACAGCCTGGAAGCCCTTTGAAGAAACCTTTCAAGTGTTTATTACTGAAAGTTCCCATGCTGAGAACTGCAGCAATAACAAACAGAGAAATTCTCTGGGAAGATCCTTTTGCTTTTTACCCAGCTCTGCTCAGCTACCTCCTGTTCCAGTGTCTGTCCACAAAGACAAGGCACAAGCTAAGGATTTTGTTTGTCTCCTAACATACATCAGACAGGAATATTCAGTCAAGCAGTCCACAGATCCCACAATTACAGGTGCTATTCTAATTATGCCAAACAAATGCTATTTCCAGCTCCTGTCTCTGAAGGTTCTCCTCTCCTCACTCACAAAGCACCTCTTGCCCCACGAGCTCACTGCTCTGACCTGTGCTGTCCTGCTGCCCTGCACAGCAGGTGAAAGTCTTGAAGCTTATTTAAAGCCTCATCGTGGTGGACAAATGGGTAAGTTTTTCCCAAAACACACTGAAGCTCTGCACTGGATTTTAGCTGCTTCTGTAAGTTACTAAAAAAAGAGATAAAGCAAACAAAAAAAAGAAGAAAAACAAAAACAACAATGCACTTCTAAAAAGATTGCATAACCGAAGCTCCTTGAGAAGTCATTTGAGCTGGCAGTGTTGAGGCAGTAAAGATGCTTGATAAATCTGTTTGAAGGAGCTGAAAATGCTCTACACAAGGAAGCTGCTATCTATAGGCTTCACAGAGACAGCTGCCTGGTCACATTCAAAATGATGCTGTCCTTGTGTTGACAGTTGTAAGCAACAGAAATATAATACACAACCATTACAAAAATACACCATTTCTGATGTGCTTACCATGCCCATATTCTATAAACAGCAGTGGTCTGTATTCACTAAATAATTAACCTCTGGGATTGTACTCACTGACATCTCCTAGGGAGTTTGAAGAAATATTTTCCTGTAATTAAGGCTATCATAACTAGACCCAAAAAAATATATATATATGGTACTCTGCTCATCAGATGATATCTTTTAACAGCTGGATTAAGGAGCTGCAATATACTCAGATGACTTTGTTTTAATGCTGTATTTTTTAATAGCTGCATCTTACTTGTCAAGGCATTCAGAGAGGTTATGATCTCAGAAATGTACCAAAGACTCCACAGATAAATACAGTGAACGAGGATAAAATTATTAACACCAGAACAACAAATCATCTTGCAAATCCTTATTAGGTTTGGAGATCTTTGCTGATGGCAATAATACAAGTTCTCCTTAATTGCCATTGCTGAAACCCTATATCATAAACTAGAAAAAAACCTTATTATTAAGCTTATATTTGACAATTATTAGTTAAAAATATTTCATACTCTCTTAAAATAACCATCACCAATGAAAACAAAAAGCCTTAGAAACAACCATTCAGTTGTTAACCACTATAAAGACATCCAAAGACATTGGTTATGATTGTTCAGAAACTGAAATAAACTACTCCTACCTGAGAAAATAAAAAGATTCCTATTTTTCCTCTTTTTTTATTTGTAAAGAAATGGAGAACCAACAAACCACTCTCTCTTATAAAGCACATGGGAAATAGGTATGAGTGGAAAACTCCATGAAATTATAGTTGGACATCAGATGGGAAACATTTGCAAAAACACACAACTCAAGAGTGTGTTGGCACAGTCCCACAAAAGGGCTCAGGTGCTGCACTCATCCATCATGGTATTTGATAGGAACTTACAAATGAGGAAGTAAAGGAGCCACGGTGCTGCAGGACACATCAAACTGCCTAATTAAAGAAAAAAAACAGAGGGCAGAGAACAGAATTAAAACACCGGCACAACACTGAAAAAGATTGCTCATAAAAGTGTGCTTGCAAATGATGATTTATATCCTTTTTTCTGTGACCCCTTGGGAGAGCTGACTGCAGAGGGACACCCCCTACACTGTCCAGCCAGGGACTGCAGGGGAGGGCAGTGCCAGCTCCCAGTCTCTGAGGTGCAGAGGCAGCTGGTATGAGAGTTGCCAAGGGTTGCCAAACCCAAGACCAGGCACCTTTCCAGCTGCACTCACTTGCATCCAACTTCCCCTTCCCTGTCATGCTTCAGCACGCTTCTTAGCGCACTGCTTCAACATCTGGCTCACCAGAAGTTCCTGGAGGAGCTGCAGGAGCAGACAGACACATGTATAGAGGCATCAGGGCTCAGCCCTGCCCACCCTTGCCTTGGAGGGGCTATTCTCACCCATTCTGCCTCCAGTTGTCAAAAAAAAAATGGATGAGTATTTAGTTATCCTGTAGACTTCAGCTCCTCTTTCAAATTAGATTGAAGACAGCAAGGTTAGGCTGATTGGTGGGAGGAACCTGGCGTGCAAGCATCGCAGCCTTCTTCCATTACAAACCAGACCTCTGAAATTCACTTTCAGAATGGCATTAGTAGAATTTTGTCCTGTGATCATCAGAAGAAGCCCTTGAATTTTAGCATACTGTCTTCAGCACCTGAATTAGACTGAGTCCTTGAATTTACAGTGCAGCAAGTTGCTCCTTCCTTCCTCCAGCAGGGTAAGCACAAATAACATTGCAGAAAGCTGGAGAGCTAAAAGCAAAACAGAATGACAGGATCACCTGTGCCTCTGTGATGAGGTATAATGTCATGTAGGCTGGTGTATATCTAAAAAATAAACAGCTACTGATCACAAACCACTCATACAAATATTTGTGATGTAATGACTGTCACCAATGATGATTGACACTGAAGGGGTGAAATGAGAAGAATAGAGAATACATAAAACAATCTCTACAGCTCTGTGGAAGTTATCTGTATATTATCTTCGAAACATAATTATTTGATTTCCCTCACAACACAGCAGTTCTGAGGTTACTGGTATTTCAGTCTCTGCTGAGCTGATGCCACCTGCATTGAAGTCTGCTTTTGAAATGACAGAAGCCTACAATAACATGAACAACCCTTAAAAGAAACAAGATGAATTCTCAAGGAGCAGAAAGCAAAATTACTGCAAGAAACTGAATTCCCAGAAGTGATGGTACGATAGTTTTCTTCATTACATCAAAGGGCTGAAGGTACAAAGTTTGCTTTTAAAATCACATTCCAGGACTAGAGTCCTTCAGAGGTGAATTATATCCATCTGTTATTAAATGAAAGGTAAACCTGAACGTCGAAGGAAGGCAAAGAGAAACTATTTCATTACAGACATGGACCAGCATCCACAAATCTCAGTCACAATACTCAGCTGCATTAGTCTCTCCCTATCTAAATCAGAACCTTCTCTATCCGAGGCAGCAAGATCCTGAGGGATTAAATTGCCTTTTATTGGATTATTCTAGCTGCTATCATATACATTTTCACAAAATTATAAAAATATTACAAATCCTTAAAAATATCAGCTGTCTGATGGACATTTATTATAACGATGAGATCTTTGGTTGTTTTTACATAGCTGAATATTTACACAGCACATTTTCTGTTCAGACAGAGATGCTTAACATTTGAGTGACATGCATACCTTGTAACCAAGATCTCCTGTCTGGCCTTCCAAATACCAGTCACTGCCTACTTAGCATCCCCGTGCTCGGAGTGATAATGATGCCTACAACTACACAGGATGCATGCTTACCTGAAAAAACACATTTCTTAACTGGAAAACCAATGACAACAGCTATTATCTCATGGTGAGTTTCCCTGCTAGGCTGGGGACTGTTTAAGAGCTCTAAGGGACATAAAAAATGTCATTGATTTTTTCTTTCTTTGCCTCTCAGTCAATTTGAAAGTCAGCATAATTCAATATCTTTCTACTAGTTCCATTAGCAAAGAAAGGAATCCAGGCTTCAATCTGTGCTGCCTTATTGGAAAAAGTAATTTAATTCTACCTCTGAAAGCGTGCCAACATCAGCATAAAACCATACACAGTATACATAAAATTTAATTTATGAATTCTGTATTTCGTCCAGCCAGAACGAGATGCCAACTAAAACCAGTGAGAGACAAATAAATGTAAAAAGAGTTCTCAAAAAAATAAAGGGTGAAGGTTATAAATCTGCAGTGCCAATTCAGTGATACCACAGAGTTATTCCCCAAATAATTGGGCCTGTACTGAAATATTTGTCTTCAGGTAAACTAGAAAAATAAAAGCTGCAGGCCAGGATTTCCAAATGACATTTGATCACTTTACTTCTTTCAACCCCTTGGCCAAATATCAAATCTAAGCAAAACACACCCCCAGAAGATTTACAAGCACTGAGTCAGCAGAGAATGTTCTCTTTCTCCCTTCTCTCTCGTGAAATGCAGTTCATTGTACAAATGGCTTGGGTGTTTATGCCAGATGTAAGATTAGATAATTAGTCATCCGAGTCCTGGATGTCAACTCTTTTGTGATACAGAATTTATTCCAAATGCACCATTTGTAATCAGCTGACTTGCAAAAGCGTTCTCACGTTTTACAGTAATACATCTTACGATGTACAGCCAAATATCTGCCACTCCACAGCAGCATTCTCTCCTTCTGCTGTAGCAATACCCTGCCTGAATTTAGCCCTTCCAGTGGATTAATTTTTTGTCTGTAGAATAGGGATAATGACATCGACCTTCAGAAATGCATTCCAACTCCAATGGTCAACAGCACCAATGAGGGGTGGGTATGGTTAATTAACCCTAAACAAGGAAAGAAACGAGAACTGCAATTCACTTGTAGCAATCACTAGAAAATACAGCTGCTTTTTTTGCCTACTAACATAAAAAGTTAAATCTACACAAAATACTTAATCATTTTGCAAACACATAACCACAAGTACATATATTATACACCGGAGCAAACTAAAGATTTAACTGTAACCTCAGTTTCAAAGTTACTTATATTGACACAGACACAACAAGACACTGGAGGGGAAAGTGGTGCTACAGGAGCAGTGTGCATGCTCTTGTGTATGAACAAACCTTTGCTTACCCTGGAAAGAACACATCCTAATTCTCACTGACACTTATCCTTTGCAGAATTGCTGAGGATATTGGCAGTAGGTTTTAAGCTTTTTTTCTTCAAAGGACAACCAAAATGTTTTAGCCACTCTGTTTCATATTAAAGTCCCAAATGCATTCTATTCTACTGAGCTACATAGTTATTTCAGTCATTCTTAATAAATAGCAGTTGCCAGTAGTAGTTAAGCCAACAGATCTGAATTATTTATAGTGTTGAGGAACAGAAAAGGAGATGAAATGCATGAGGGCTTTCAGTTGCTCTTGTCTGAATGACACAATGGCAGCCTTTAGATGTTTTTCCACAGGCTGTTGCTGTAAAATACTCTGCTTCCGATGCTGGTTTCAAAGATTTCCTAAAAATGCAACAGCCAAACCTAACACTATCCATCTTCAAAGATAACATTCACAAAGAGCAGGTAAGAAAGATTTGCCCAAATATAATCATTATATATACATACATATATATTGTAAGAGAAAAAAAATAAATATTTAGCAGTTGAACATGACCTGCTTGGTCAAATCAAAATCCATGCCACGGGATACAAGTCTATCCATATAATTACCTTGATCTTAGTGTTGTTCTCCTTTGCTTATATTCCTTCATCTTTTTGCTGCAAAAAGAAGCCCAGCTATCATCTTCATTTTACAACGTGGAAATCCAACTTCATATTCAAGAGTGCAATGTGGAAATCTCAAGCCTCATCTTTCCTCTCTGCCTACATTTTTAAGAGGCCACGTCATGAAACACTGCACACATGGAAAAACAACAGGGACAGAAATTATCTTGGCTACACTTGACAAATTATGTCAAACACGGCAGCTGAGGTTACGCTCTCTGTGGCTTAAAAATGCATTGAAATGATCTGTCTTGAGTGACTGATGGGATAGTGTGTGCCCACTGACCTGTGTCTGGAGGAACGTCCTGCTTCCCCCACCATGTATGCACATCACAGGGGACTGTGCCATTGTGAAATCCACTGTGCAGGATTGATAGAGCCATGCCCACAAATGACAAGGAGAGATTTACACTTGGATACTGCAGAGAGAAGAACTGGGGGAGTAGTTGTAGCACCACAAGCTTAAGCCAAACAGTTTTCCTTTTATAGTTCACCTTCGCTTTCTGTATGGATCTATTTATAGCAGGAAACACTGCAATTTGTAGCATCTCTGAGGAGTAAAAAGAAGAAAAAATTGAAAATCTGGAGAGAGAAAAAAACACCTAAACCAATACAAGAAAACAAACAGAAACCTTTATCTACCAAAATACTAAAGAAATAGAGGGGGGGAAAAAGTCACTCTCAGTTCATGTGAAGGCATTAAGGCATCTGAAATTGGTTCCATCACATGCTACATTGCAGGGATAAGCCATAGTATCCAAACTGTCAGGCTCAAGAGAAGCAGGTCTCTGTGCTTCCCTGCTCCCCTCCACGGCTGGGTCTCCAGCCTTCCTGTTCAGAGACTTGTTTTAAACCTCCACTCTGATTTTACAGAGAGAGCTGTGCTGAGTATACTATACATCACAGGAGTGACCGTTCTCAAAAGAAGAAATGGTTTTTGCTTTGGGTAAAGCAGGTCCTGAGCCTGCACAGCATACAGCTTGCCTGCAGTATGCATCTATATATAACTCTTTTTGCACACAAAGGCAGCATGAATCCATTCTGAGCAAGCTGAGGATTTCCAACAAGTCTGCTACTGTAGCCTCTCTATCCTGAAAGAGGCATTGAATTATTTAAAACTGGGAAAACTCATTGCAAAGTTATTTCCAGCACCACTTCAAGCTAAATCTGTTATAAGGTCAGGTGAAAATAAGAGCTACCACCTTTTACAGTGATAGCACTACAAAGTAAATCTTACAAGATGACAGGCATTGTTTTTCCACCTTGGGCTTCCCAACACAACTCACATTCCACCTGTGCATTCATCAGAACCTGCAACTGCATTAATGCAAAAGAGCCAGCCTCTTAAAAATCTTAACTGTGGCATTTTATTCTGCAAGAGCCATGTCACACTGACCCACTCACCTCACCCACCCCAGGGGCAATAGCACTGTCCCACTCTACCACAGCTGCTGTAAAGATAACCCAACACTTGGTCCTTCTCTCTGCTTCCCTCAAAGAAGACTGTTGACTTTTCCCATAAGTTTATTGTTAAACCTGTGATCTCTCCCCATCAGGTAGACAAGCTCTAAATATAAAAAAAGATTCTGTTACATAATACTTCAAGAAAGGAGGCAGCACACAACTGCCTGTAGACAACATGACCCTGAGTAATATAAAAGTGGGAAGGGGGTGAAGGTCTGTGCTGCTGCCCTGCTGTCACTGAGTGCCTAGACATGCATCCAAGCTGCACACAACCAACTATAGTAAAACGTGGAGTCATATAACATATGTTTAAAACTTGGTTTCTATTTCTACAGAAGATAAGCAAATGCAAACAAGCAACATTATCTGGAGGTTAATTCAGGATCTAGCACAAACTTGCTCAGATCAGACGACATCTGCCTCAAACACAGGAGAATTTGTCTGAAGCTCCGTGAACCATGATTGTAAATAATGCACTGCTGAGGACTGACTCATCCACAGGGATGTGTAGGCTCAAAGCTTCTTCAAACAGTGCGACATCACAGTTAGAATCAGCGGTTAGAGATGCTTAGGAGCCACATTATCAATTACAATAGTAATACATATTCAGGGAGTAAGCAATATGAACACAGAATATGAAATCAAAACCTTAACCATTTGTCCCCAAAAGTTCCTTATTTTTTTGTTATCTTCTATACCTACAGTGTTTCATGTATACCCAAAGGATTTACGATCTAAAAGTAAATGATCACTTCTACTTTCTACAGACACACAGGTTATGGTGGATGAAAACCAGCAAATTCCTATTTAGACACAGAAATAATACACAGCTTTCCTGAACAAACAAAAAAGATCCACATTAGAAACAAGAGGGAATCTCTGTAGGAACTGAAGTTCTCCAAGCTAAAATTTAACCTAGTAATGTGAACGTCCCATGATGGAATATTCCATGATAGGATTCTCCATGAAAATGAAAACAATGAGTCATGCATTGTCTGGGGGATGAGACATCAAGGTACATCACCATCCTCTCATCATTCTTTAGGATCTTATTAACACTGACTTGAAACTAAGCACTCAGCATCTGAAACTGAAATGCACATTTGTGCATGTTTTTAAATATGAACAACTGCCACAGATTCTGTGGGAAAAGAAGGAAAATCATTAACACAGACAGAAGATCAAAGGTCACACAGAAGCAAGTAGCAGCCTGGAAGTTGCACCATTACTGTGCCAAGTAATACTTGGAAAATGAAGAAATTCAATCAATTCCTCTCCCAAAACATGCAGCAGTACTACCTCCACCAATGACAGCAACCTTTCTGAAACGTAAAGAGGACTCCAAAAAGCAGAGTTCAGGACTAAGGATAACAGTAAATTAGAATAGCAATTACATAACCACAAAAAAGCCAAGTCAGGAGGAAGTAATCACATGAAGATGAAATCTGAGTGTGGTTTCTTAGTTGGAACAGGGAATTCTGAGAAATTATAGACAGGCCATGAGAAGAGCCAGGATGGTGAGAATTTTTCCACTACCAACAAAGCACCAAGTATAAAAAATAAAATCTGGAATTTTAATCCCTAGTGAAAAAACAGAAATGATTTTTTTGTTGTTGGATTTAGTTGTAAGTGACTGCTAATAACATGCAGTTGGATTTATCAGAAGTACAGTCAGGCAGCAAGAAGATTGCCTTGAGGGCAGACAGCTTTCAAACAAAAATACAGGTGGTGCACCTGCACGAATGAGCTTTGTACTGATGCACAGAGTCAGCATAAAAGGTACAACAGTGACCAGCTGTGATTGGTTGGACTGAAAATAATATACTAAGAAAAGAAAGATTAGGAACACCAGCTGAGCTCAGAGATAACATGGGAGAAGTAACTGTTAGAGCAAGATTTAAGTTATAATAACACAGCAGTAGTAAATTGGAAGATGTAACAAGATAGGAGGCTGAGCACTGCTCCCAGCTCCGCATCTGACAAATGACACTTCTTCCAGCAAATCATTTAATCTCCACACATCCATCTATCTGGGTGTCAAATAAGTTTATTGCCTTCAAGCTTTGGAGGAACCCCATGAAATTTAATTCATTAATACCTGGAAACTGTGTTTTAATCCTTGGCTAGAAGGTGATGGGGAAGGACACCATATTACCACACTACTAATATACTGCCTCATAAACTAACTGCACACAATAAGCACATCATTCCTGGCTGTGGATCGCATATGGAGCAGGACAAGACTAGTTATTTTCACACAGTAAAACACAAGCACGACTGCAAGATATTTTAGCACACAAATACTATCAGCACCTCACCAGCACACACAGCAGTGGCAGTAAAAAGGTGGTGATTACAATCCTCTGTGTGAAGCAGCATCAGACAGCAAGGAGGGACAATCTGTACTGAGACAGAATCTCCTTTGTGTTATTTCTTTTAGTGGACTCTTCATCTCTCCCTCTCTCATACTCTCCTGTTTCAATTTCCAGGCCCCACAATGCCTCAGGACTTTCTCTTTTCTTTGTCTTGGGTTGTGTTTTGGGATCAGAGTGTGCAATCACATCAGTGTGCTGGTGGGACTGATAGCTGTGCAGTTGCAGATGAAAAAACTACAGGGAGTCTGAAAGAATGATGTGGGCCCAAACGTTTCCTGAAGTTCCTGAGGATGACAGGAGGGAGCCCTGAATCAGCTCAGATGATGTTCAAAACTTCCAGAAATCCTAATGAAGCACGTGCTGTAATTAAACTCAGTTCTTCCTTTCAGAATGAGCAAAAAAGAAAAACCTTCACAAGTGTAAAATATCATAGTCTTAACTTTAGAAAAAAGGCGTACTCAGTCCTACACTGCCCTTAATGGTTAGACAAAGAACCATTACATGTGCTTTTCTATTTGAAAACATAAAAACTAACCCGAATTTGAGGAGTAAACTAAATGTGAAGGAATGCAAAGGCAGCAACGTGCACTCCTCAGAGATCAGGGAAATTAAATGAGTATTTCAGAGCTCTGTTATAAAGCAATAATGCTCTGGTGATAAATTTGCCATCCATGTACCAAAACTCTGTGTTTTCTAATATTCAATCTGTCCTTTCTGATCAAGGCTGGTTATGTAATCATCAGCCATGCCATGTTTTCGCTGAAATCATTCATTTAAGTTATACATTTTTTATTAGTACCGAAGACAGGTAGAAAACCAACTCATTCCCAAATAAAATACAGAAAGGCTGTGGCCTCAGCAGTGATACACTTTCATAAAGGCTCAATGGTGGGAACAGAAAATGCTTATGACAATAAAAGAGATTAATAAGCTCAAGTAACCACAAAACAAAGAAAGGGAAAACAATGCCCACAAGAATGCAAATTGGCCTGGCTCTGCTGCTAAAAGCCAGGACAGACTGTGCTCTCCTGCCCACAAGGACAGCCTGTGGCAGGAAGTCTGAAAAATGCAATAAGAAAAACTGCCTGGGTCCCCTGTTTATAGCTGTATATTAATTCCTGATATTTAGCATGGCTTGTCAAGGACATTGCAGTACCTCACAATTCTTCAGGAGTCTCTTCTGCCTTCTATCTATGAGTCACCAATATAATAGGAAAAATGAGCCCAGTTCAGTAAACACAGAAGAGTATATTACTTTTTTTTTTATTCTTGCTTTAAGAGTTTCTGGTCCAGGGGAGGAAAGTTTAATAAATATATTTAAGTAACTGACTCATTTATCTCATCTTCTTCTTCTTTATTACATAAACTATGAAAAATTAATTAATCTACAGTGGGTGGTGTGACTAGAAACACTCCTAGTCCTGGACAGAAGGAAAAGGGGTTTCCACCTTTGGTGGAGGACTTCAGATCTCAGCTACACTTCCTTCTCCTAAGGAATATTCCTTCAGTATACTTCCTCTAGCAAAATACATTGCCCCAACCTTTCTAGCAAATGGCAAGAAGGAAAACAGAAAAATTGCAAACAAATATTAACATTTACAGAAACTTTCTAAATACAGATCTAGTCTTGGTACAAAGAAAGTGTCTGTGTTGACAGCAAACTTCATTTAGGCTAGAAAAGGAGGAGAGTATATGTGCCTTTTTTAGTACATATGCTGGATTAACTGTGATCCCAAGTGAAAACAATAGTGAGTCTTACTGATTTTAACACCTCAGCGATCAAAGTTTTCTCTGATCTTCAGTAGAGACTACAGAAGGTCTGCAAGGAAAGAAAACAGCAGCATACAGTAAGACAAGTCTGAAAACTTCAGCTTAGAAAGCTCCCATGCCTTACCATCGAAGAAAACAATTTTTTGAATAGAATGGTTGAGATCAGTTTGCATACTTGCTACTACAAGAACTAAATACAACTTTCTTATGATGTGAATGCCTCAGGCATTTCCTACAAATGCAGCTGCTGTGATATACTGAAAAGGTCAAGAAACATGAAGTGATCAGGACTCAGAGGAAATCAGGGGAACAAAAGTCCTGACTGTACTATGGGAAATTCCTATAATCCCCAGCACAATGGGTAACGAGTTGTTATGATACTTCTTTCTCTTTGTGGCCAGTGAACTCACAGTAGTACCTCCTTTAAGAAACTTCTCCTGCTAAAGATCTTGGTGAAGCTGAAGCCACTTACCAGAAAACATCAGGATTTACATCTTGGCAAATGCAGAAGAGATTTTTAAGCATCGTCCATTTGCTTTTTTGGCATTAAAAAAAAAAACCAACAGTGCTCCACTATAAATTTCTGTGCATAAGAGACTGAGGACAGAAATAGCAAGGGGTGTGCACAGCAATGCTGCCTAAAAGGAGCCTACCAAAAGAACAGATAAAAATTGGACAAAAATAACCTTAACTGTGCACCACAGAGCTCACATCAACCCCACTCCTTCACAGGAGGCATTCTTTCAGTCATTACTGAACTTTCACTGGTAGGAACTCCAATTCCCTTTGGACTCTTGAGATTTTAAGAGAAAAATGCAAGATCTAAGTATTCAAAGGCTGTGACAAAAAGCAGCAGATGGGCACAGAGAGCATACACGCCTCAGTTCACTTCTGGGCCTCTGGTAGCACTCGCAAAGCAGGGATGCCAGCAGAGCTCCCCAACCAACTGCAGCCCTGGCAGCACTCAGCTCACTTATCTTCCTGCCTGTGCTGAAGTTACCACCAGAAGAATTCTCGAGCTGCAGCTATTCTGTGTACATACTTGCCATATATACATACATGCATCCATCCTGTAATGCCCACTGGGTTCAAGAAGCAATGTCTGTTTTCTGTTTTTTTCCTCCAACCAGATAGTGTTCAAGCTTATTCAGCTTATACATAGCAAATGTCAAAGGGACAATAAAAGGAAAGCAATGAGAATGACCAAAAGTTTAGAAAATATGACCCAGGACAAGGCATGAGGAAATGTGAAAGTTTGCATGCAAAACAATGAGATTTCATATAATCTGCGTTAATGAGAAAGGGACAAGTATTACTGAAATAAATAAAAGAATAGCAGGAGATTCAGAATAGGTGTTAAGGAAAACCTCCCAGCTGTAAGTAAAATGTAGCAGGAAGTGAACATCCCACATAAGGAGGCTGTGGGATCTCCATTGCCATAAATTCTGAAAAGAGGTCAGAAGAGTACCTCTCAGGATACGGTTTAGATTTAGCTAGTTCTACCTTGAGGTAGAAACATGGAGAAATGACCTCCTGAGCTTCTTTCCAGCCCTATTTTCTAACGTTTTTCTATTCTATTAAAAACATGTGAAATTTCCCTTAGCTCTTTTCCTTAGAAGGAAAGAGGGTAATTCAGACACACAGTATCTCCAGAGCATAGCCCTTATTAATTAACCTCATAACGTAACCTGCAGTAACACTGCACAATGTTGTGTGCCCCCTCCAGCTTCTGTCCTACATTAAGTGTGTCTTCTGGATACAGAATTTAGAGCTCAATCACAAAGATACTGGTGTATCCTAACTCTCTGAAATCAATGGGTATTTAGGTAACAAATTAAGAATTATAACCAGGTCCTTAGTCCAAGGCAGCAGAAAGACATGCTTTTTAGAATCAGATTAGGTACTTCCTATTGCTTAATCTTCCAAAACAGGCACCAAATAATAGACTGGCTTCTCAGGAAAAAAATGCATCTTTTCCTCAGATGCAGAGCTTCCCTGTCTCATTTAACAGCGAAGGAAAGAGAAAGCAATTCTCTCCCTAACAAAGCAAATTCTATCAGGCATTAACAATGGTGATATGGTCAGACCTCAGTTGAGGTTCCTCATATACAGCCGTAGAAAGACATGAGATTGTGAAGAGCCAACCCTAGAATCAACACTTTTGTAAAAAGCCCTTTTAAAAAAAAAAAAACCCACACAACACCACGATTCTGTAATAAGAACTTATTTTTTCCCCATGCAGACAGATGTTAGGAACATCATAGGGGCAGCCTTTTGCCTCACTAATATTCTTTCGTCTGTCTACTGCTCTCATCCCAGCTGGCAATAATCAGAACTGAGAGACTTAATTACTGTACCCTTCAATAAAGCTTTAATTTTATTTTTGTTCTTCCTACTGCAAATGCCCATGAATCAGAGGGTCACTTGAAGCACAGAATTCAATTTAATTATACTCACAGGCATTTTTATCCTTAAACAGGTCAACTTATTAAAAAAATCTTGATTATGAATAATGGGAAGTCTGGCAGACAGTTCAGAGCTTCACTCTGAAAGCTCTCACATCCATTTGTTTAGGTTTGTTCAGTAAGCGTTGGGCAAGGTCCCACTGAAAGACTACGATGGTATTAAATGAAACTACATTTAATATTTAATCATAAGTGGGTTTTAATACTGACTTGCTGGCTGTTTTCATGGGAATATTTACCAATATTTTTAAACTGGAGTATTATTTGTTAATAAAAGCAAGGAATGCATGACTGAGCATAAGATGGTCTATTCCTGAACTGAATCTGGCAAAATCCTTCCCAAGTTACAGAATAAAATCATTTCCTATGTAATTGGGACACTTGTTAAAATAGGATTCTTTTTCAGACAGGACACCATTTTACTACATGCCTGGGAGGACGTCTTTAATGGACTATCCTGATATGAACCACATCTTAAACACTGATGGAAATCTCATGAGTTAGTCATGGCTTTCTGCACTCACTCAGGATTTGGGTACACTTTAAGAAACATAAAACCTTAAGTAAGTTGGGACTTTGAAGTGTAAGGAGAAAATTTCAGGCTCTCCAGAAAAATTAAGATTCTTTTGAAAGTTTTGGAAGATAATATCATGCTTTGCTCTTCTCAGGTTTGGACTGCTCTTGCAAACAGAACATCTAAGAAACAGGTTGGTAGGTAACCATTCCTCCATCCATTCTCTCAGTTACAGTGGTACAGCACTTGGAATGCTCTATATGAAAAAAGTCTCCTCTTTCTGTACATTTTCTTCTTTCCCTCCCTCAAATTCCCAAGATATCTTCATTGATAAGGCCACAACAAAGAAATTACACCACAGGCATGAAACAGAACACTACCTGGTTCTTAAGCTAACTTGTCTCTCTCCTTACACAACAACTCCCTGCTACTTGTGCACCAGCTCTGCTCCTCCTGCAGCCCTCAGTGTCAGCGACCAGAATCCCAATCTTGTCTCCTCTGTTAGTGCTGCTGTGCACAGTATTCCAGTCACTTCCATGCTACTGAGAGAGCATGCCAAGCAGGGCAGCTTGGTGGCACAACACAAAGGCTGAGCAGGATGAAGTAGCAGCAAAAGCTAAGTAACAAATGGTGGTAACTGCAGTGTGGTGGTGACTGGAAATGAAGGGCTTGCTTAACACACAACCTTCAATGGCAATGCCTTTAGTCCCCTATGAACATACAGGAATAAACCAAGGCGTATCAGGAGGTTCAGTGTCTGAACGGTCATTTCTGATATTCCAGCAGAATTCCAAACCATAGTTACTATGCACGGTAGAAAATGTTTCCTGACCCAAAGACCACACAGTTTAAATACTTAAATCGACAGTCAAAGGGAGAAAAATGAAGGGCAAGAGAAGCATTAATAGCATGAAAAGAACAGTGATTTGCCACTCAGGCTAGTTTTACAGGTATGTGTGTGGGATTTTTATTTAAATACTGTTTATAGTATTATGAAATTGGTCCAGATAACTCACAAATAGAAACAGAAGCTGGTAAAGAGGCATCTTACAAACCCAGCGGCCTAAATCATACAAGAACAACAATAAGAAGTACTCAGAACAATAAGATTTCCTAATGAAATTCTGCCTTATTGTCATGTGTCAGTGCTCCAAACCGAGGGAAAGGAACCACAGGGCAGCGCAGATGCAAACTGCTCTTGGTGCAGAAGCTGATGAAGAACAGAGTGAGCTGCTTCGACACTTGCTACAGGAATCCATCAATCATGGAGCAGTATTTAAACAGTCAAGTAAAAATAAAATAAAATACCCTAGTTGTTAAAAACAAAGCATCTGAATAAATTTCTCAACAAGTTTCCAAACCTTCAGCCACAATGCACTATTTCTTTGAAGAGTGTGATCGTGCAGCATCCTGTGTGTGCTTGATGGTACAGATGTCCCACATCAAGAGATGCTCAGAATGCCACGCAGCTAACACAAGGTATATTTCAGACTGACACTAGACCATGCGTTAAAGAAGTTAAGTCATATTTTAGATCACGCCAAAACAGCAGATATGACCCTGCAAGTAGAAATTAATAATATGCTGTGTAATTTCTTTCAGTGTAATCTGTAAGAAATAAAGCTAATTATTTGGCATGCTTCTCAAACAGAAGTTTGGAAAAAAAAAACACACCATATAAAAAACATACCACATCTCATCTTAAAGTTCTACTGAATTTCTGTTGCCATAACAACATGTGAAAACCTTTTATAGCTGAGGACATCTGCAGTTATTTTTACATGCAACAGCTGGATTTGTCTGTCTGAATTTCACCCATAAGTCCCTTATTTTCTTCTTCTGAAGAAGCTTTTAATAGAATGACAAATGCCAGAGTCCAGCAGGTTCAGGAGCTGAATAGTCTCCAGCAAAAAAGAAAAAATGCAAAAAAACTGCAAAATGAACAACAATTTGGCTAAGAGCAATGAGAGTCTCACACTCCCTCCATACAAACACACCTCCTCCTCTCCAATTTGGCACTGGAAAACAAGGGCGCAGCAAGCCTTCAAAACTGAGATCTTTGATCTCAGAGATACCACCTTCATATTCTAAATTTGTCTAAAGTTTAGCAATACAGGAGAGCACCAAGAAGCTGATGTGTGATTTTCTGTAGAACAAAGCATGACAGCTTTAAACAACCAGCACTCAGCTGTGCCAGACATACAAATGTAAAATGCAGCAGCTAACCATTCTCAACTTTCTCTACAAAACTTTCCCATCCAATAAAAAATGGCAAATAAAGAGTGTTGAACACACAGAGCTCTCCAAAACAATTGTTCAAGGACATATGGCTCTCAAAATAATCAGGAAATGTAGGCAGCAGTTTGTAGTAAGGGATGGGTAGCATCTCCTGTGCACCCAGTGTATCCCTTAGCCCTTGCTTCTGAATCTTACCTGGTCAGGCAGGTGAAGGACACAGACCCAAAGCAACTATACAACATTTTAAAAAACAATGTGTTTAAAAATCTGGAGAAGTTATGAAAGAAGAGCCCTGTGTATTACTTCTACATAGAAGTCAAGAAGATCAACATCTGAGAACAGGATACAGTAGTAAACTTGTTATTAGGACTCACGTCTCACCAGGCTTCAGGAAAGTCCCCTCTACAAAGTTCAATACTTTGCACATGCTACAACTCAACAGATTTCATATTCACATGCAGAATTCTGATTCAGTACATCTACTGACAACCAAGGGCTTGTGTGGAGCACCATGCTTCATCACAAGGGAGGTGTGAAACTCACAGCAACAGAAGCTGATCTACCTCGACCCCTTGCAGAATCAGGCCCCAAATCAGAGATGTGAATAGAAATTAGGAGCTCTGGTCTTAATCATACATAAAATGGAGAAGGGACAACTATGCAATGCAAAAACTGACATCTGGAGAAGAAAACTTCATTTTAAAACCTTCTATGCAGCAATGTATTTGTTATTTTTTTTTTACTCCATAATTTGGAATATCCTATTATTACAGCAAATTGCTAAAGTGAACTGTTCATTGCCCATGAAGACTGAGAAAGAATAAATTATATCCTAGTGCTTATTATAAAGCACTGCTCCTATAGCCAGCAGGGCTCTGAGGAGCCTGGGGAGGCTGCAGCCCTGCCTACCTCCAGCAGAGGCAAGCTCCAGCAGTGCCAGGTCTTTCTGAGTACAAGGAGTCACAGAGGACTATGTGGATTCCTGAAAAGCTCTATCCCACTGTTTCCAGAAAGGACTGCTACTTTTGAACAGAAATTACAAACAAAAAAAACTAAGAGATTCCACTGTGATATTGGAAGGGGGCAACGTGTTTGTTATACGGAGACAGTTAAGTGCACGTATGTTTCCTGAACACAGATTTCAGGAACATTTATTTTTTTCAGAGGGTCTAACACTGTGTGAGCAGGGTCCTCCTGAATCTATTTTCTCTCTGTTCTTATTTTAGCTGTAAATACGTAATTACTGTAAATGCATCCAACGCCCACACTGCTTCTAAAACAGTACAGAACTGTTCATATTGCATCTGCTGATCAATAATTACTGATGTCATGCAGAGACAGGTAAATTGCCAGTGCTTTAGCCTAGGACATTTCACATTCACACAGACGCCTACAGCTTAAGGCAACAGCTAGCAATAAAAAAGGCAAAACCAGTCTTAGTTTTTCCTTAATAACTTGCTTCCAGCTGATTGCCCAGCACAGTAAAATGTACCCTATATGCTGAAAAAGCTTACTGAATGCCTGGAGTATTTACAGCCCAGGGTTGGACAATAGTTTGGTTCACACTTCCTAAGCTTAGCTGATTAGAAAGCTTCCTGAAGAGAGAAGTGTTCAATTACCCAGTAAATATCAAAGAACCTTCTTGGTGTTGCTCTTCTCTCAGACAAGAACTCCATACTCTGAGGAGTAATCTCCTGTGCAAGCCCTTCTGAAATCTGTATTTAAGCTGTATGCTGGAGAATTGGTCACGGTACTGATCTTAAGAGCAAATTCCACACTGTTTAATATACAAAGCATGAAGAATCACAGTAAGGATAGACCAAATGGACCAAGGCAGTAGTTTCTCCACAATTCTCTGGTACAAAACAAAACAGAAAAGAGCAGAAGCCTGAAAAAGTTGAAACCCAATGTCTTGAAATTGTACTAAGATGCCTGCCAGGAAGCCCTGATAGCTAAATAGCTCACTGACCTCTGCAATACCAATGAACATGCCTAGATGCTGTGTAATTATAAGGTAAGGAAATAAAAAAGCCCACAGCAAAACAGAATACTTCTGCTCTAGGGTCGTGATCCATATGCAGGCTGACCAGAAGGACCACTAATCAACCTGGAAACTGCAGCACACTACGTTGATCTTCATGATACAAGGCCAACATATGAAGTACACAGAGCTTGGAGGTGTGACACACTGGGCACAACCTACTTGTACAGGATGGAAAGCCATGTATTTGTTAGGATAAGGCAAAAAACAAGTAGTTCAAGCAACTTAAAGAATACGAGGATGACCTTGTGTTAATCAGGTTAGCATACCCAAGGGAGTGGGAGGGAAATCTCCTTACTTAATAAGATCAGTCTTGATTTTAGAGATAATAGGGACATAATTACAAGTTGGTGAGGATGATGTGACCTCCAACCCATCTTTCTAATCCTCATATAGAGATACTTAATGAAGCTAGTGAAAGTGGAAAATAAATTGGGTGAGGAATGATAATCAGTGCCAAAGTCCAGTGGAAAAGGTTTCAATAGCCACTATACCAAAAGGAAACATTTTAATACCAGATGGAATAAGATCTGCTTCGAGTGAAATCTTTCAATGCATTTTGTTAAACAAAAAAATGTAATATGCAGCCTGTGGGTTTACAGCTCTGGCATAGAGAATGAGGAGGAATTGGACAGCAAACAGATTGGCCTGGCAACTTCAGTAATTTTATGAGGAATATTTCAAAGATAAAAAGCAAGAGCTGTGCAAAAAACATCAGGAAAAATATTACCACGTCGACACTGTCTTCATAACTGACCAGTAGGTGGATGCTTATCAAGTGTTTTATTCAATATTAAAGACACTACGCAATAGAAGGTAAACATTAATATTGATTTGAACACTACTAGATATTCTACTTTTCAAATGTTTGATATCAAAATTTAGGACATGGAAAAGACACTATAGGCCCAATAGAAAACACCAGTTTTTCAGCAGGTTTCCTGTGCATTTAAAAACTATCAGCATTCCAATTAGATGAGCGACACTGATCCCCCACACCCTGAAAATTCTGAATTACCTTTCATGAACAGAATCAGTTCTTAACGATCAAAGCAAAAAATCACATCTAATGCTCAATCTCTTTACAAGAATTTTTCAGGTGATTTAATAAATATCTAAAACCAAACAAAGATTTAGAACCCAATAAATTTCAACATGATACTGCACAGTTCACAGTTACTGTATGATTCATAAGATCAGATGAAAGCTGTCATAAAAACTTAATAATAGTTACAAGAACTGAGGTTTAAATGCATTTTAGAAGAAGAGCGACAGAGAAGAGCTTTAAAAAAAAAATAAATCATGAAAAGCCATGAAATTTCACTGCCTTTTATCCTTCACGTCACTAATATTCTCCCTAGAGATACAGACACACACGCACACAAAATTCAATTAATGCTTTCAAACTGACAACTGTGGCTAAAAATAATGAAATGAAACCCTTTTAATCAGAAAGCACTGCCAAAAGGTGCATTCACTGGGGTTTGCCACTGATAACAAAGGTCAGGCCAATCTGGCTGTTAAGAATATGACAATGTGTAGAGGGCGTTTCTCAAGCCTGCCACTTTCTTTTCCAAGCCATGACCTCCTGCCAGAGCTCAGGGAGGTGCTGGCAGCTCCTCGCAGCACTCTCTGGCTGGAGGCTGAGTTGCTATGGTTTACATCTGCAGCATAAGAAGGAAAAACTGTGGAAAATGTGAAGATCATAGGCATGTTCCCTGGAAAAAAGGCAGATTTGATGACAGCAGTCAAGAACAGTCCTGACCTATGAATACCTTACTAATGCTCTATAAGGAGAGAAAAAGAGAACCATTTTTCACCACTGTCGCTTCCAATTCATACTCATTTTGATATCAGTCCAGAGAAGAGCAAAGAGAGGGGAAACAAACAAAACAAGTACTTTGCTGAAAAATACTAAGTTACTAAAGAAAGAGTTTTCTGTTGTTATGGAAACACAGAAAGCAAAGGCTAGGAAAAATGAATAAAGAAGCAATTTGGGCTTCAAATATAAGCATGGTCTTCCTTCTCAAAAAAGTCCTTCCAGAAGATTTTGTTGCTGCTGTAGAACTAAGCAAATGAAAACTACAGATTCCCCCACAGAAATGGAGATAAAAATATGAAATCCAGCATAGCATAATAAACAGCACAAACAACAAAAAACAGGGAGAGTCACTGCAGTGCTGTAACGTGATGGGGACAGCAAAGTCTTTGGCTGCAGCAAATGAGGACAAGCCCAGATGCAGCAGCTGTGGATGGAGAAACAAAGGATAAAAGCTACTCACCTTGAGAAGGTCTTAGGCAGGCAGGGGTCTCCAGCAAGATACCCTCACCTCCGCTGCCAATCCTTAAATGAGGTCTGGGAAGGAGTGGATCCTGGCTTCGCCCCTTCTGGTCACTCAGGTACACTGCATCCACCTGAGCCCCCCTGGGTTGGCCCTGCCCCCCCACCAGGTGCTCCATCACTGCTCCAGGCTGTGATTTCCACTACAGTCATCAAACTGTTTTTTCACCTACACACAAACTTGATTGTTGAAATGCAGTAACTCTGTCTGCTTGTTTTAAGTAATCAGCTGGATAAAAAAGAGCATAATTCTGCATTTATCTGGCTAAAAGAATGCTTGTTTTTTCCTCCCTCACATTTGTTATTGTATTTCATACATATTGAGCAGGTAGCCAAGGAAATAATTCCCTTCTCTGAATATAAAATGCTTGTTTAAAAGCAGCTAGATTGTTTTATATGAATCCACTCTGACTGTCCATAATAGAATGTGAAAACTATTGTTATCTATTAATCCATAGCAGTGTCTCACTAAGAAAAAAGTAAATCTGAATATTTTCTTACACAGTCCTAAGTTATATAAACAAATAACATTAAATAATTTTACACATATACCTAAGAGCCAAATAAGGTTTCAGCTTCTCATTCTGTCCTTAAGCAATGCTTAATGAGATGGTATGAATCAGTCGTGCTAACAATGCGTTCTTATGTACCTGTATCATCTGCAGTGGTCAGATGTCACAGAACTTCTCAATGAAAATGAGAAAAGCATTCTTGATGGATTCTTTACTGAAGAACAGGGAGGGATGGTACTTCCTGCTACAGCTGGACAGCAAATGCAAGTGTCTTTGGGCCTCACTAGAAGTGCCTTTCTGCAGTGCCAGGAAAAGGAAACAGATTTTTCTCTTGAAGCAACGATCTTGTGTTTATATAAATTAAGACTAAGGAGCTACGACAGCTGGATTTCCATTGTTCCTAAAGCTTTGCAAGAATGACTGCAAGTACATCCTCAGTTATTCAAGTTACGTATTTTCAGACAAATATCCTGGCTGCACCTATTGAACAATGCTGCTGCTGATGGAATAATGGGCAAGGAAGCAACTTTGCATCCACCTAAAACTTTTGTAAGTATGCTGATCTTTGAAAACAGTTTCTCCTCTGCACAAAAATAAAGTAAAAAAAAAAAAATAGAATACAGACATACATAAATAAAACCAAAGGCAAGAGATTATAGTTTTTATACTATAGACCCAGTGATTTCTAAATCAATTCTGGAAAGAAAACCACTTTTAGCATAGTCATCTATCAGTCAAGCACCTCTAGAGCTTTTTACTCCCTGCAGGGCATGTCTGTTCATCCTCACTTCTGTCATTTTGAACTACAGAAGGGAACAAATTAAGCATCTCAGACCACTGCTGCCCTTTTATTCTTTCTTTGACAAAACTTTCCCCTTCCAAACAAGATTTGACCTCATTTTGTGAGGACGCTCACAGATGACCTCTCTGTATTTTTCCCATACTCACAAGCAACACACTCATAGAATGAAGTCCCCATATATCAATGAACGCAGAAGTGCCACATTAAAATACTGTGATATCTCTATTTGACCCGCTGTATTTTAAGAGCAAGTTTAAAATTCTAACGTGTGGTGGAAGTCCTGGTGGCTGCTGCTGGAGAGTTTTGCTGCTGGTTCTAAGCCAGAAGGGTGACTGCAGCAAAAAGCCCTGAGGGGAACAGCCTCAGGACACATCTTTTCCTTTGGGCTGAGTGTGAGAAAGACTTAAACACCGTCATGATACCCCTGCTGATTTCTCCTGTCTCTACTGAGCTTTTATCTTTGGTGCACAAGAATCACTCACGATCTCTGCCATAAGAGATGCAATATACTGATTTCTGCCTAATTAAGGATGAAGGAGAGAAAGAACATTTGATTGTTGTTTACCGTTCAACATCTGTTGGCCTCTTTCAAATACAGTGATTTGAAAGAAAAAAAGGGAAGAAACCTCACTAATTGCTCTCAGAGCTGTGTGAAGAGTTCAGGCTTTCTGTTTGTGGGCTTTTGTAGGGATGAGCTATGTTTCGGATGTAGTGTGTGTTGCTATGGTAATTATTATTTTACTGAATGATATACATTCAAAACTGATTTCATATTGTCAGGCAGCAATTAAACAGATTAGACTGTGTATACTCACAGATCTTAAATATTTCCAATTTTGTTTTAAATTTTACAGCATGTGAAAAGCACTGGTCTGACTGTCCTGAAAAACACAATACTAATTCAAAGGGCAGCTCCAGCAGTTCAGGTTTCCTCTTACCTCCTCAGTTGTCTGTTCACAGGCCAGTGCAGAGATGCAGCACCACATTTTGGTGCCTCCAGTCAGCCACTCTCTCTCAGGCTCCTTGCAGATACAGCCATCTTCTGCTCATCCTTCTGCAGTAGACTTGGAATCTCCCTTTCCAGATGGCTGGAGCTGCCACAGTAACTATCAGTGATCAAATATGTTAGCTTCTGCCTTCCATTATAACAGTACCAGGCAGGAGGAAGATTTTTGCCTCTCAATTGCTAACCACTGAGGAAATCTATTAAGTGAAGATAAATCACATTCTTCATCCTGCAGTCCCTTCTCCACCATGGAAATTCCATGAATGCAAAAACACTCTGAAAGCATAGAAACATCCATAAAGTGCCCTGTGTCCTGCTTTGATATCAGGTAGTACAGTAGAACCAGAGCATGAAATGTCTGTTCTTATTCTCAAACACATCACCCATCACTTGTGTCCAGACCCAACACATACTTCAGGCCAACAGCAATATCGTGCAGATTTACCTAGCTCTTACAGAAGTTAGATAGAAAGGTCGAGGTAGATGAATGGGTAACAGTATGATTTAATTCTTTACATACCTCGGAGTAGAAGAAAAAATATTCCTATGATACCAAAATGATGCTAAAAATGGTGTAACCAAAAACATGAAACCCTTTGGATTTTTATTTGTCATGCCTTAGTTTGGCAAAGGAAATCAGTTAGTTTAATTAACCATATATTTCTTGGTCATTCTATCAAGTAAATATATTTTCACAGGTTGACATATTACAATTTGTGGAGTGAGTCAGTAAAGAGATCAGAAAAAAAGCATCAGGAGGAGGATGGAAACATTAACCTTGAAGAAAGGGCTGACAGACCAGAGGAAAACAGAGGATCATTCAAGGCCAGAGGAAATGCAACGGACACAGAGGGTCTGAAAGGTGAACAGAGGGACTGCTGCACAAGGCAACGTCAGACTGCAGGAAGCGGATGGAACAGGGCATGAACAGAGAGGGAAAACATGAGTAAGAATAAGGAGGAGCCTTGAAAATGACGATAGAAGTAGTTTTGATTTGGAAAAGAGAGCATAATTTACCCAAAGGAGGTCATGCCATGGCAACATGACTGGAACAATTGCACAGCAATCATTGTTTCTCTAAGTGATAAGGGATCAACATAATCTAGTCATTTCACTAGCAGCATTTCAGACTGCTCACAAAGGATTTGGCATTCGTTCAGGAAAGTCCTGACTTATCTCTGTGTCCCAGCTCCAGCCCTGTGAATAGCGAGGGCTTTGTATGACATCAGTACATCAGCAAAGTATCTCATTTGGTCACAGCTGTAATCACTACCTAAAATCACTACAGCAGGAATGGTTTTTTGATGCTTTTGGATCAAGCTGTCACATTTACAAAATATAATTTGCAGTGTAGCCCTGACATATGGTCAGAATAATTCGCTTTGTTTTCTTATGTGTGACCATTTTCCAAAGAAAATCTACTACATGAGAGAGAGGCAGGAAAAAAGGATGTAAACTTAACAAACATCTCATTCCAAAGGAGCCTATAAGATAAGTTTGATTTTAATATTGTTAAACTATTTGCTGGATTCACATTCAGGAGAATTACAACTAAATCAAACTGTTGATTCTTTTTTACATCTCCCAGGAAAAAAAAATATTTTGGTCTGTAGAGAACAGGAAAATACAAACAAGGGTGTTCAGATCAACCAGACACACAGCTGCCAAAAGACCTTGAAAAATTGAACTTTCACTGCCATTTTTACAACTGGGGAAAACAAACAGACACACACACCCCAAGAGTGAATTAACAGCAGGATGCCACAATACAGGTTCAGAGAAGCTCACAATGCTCAGCTTTCTGAAAGGGCTGCAGCATGAAAATTGAGCGGTGAACAAGCAGGTTGTTCTTTAAGACAGCCCTAGTGGCTGAGGAGTAAGTGAAATGGCAGTCATAGCCACACACTGAGCTTTCACTTTTAAAATGGTTCCAACATCAGCCTTCAGCCTTTGCCTAGTTAACCTGCCATCAGCACACGTGAGACTGAATTAAGCTATTTTAGGAGCCAACTGGAAAGGGGATTCGCCTTTTTTAGAATTGAATCGTTTCCTATGGTTTAAGACTGTTTCCATGGAGAGACCAGAGCACAGAATCATCTTTAGGCCAAGTGCTTTGCTGCAGGCTTATCTGAATGAACGCACCATAGCAGGAAGGATAACTGAGGCCTGTTGTTTAAAATTCATGGGCGTTCTCCTATACTTAACAGAGGAGCAATTTATTTTCACTATTTTGATCTGTTTAGCATCTAGAAGTTAATCAGAGCTATATATGCCTTCTCTTAAATGACATATCTTAATACAGTATTTCTTCAGGAGAGTAATGTTAGGTGCAACAATGTCATGATATGAGAGGATGGGGACAAAGTGACAGACTATTCTGTACTTGGATAAATGTTAAGGGATGCACATGGGGAAAAATACCCAACTCCATATACAAAACAGTGGGCTCTGAACTATTACCACTCAGAAGAAACATCTTGTAGGCTGTAATAAAGAGCTCTATAAAAATGCCAGCTTACTCTTCACTAAAGCATAAGAAAGCAATGGAACAGTAGTAATCACTAGAAATATAAAACACGATTTTACAGCTTAATAAACCCACTCTCCCCAGGACAGAACGATGATCTAAAACCTGAATGTAGGAAGGAGAGCATGGACATTCTCTTGGCAAGTCAGGATGTTGCCACTTGCACTGGTTTTGTGCTCAGGTTTCCTGTCCACAAGGAATGTCAGTGTCAGGTTCTCAGAACTGAGCTCCAAGTCAGATAAGCTGATCCTCAGAAGATGATAACTGGGTCTAAGAGCATTTGCTGCAGCTGGATAAATTCCACAGCATTTAATACCAGAATATTTACCTTTGGCATCAGAAACTATGTATACATGAGAGGAACAATTTATGCTGACGTTTCCCATAGCAGTGCTCTTTTCCATTACAAATGGATCATCTTCTTTCCATTTTTATGCATAAAAAACAATGACCCTAAAAGTAACAGTTAGATTTTTCAGGAAGTTTTAGCTAGTGAGACCACTGTACCTAAAGAAATACGATGTTAAAGTATTCTTCTTTTGAATTTTGAGCATCCCAGCAAGGTACCACCATGGGTAACCTTAGCTGATTTAATGCATACGCACCCTTGCAAGGTTTTGCAATTCACATTGCAGAAATAATATTGATAATTGATAGACAGTCAATATTCACTCACCCAACCCAAGTTTTTGAGAAACAAATGACAATGCACTGAAGCAAATCAACCACATTTTAATCATTTTTTTCACCTGTATTTCTTTCTCTAAGGAGAAGTATCCTGTTAAGATGCAAATGAGCATCCCATACATAAGGAATTCCAGCCTATGGATTGCTTTTGTAACTCTGTTTTATGACAAACTTTTCAAAATATCAGCAGATGTTTCCTAATCACTAACTGCAGACTGGCACACCAACACATAGATCAAGTCCAGCGTCATTATCGAGATACTCTGTAATACACACAGGTAACCTTCTGCTTGCTCTTCAGAAGAAAAATCCCTTGGATGGCAATTGAGTATATGAAGCAACAACACTGATGAGTCATGGAAGTACTCTCAGCCAAGACCATGTAAACAATGGATGTCTGCCGCAGAGAAATGGGAACACTAATCCATTTCACTCCTCAACATACCGTCCCATTTCCATATTCTCATTGCATCTTTAGGGACAAACAAACAAACAAAAAAAGGTTTGCTTTGTCACAGCTCTCCTCTGGAGAATTCTGAAAAAGAATCTGTTTTGTACCATTGCAGGATGAAAAAATCTGAATCAACGGTGACTCGCTCCGCTGGCGCCTGACTCAAAGACAAGGGGATCAAGAAGACTGCATCTTCTTTCCAACTACAGCAATTACCCCCATTGGGTTTTACACATTCAAAAATGTATTTGTGATGCCTCATTAGTTTGACGCGAGGAATAAATTCCATCTATCAACATTTACTTTACTAGATTTCACTTCTATTACAGTTGACTTGAAAAGGAAATGTAGAAATAGCTAAGCTTGCAGGAGTTGTTTGCACAAGGTCTGTGTTATTGGTGAAGAAAAAAAAAATCTGTTTGTTTCTTGTGGGAAAAGCAGAATAATTATTCATCTGTTTTAAATGTTCTTGATGTGCATCTTACGGATCAGTAAGGACTTAAAGTACTGTATTCTCACAGTAAGAGATGGCATGAATTGGTGGCATTGGTCTGGTTCTTCATATGCAACTGTCACACGTGATACTGTACAAATCATCAGGAGTGCCAGCAGCATACAGTTTGAGCTGAGCACTGATGGGCAGCCACCAGAAACCAGATGAGAAGCTCTGCACTAATCCTTTTCTCAACAAGAATTATTTTTATTGGAAGATGCATCAATTGTTCTGAGAAATAACAGAGCACATCACCTTCAAGAGAGAAACAGTAGTCTCTACCAGCCCTAAATTAAGATATTTTCCTTCACAGAGCATGTGTGCACAACTGTGTGTGTATATGTTTCAAAAAAAATAAAATAGCAAGCGGACATTATGGAGAGCTAGAACTGACCTGCTCACACAGTACCATTCAGCACTAGGCTGTTCTGTTCTCCTATGTCACTTTTAAGTTGCTGAATGCTGTGACACTGTCTCCTCTCCAATGTAGCTTAATACCACTTACACAATACCACATAGGTCCTGAACAGGCAGAATATTTCAGAAGTTTGTGTGTTAAGACTTCCACCATGCAAGAATAACTACAAAATTGCTAGTTGGGGTCAGTGATACTCTGCCTCCCCATCTTATCTCCAATACTGCACTGAAATGGCTCATTACCAAATGGAAAAAAGAAAGTCTGGGCTTATGCTGTGCCATATTAAAAGCTCAGTGTTATTTGATTGAATAGCTACATTTGCCTTCTTTGATTCTACAAACACAGCTCTTATTCTTTCTGACAAAATGTAATCCAAGATAGCTGGTGCCCTATCAACTATTCCAGACTAGGAAGGATTACAGATGCACTGACAGTTAAATGGAGCTAAGAGTCCCCTGCCAAAGATAGATAAGTAGCCAGTACTGTTTGATAAGTCCTATCACAGCAATGGTCTGACAGGAATTCCTTTAAAATGGTGCTCAATCTTATGCTATGAACCTCATTCTGTACATTGCCATTTTCCCCCGTGGGGGCTGAACTCCCTTGCCACCAATAAATATATTCCTTTCCTTTCTCCAATTATGCACATGCTGCTTTATATTCAAGGTCCAAAAGAAGCAATCAGGCACAGTGGGATGGAGAGGGGGAGCAGATGGGATGCTTTGTAATAACTATATAGAGTTCCAGCCAGAATGCTTCACCCAGTTAACTGTACGAGGAAACTCTGTCTGGTGGCTCTGCAACAAAGGTGTGAGGCTACAGAACACAATGCAAACGCAGTGTTCACAATCAAGTAGTAATTTCCATCTTTTGCATAGTGTTACTCCTCTGAAAGAGTCTTCTGAAGATTAGAGCTGGAGGGCAGATTAGGTCTTAGATCTTTAGTTGCAAAGATTCTTCTGCACACCAGATTTATACAAGGTAATCATCCACATAGGTACACATAGGCATGAGGATGCCAGCCCATACCACTCAGCAAGAGATCAAGTCAGTTGAACCTCCCTCTTTCATAAGAGTATTATAATGGTAGCTTTTGTAGAATTCGGTCACACTTTTACTCACTTAACTGGATCCTAAATCATTAGAAAAATCCATTCTGAAATCTCTTCCCAACTGCAGTACCATTTGTAAAATAACAGAGCTCTAGCAGTAAAGCATTACTGTATGTGTAACGAAGATCTCAGATCAAACATCTCAACAGCTTCATTTAAAATAAATGTGTTATAATTTCCTAGATTATTACCTGCCAAAGCTTAGTGGGCGGCCTCTGAAGGCCTACGCTGTCAGGAATCCCAGGTTCTAAGAATCTTGTCATATCTGTCTGCATCCACCCCCTCAGTGTTTCCAGTTTCCCTTCTTCTGCTTGAAAAACTAATTTCTTCTCTAGCTGTCACATTAAGATATTGGGATACAGTCCTGCTGCTGCACTTCTGCATTCCATCTGAACCTGACTGTCAAGCTGGCTAACAGAACACCAGTACAACCCACAGCAGTGCCTTGAAATTAATTTGCCCTGAGCTAATGAAAGTGAATCTATAATTTCAGCTCTACAGGAGTTGAATGAAACTTACTCATACAAATAGAGATAACTGATAGGAAGAATTACAATTCCATGTGGCTAGTAAGGATTATACACCATCCAGATTTGTTTCTTCAAGTTTAGATGCATTTCGGGAGGAGGAAGGCAGCAGCTCTGCGTGTTGTCACTGGAGCAAATATGGCCAAGTAGAAAAGTAAAACCTGGGAAAAACTGGGAATGGGTTTAGAGTCATACATGGCCATATAAGAGTTTTAGACACCACGCTGTACTCAACCATGTCACTTACCCTTATCCTAACAGAGTAGTAGCTTGTAACTTCTACTCACATTAGCACTAGGACTCTCTGTTGTTTTCATGGACAGCACCGCAATTGGTTTTTTTAACTGTGTACATAAAGAAATGGTAAGTTAAATTTACACCACCGAAAATGCATGTTAGCAACACTGCAAGACTTACAAATCAGAAAGAAAGCCAAATAATTCCCAAATCCCAGATTCTGAATTGTACAGAAGCTCAAGTTATACCATCTTCTTCCACTTCTTCAGTGCTTCACACATCATTGCAGAAAGATAACTTTATATTTAGCCTATGAACAACCACCAGAACCCAATGCATGGTGCAGAGGCAGTACCTTCCCTGGAGGTCTTGCTTACAGAAAGACATGACATTTTTGAAGGAGGGGAATGAATATTCAGAAAGAAAATGTTTTTCTGAAGTAGAGATGAACTTCTATAAATGTTTACTTTCAATTCAAGACCAACTTGCTCTTTTTTTGACTACAAAGCTTTCCAATTTCCTGCTCTGTTTTATGTACTGATCTTTCCTTATTCAGAGAGTAGAAAAGTTGAACAAATCATTTTCTCCAGCAGAAGAATTAATATGTGGGAAATTAATTAATGAAATTTTGAAACATATGAGTTTACGGAACTACAGGATGTGCTTGTTCATTCTTGGATTCAAAAGTAGCAGTTTTTTGAGGGTCATATCCTTCTCCTTTTTAATTTGCCTCGAACCTCCTTTGACATAACTTGGAAGCTGCTGACATGCAGAAAATGCAAATTCACCTCCAAACATGTTGTCTAGCTTGGCACCTTCCTGAAATCTTCCATGTTTATTTCTGGCACCAGCGTTACACCAAGGGTAGCTGTTTAGACTTATGGTTTCATCGTGCCACTTAACCTTGCTGTAAGTGAGACTAGCAACTTGCATCCCCTACTGCTCCATGGATAGCACAGCCTGGTTACGAGAAATGAGCAAGTAAGAAAAGTAAACACAAGTTCCTGTTTAATGTTTTGAAGAGCCTACACAGGCTCCCCAGCTCGATGCAACTGTGTGCTATTGCTTCTAGTAAAATATCTGCTTAGCCTGTTCAGTTTTCTCGATTATCCTCACAAGATCTATTTTGCATCAATCCTTTTTTTTTTTCCCAGCAAACACTGACTCTTTATTCTTATCATCAACCTTCAGATGCCTATCATCACAAAATGCAACAAGATCCCATTATAGAATACACCACAAGGCAAACAGAATAACATGAATCTACAGTATTTTTCATTTTTTGCAGTAGCGAACACATTGGAAAATGAGGAAAACATGCTGCCACATCATATTTAAAACAGTATATGATCCTATGCTAGTATTTGCTTGTTAATTTCAACAAATCTAACGTTTCATTTTCCAGCCTACAGAAATGTGGGGCTTACTCCCACGCAGAAGCAGCCTTTATTTTTTCTTCCCCTGATTTAACACTTCAGAACATTTTCTTTCCTATGTGCTAGATGGCCACAGGCAACGCAGGATGGCATTGTCCCTCTCTCAGCTCTGAAGAAGCAGTTGAACTGCTTTTCAGTCCTTCCAAAAAACGTTTGAGGGCTACAACAGCTCCTTGAAAAGCACCTGTAACTGCGAATGGGGCGTTAAGAGCAAACCACGCAGAAGCAACAGCGTAAGGAAGAACGGATCTTTAACTTAAGCAATGGCATAGCCCTGATATGTCCATGCAGTCAGAGCAAACATGAACACAGCAGTGTACAAACAGCTTTTGGAGCAGTTTGGGAAGACTGACACAATAAAACGGCAGTAAAGAAAGACTTTGATGAGGTTTTTCTATTTTTCAGGTCCATTTCACAGACAGACAACAAGTCTCTAAAAAATGAATGTGAAGACCATGGGTGAGTCAGATGCTGATATTAGTTACATCTCTCTTCCTCTTTCTGTTTTATTATTTCATGCTACCTGTAAAGACATGAAAAGCACCCAATCAAATATAAATCAGACTTCCTCAAAGTGCTTTCCTTTTTCTTTCTCTGCTTCCTCAACAGATGTTTTTTGTTATCTGTGTTTCAGATGGCTATTTTCTCAGCATTGAAGACTGACAATAACCCCCTATTCAGGGAGTTACCTCCAGAACTAACACTTTGTTCCAATCCATAATAAAGAGGATGAGACTGGAAGACAGCTTTTCACTCCCTTCTTACTCTAAATTCCTGTTTGGTTGAGTAATTTTTGTTCATAACGGCACTGATAAAAATTTGACACTGAATGCAAATGAGCTCACTCTAAAAATAAAATAATAAATCAAATCATGAAAAATGTTTAATATTTGTTCAGCCAGACTTGCTTCCATCATGACAATTAGATGACTTCAATAGTGACACTCGTTGCAGGGAAAGCTTTAGTTTAAAACACATATCATGTTTTATGTGTAAGTGTGTATGATTAGTTTTACATAAAACTCTTTCTGTGCGGGTGGGAATTTCAGATACTTTGCTACTGCTCTCATGGGGTCCCACAGGTTTCAGAGAAGAACTGAACACATTGCCTGATTTTCATGACCTATTATAAACTAATAAACCCAATACTTATTTAAAAATATAATTCCTACTGTGGGATTTAGCAGAGCTATCATATAATTAAAAAAATTTTAAAAAAAACAACAATGGCTGAGTGAGCAGAAGCTTGTTGCATGTAACGTTGGTCCACATGGAAACAAACTGTAGTTGCCTCATCTGTTCCCTCCTGAAAAACAGAAAAAGCAAAGCACAACTGCTTGCTAAATTCCTGGCTGCACCAGGGGGGTTTGGGCCCTCTGTAATTGCAAGGACAGAAAGTAAAGGAATCATTCCCAAAGTGAATTAATATCATGCACGGAATGCTTTGTTTTGGTGACACTAATGAGAAATAAGTTATCACAGTCATTTCAGATTCCCCAACCTCAGTAAGAAGGTCACAGCCCGAGGTTAAAGGAAGAGCCCTAGAAACAGTGCCAAGAATGTAAAACGCCAAGTGCTATTTTTATACGCTGCTCCTATTTTTAGTTACATCGTAATGGGAGTGCAGAGCCTACACAGAAATCATACTGTCAAATGAGAGGAAGTTCTCAAACTCTTAGTGTAAAATAAAAGCAGAAGAAACTACACAAAAAAAACAAACCCAACAGATGCAATTGAACAGAACTTACAGGATCATAAAAGATCAGCAAAAATAGTTTCAAAATCATATCCTCTGGGAAGATGAACTTCAAGGAGCTACCCACAATTTCACCCAATTAATCTAATATTCCTTCCATTGTAATTACTGCTGCAAAAAAGTGCAAATGTTTCCTAATTCAAACTTGCCTGTATCCAAGCACAGTGTTCCCACCATCAAAGTTTGGCTGCTAACTTTTTATTTGTGCCCTACCATGATACATCTTAAACTTTCCAAGCAGAATCCAGAACTGGGAAGCAGTGCTGCAGCTTCAAATGTTGCTTCAGTTACTCAGTCATTAGTTGCCCTTAGCTGTTTTCCATCCAATATAAACATAAACCGAGGTAATCCTGCAATCTAGTGAGCTCGTTTAAGTTCCGTATTAATTATTGAAGTACCCAGGGGCATCTATTTCCCTTGCAGTTCTAATTTATGAGACTGATGATTGCTCCTTTATAAAATGCCTTATTAGTTGTGGGTGATGTTGTTTCTTCCTAATGAAGTACAAAGGCACAGCAGAAACGTTTCTGTAAAACAAGCCCACAATCTGCACTCATCTCATCTAATCACTAAACATACCGTAACAGCAAAAAGCTCAAGAATTTGTTTAGCAGCTGATTTCAGTTAAACAGAAGCTGAGGAGCCCGTGAGTAGTAACGACCATTTGTAGTTTGGTAGCGTGTCATAGGTTCCCAACACGTCATGGACACATATTGTCCAGGGCACGTTTATTTTTGTAACCATTGGCATTATGTAATTACGGATGCATTGCATAAGGCAATGCAGCGTGGTATAAAGAACAGCTGATGTTTTAAAGCGTTAATTCCATTTCATCTCGTTTTTCACCTATCCTTCTGAGCCAGTGAGAATATTACAAGGAGAAAAGAAGAAACAGTATGCAATAGCAAAAATAGAAAAAGCCATGAAGGAAGAGAATGATGCAGGACTGCCAGAGATTAGTTCAGAGTGACATCAAATAGAGGAAGAAACGGAATTCTCATTATGTGCACTACATGCCCTGTTGCTTTTGCTTTTAATGCGATCATGTAGGCAATTTAGCAAGACAACAAAAAATGAATGAAAACATATCCTGGTGACAGAGCAGTCGAGACACTGGAAGTTCCATGAACGTAACAAAAAGGAAACTGAAATTTAATTTCAACATCAACAAAAGTGATTTTAAAAGATCTGCAGAAAGAACCACAACAGAAATGTTTCTTCAAAGAGGAGGTGGAGGAATGCTCTGCCATTGCTAAAGGTAATTACAGTGAGGAATTTTAAGGATGAAACTATTCTGTGCACAGAGCTTTGTGCAGGACAGCAGTTTTGCCAAGCAAACTCTAAAGGAATGAAGACCAACTTGCTCATCACATCCAGAAGCTACAAGTAGTTTCACGATGCAGCCAAAAGATTCTAGTTAAAGGTTTTCAAGTATCCTACCAATGAGAAGTGTCACACTACAAATAAATGTTATCACACACATTCAAAACCACATTATTTCCTGAAAAGCCCAACTAATTTTGACAGTGCTTATGCAAGATCAAATAAGAGAATGCGTAAACATGGGACTAATTGCACAATTCATGTGTGTGCAAATGCAAATATAGCATCGCTGGGAACAGTAGGATCTATGTGCATTTCATTTGGGTCAAAAAAAACCAAAAAACCTCGGTGTGAATTGGTTCCCCATAACATTAATTTCCTTCAGTTTGCTGTACCTGGAAGCGTTCAGCGAAGTAAAGCACTGCTATGAATACAGTCCCATAATCTGTTCACTGGCAATGAGTGTTTTAAATGCTATATAAAGCAACTTCAGAGCACAGCCAACACTGCACTTGAAAAACTCAGCATCCTTTTACTCATAAATTAGTACGAAGTTTGGAAATGTCACCATATATGTTAACTATTACAAAATGTAGATCTGCAATTTAAATAGCTCATTTCTGCGGATGCGCTTTTTTTAGAAGGAACATCAAAATTTCTGATTTGATTCAGTATTTCCAAACGCGTGGGAGCGTGAACTGAAGATGCCTTGAAAGTGGCTTCAGGAATCTCTTGCTGTGGAGACCATCAGTTGGGTTTTGAATGTGATTATCTCTAAATACCTATTTGCAGAGTATAACGGTTTCCAGTTTAAGGTGTATGAAACACCAAGCACTGAATTCTAAGACAATGCCATCATCTGGAACATGGACAGAATTTAGGAGCAGGTCATTTTAAAGAGCATTAAAGCATTAATAATGCTACTAGTTTCTCTTAACTTTATGCATGCACTTCTAACAGATTATGTAACTAGGAAGCACCAGGAGTTCAAGGACCAAGACCCTTTGGGCGTGAGGATAAGAGCACTGGCCAGCCATGCCCCCAGCCTCAGTGGCAGAGCTGGATGCTTGCTGCTGGTGCTCCAGTGCCCCACTGCCCAGCACTGGATCCTGGCAGCCTGCCTCAGGCCAGCACTGCCCTGCTGCCACACAGAAACAGGCTGAACTACAGACCTGCACTGCCGCAGAGCTACAGGTGGGAAGCTCAGTGGTCCTGGTTTGTCAAACATCCACACAAACCAGCATGAAATTCCCCAAAAGAGGTGCAACCAATACTTACTTCAGTTGTTTATTGTGAACGTGGACCAACATCACTATCGTGGTTTCCATTGTAAATGCATATAAAAGAAGATTAAACAAGTACCATCCTTTTTTTTTTTTTTTTTTTGTGACAAATATTAGACAGCGAGTAGTGTAATTATATTTCCTATAAGGGCTTTTAGATTGCAATCAATAGAAGAGGTGATGAAAGATAAATCATAAAAGAGTAAAACATCACAGCCTATTTAGTGTGAAGTTAAAAAAAATCTAGCACAGCTCATGAATTTCAGTTCACAGATATTGACAGTAATGCCAGCTTTCATACAACAGCAGTTAAGAAAGAAAATTAAAAACAAGCACGTCTGCTTTCTTTAGGGGAAAGGTACAGCCAGCTCACCAGCGATGGAGGCAGCAGATAGAACTTCTGTTTTCAACTTCAGAGTGTACTATACAAAAAGATTTCTGCTCACATAGACTTACCATGGAATGTTCTTCCTTGTTACCTTAACATTGCAAGATTGGGTGGGTGGATGGGGGGAAAACACTGTTTTGTTGTCCATATTTTACATAATTCCAAGCCTGCACTGCTTTGCTTGATCTTTCACAGCAAGACTAAATGGGTTACTCAAACCTAAGTAAAAATATTTCCTCTCTTAGAAATAAAGAGAAGATTAATGTTAAAAATCTCGCTAAATCTCTCATTTTTTTAATCCTAATCCTGGGATCTGTGATATCCTGGAATGTTGCAAAGCACTCCGCCAAGAGCTCACACGAAGAGCAATGCTCACATGTCTCTTTTCATTTTCCAAGGGTAAGTATATCACTTGGCCATCAGCTCTTTAGTTAAGCAATTAAGATGACTTTTAAACTTCTGTTAAACAAGTGATCTTTTCTAAATTTGAACACTGCAGAAATAGGTCTACTTCCTGAGTTTGAGAAAGGTGGTTCTGAATGAGTGCTTGAAAGTACCACCAAAGTCATCACAAGTCAACCTGAGCCAGCAAATGACACAGACTCCACTCCCAGGAGAGCTGGAATGGGGAAAAAAAAAAAAATAAAAACAAAAAAAACAAAACGGGACACTGTGGAAAATATAGCACTGATATTTTTTTTTCTTAATGCCACTTGTACAGGAAAAAAATGTATCAGCAAGATAAATTCATTCCTCCCAGTGACACAACTCATCATGCTGCAGGACTTGACACTGACTGGCCCTGCCCTGCCTCAGCACCTACAGCTCCTCGATGAGCTCCTGGGACACTTGTGAAGAACCTGCTTCTTAAATACATTACGTTCTGTAAAGTATCAGTATAAAAGGAATATAAAAGATCATGACAGGCAACTTTGTTACCTCAAGTTGGCAACTTGTTTCTTTAAAATAAGCCAGGAACCATGTCTGCTCCTGACTAAGAGCAATGGGGGCTCATTGAACAGATGCAGGATTAAGTCCTTAATATATTGGTTGCTACACTGAAATGGTTTTAAATACACAGCTTTCTCTTGAGTAAGACTCTACACAAGATAGGCGCACACAGACCAACCAACCAACCCCACTTTCAAGTTAACATCCAGTGTCCCAACTCAGCTCCTCAAAGTTATTCCCATTTTGGTCATTTTCTTCATCTAACATACTTCCTATTAATCACTTTCATGCTGCTAAGGTTCACTAAGAAAGCTCATACGCTCGTACACATTTTGTGGCATTTAGACAGTACAAAGATTACATTACTCTAATTTTCCAAGCATATGCTGTCTTTAGAAGGAAATCAGGAACTGGAAATCTCAAAGGGGGCTATGAGTCTTTTGGAAAACAGTAGGAAAATCTCATAAAAAGGAACTCTTCTCATACTGATCTGTGCAGTGGCATTCAACTTTTACATTTTTTCATGATTGGCAATATGCTTTCAGTTCTGGAATGGTCTCACTTGCCTTAAAAAAAGAACCAAAGGAGTGCACTTAAAATAGCTGAAAAAGACAGCTGTTGGATTTTTCACAGAATGAGGATTTATGATTTATCCTCATTCTACATACGATGCACACCAGCCATCTGACTAATACATAGCTACAGCCACAGAGAGCATGCCTTCCCAATATAGTCTTGCTAATAACATACCAATAAAAGGTTCCCTTTGCGTGAGTTCCGTGGGCACTGTTTGTTGTTCAGGCTCTGTTTTGCTGTTTACTTAAACAAAACCACAACCATTTGCCACAGAAGAAGCTCTACTCACACACACACCACCTCTGTGACCGTCTGACCACGTGAACCCTTAGCTGTAAATGGGGAAATCTACGTTCTACTTCTGTCAGCTTTAGGCCCTTTGACAGTGTTACGTTTCTCTGATGACTGGAGAGTCAATACTTCACCTGGAGAATACTTCTGCAGACTTGTACTTACCTTAGCTCTCTGCATTAGATTTGGTGTATAATATTCAAAACGTTTTGAAGAATTACGTTTTGCAGTTAACTCTGATAAACACAAATCAATGTCTACCAATAAAACATATTCACTTTCTATTTGAAAATGCGTTTTCTAAACGTTAGCAAGGTATTTAAGGCTCTGGCAAGCAACTTTTCCAAAACGACCCTCTGCTCCCTTTCTTTTGAAGCAGATAGTGCCTTCTGCTCAGTAACGTAGATGCCTGCAGAAGGCAGCCCAGCCCGCCTTGGTTTCACCATAAACAAAGCCACGAAGATCAGTCATTCAGTAACCATCAAAAGACTCACACAATGCTGGAGGGAAAAAAAACCAACAACCCAACAACACAAAAGCACTGGGAAGAGCTGCCCCTACGTAAGGAATCCTCTCAAAAAGTCTTTGCTCAATAATTCAGGGCATGAACAGGGATCTCAGAAACGGGGGAACCGGTGGCTGCCCGTCCTGGGGTATGGGGACACGCAGAGAGAAAGAGACACAGACGCACCTTAAGTAACATTTTAAAGCAATCTGTTCTCTATCTGAAACTTTACTGGGACCGATCTGTTTTCACACGCGTGTTTATAAGGAAGAAAACGTTCTAAATAGGCGACGGGGAGGCGGCCCTCCTTCCCCACGGCAGCCCGATGCCAGCCGCGCTGCTGCAGGAGAGACACTTCGCCGAGGAGCTGGGACGAGCGCTTTGCGAACGGGAGGGAGAGCTTTGTCCTCAGCTCCCATTGTGCGATGCCCTGAGCAGGAGGAGGCAGGGCAGGACCGAACAGAAGCGCGTCTCGCAGTTATAAAAGCCGATTCTTTCCCTATTTGTTTGGTTTTCGGTCACCGAGTAGCACTTCTCGTTACAATTACCAGCTCAGATTGCTCCCCGGTGCTCCGCGCGTACGTTCACAGGTTCGTTTGCCTCCTCCGTGGCATCAGCTCCCAAAGAAACGCCTCTATCCTATCAGCCGCTCCCGCTGCCCCAGCCCTCAGCTCCCAGCGCAGCACAAAGCGACTCATCCTCGCAATTCCGTCCGCAGACTTTCCACAACGCGAACGGATCCCACCCGCTCCCTCGTTACGCCGCAGCCTTCAGAAAGCGCAGAGCGGAGCGGAGCAGCGCTCCGTGGGTGCGGGCAGCTTCCCCGCACGGCACTCCGCTCCGCCTGAGGACGCGGGGCCGGAGGAGGAGGATGGGGGGTAGGAGGGCACCGCTTTATCCCCTGGTTCCCCCCCCACACACACTTCTCTCGCGCTCTGAGAGCTTTCCCCGCTGAGAAACCCTCACGCGGGGAACATTTCCATTTCCAGCCCCGGTCAGTTCACTCCTCCGCTTCAGCCCTCCCCCGCCCGCTCCGTCCCGGCGCGCCCCGCGGGCACTCAGCCCCCGCTGCCCCCTCGCGCCGTTCCCACGCGCGGACGGGATCCCCTCGGGTCCCCACGCGCCGGACACCCCGCGCGCCGCACTCACTACTTATAGAGCTGCTGCAGGCAGAGGTCCAGGCACTCGCCCTCCACCTCCTCCTCCGTGATGTACTCCGACAGCGGCCGGGGCAGCGGGGGCAGCGGTGGGGGGGGCGGCGGCGGGGTGGGCGGCCGAGGGTCCGCGCC
>VXAB01004053.1:1565-28959 GCA_013399175.1 Odontophorus gujanensis | reverse complement strand
CCTTCTGGGAAGGGGCTGTGCGAGGGGGTGGGATGGGGAGGTGGTGTTGAGTGCGGGGCACCGCGATCTTGGGAGCGTGTAAAAGCCACGAGAGCTGAGACTGTGGCTGTCGCAGTTGGTCTCAGCCTTCCGCCGCCAAAAGCTCTTCAGGCCGGCGGCGCATCTCCCCACACCATCCATCCCCTCTGAGCGCGTCTGCCGCTGTCCCCGTGAACGCGTTTTCGGTGTAACGCGGTTTAAGGATGCCAGGTGGATGTGAGGGGTACAAATGGTTGCAGCTCTTTCCGAAGAGGCAGCCCGTGGCTGCGGCTGATGACATCATTGCTTTTCTTCTTCCTTTTTTTCTTTAGGTTTGTACTGCGTCATCCGTGAGTCACAGCCCTCAGGAGGATGTGTTGCGGTGCAAGTATGGGAGATAACGGTTGTAAGTTCGTTAGTAGGTGTTTTTCGGTAGTAATTCAGACAGTCGGGCTCCCCGAGAAGCTGTGATCTAAATAATCTTCAAGGATTATGGTTTTAATTCTAAAAAGTCTGATTGCAATTTCCTAGGAAGTGCAAGCAACGTCAACAAGATGTATGATTAGCTTCGTGTTGTATGACAAAAGGCAATTAAGCTCTCCAAGAAAAGATTTTAAAAGCATTTAAGGTAGTCTTTTATTTATTTATTGCTAATTGCATATTTCTGAATTGTTTAAAGCCCAAGAGTGTCTGAGAGTAATGCCTACTCTGCTTCACGTTGAAATGTTAGTTATCAGATGTCCTTGATTCCTACTGGCAAGTCCCATGTGCTTTTTGTCGTTTGTCTGATTGCAAAGGACGCTAATTAAAATGAAATAAGAGTAGAACTTTGTACTCAGGACACTTTGTCAAGTTCCGGCACTGCACTCATGTTAGCATTGTTTTGTTTCGACATTAACTAAGGAACTTGTGGCCCTAAGCCATGCTGACATTTGGTTCTGGGAGGGAAGGTGAAAAAAAACCATTCTTATTAACCTGGAATGTGGAACATATGGTAACTGTGGGTGGTAGGACTAAGTTAGGCAGCCAGGAACCTGCTCTCACTTTGCTGTGCAGAGACAGCAGGGTGGGCAATTGCCACAGAAGGTAGCCACAGTGCTCCTTGGTTCTGTCCAGAAAAGGAAGCTCTAAATGCAACGTATTATCAAGTAAAGCTCTAATCTGTGCGAGGTGCGTTTGGTGCTATTTCAAAATGCTTATGGTGTTTAGTAACTCTGGAAGCTAAAATTAGAATGCCTGCCTGCACTCTGGGTTGCTGGCTAGCAGCAGTATGAATGGTTCCTATGTGCTTAGGTCAGGTGAATGGAATAAACTCGTGATTCATAAAGTTTTGAGGCTGAAATCATTGGTTTACAACTTATTGCCAAAAGAGGATAAGGCTTGCACCCAGCCTGAGAAGGAAATGCAGGTGTTTGTATCCTGTTTTGGCTTCATCATGTTGTGTTTTAAGGTTTTACAGTCCTGTGTTAGAGAGAAAAAAAAAAAAAAAGTTTAGTTTTAGTCTTGAAAATGCATCTTCCTCTTTCTCTTTTTATTGATGAGAAATAAGCAGAATTTATGCAGACCTCAGGGAGGTGACCTGAATACTATGAAGGGCAAGGAGAAGTGCTTTCTAATTTTTTGTTATCTTTAGAAGTAATTCTTCTGCACTGACAAATAGGAGGAAAAAAAAAAAAAGTTGGGCTGTTAAAAAGCATTTGACAGTAATATACCTATGTTACATGTTCTGATACTATACAAAGGAGTATAATGGAAAAACCTAATGGTGAATAAATTGCAGTCAAAGGTGACCTCTTAAAAAATGCAGGGCTTTTGCAGTAAACCAGAGGTAATTTTAGAAGCTATATTCTGTCTTCCTGGTCAGATGAAACCATCAGAAATGCACGTATTTCAAAGCCTTTGACTGCTCTCATTTTGAAGGCAGTTATACTGTTGAATCTCCTGTGGTGTTGCATATGGTGTAATATATGAAATTATATTTGTAATATACTGTTGAAAGAGCTTAAATTTCTGTGTATTCATGTGATCAGTATCTGTCGCCTTGTGGATGTGAACAGAAGTCTGCATTCTTTTTATAGCTCTTAAAACTCAATGTTGTTATTGTTCAACTTCACTAAAAAGAATTTCAATTGTTTAAGAGTAAGAACGGTGGGAATTTTGAAGGAATACAGTGAGAATTTTGAAGGAGTACAGTGAGGTTCTCTCGTTAACAATCTTCATCAAGCTCCAATTTGTTTTCTTAGCTTCAGCCTTCACTCCTTTGTGGTCTGAAAAAGCACAGTATCTTCAGTCACCACAATTGCACTGGAACCTTCACCATAATAGTTATTCTATTCAGATGTTCCTCTGAACCACAGTCTCTCTCCCTCTCATGGATTTTGAGTCAGCTTTTGAAGTTTATTATTCACTGACTATTTTGAAATAACCAGGACTTCAGACCTGAATCCCACTTCCAGCTATCATGGAAATTTCCAGCCCTGTTCTAAAGGAAAATTCCATGTCAGTATTCCACTTGCTTAGGAAAGGAGTTCCTTTCAATAGCAGTAATGAGAAATAGGATATTAGTCTGTGCCTATTTAGTTAGATTTGGAAATGTGTTGGAGAAAAATATGCGGAAGAAGGAACAAATGAAAAGCTGGGTCCTTCCAAGTGATGGGATGTGTCTGGAACACTCAAAGCAGACATAGCAAGATATAGCACAACATACCTTGTTTGCCATTAATAAAGGTCATTTGTTACATCATAGAATCTTTGCTTGACTGATTAAAGTGTGCTGTAGATTAGTGCCTGTGGATTTACCTCAGCAAAACACAGCTGACCATGTAACACTTAATAATGTGGTCTGGATCCTGTCAAATCATGAGATCATCTTGCAGGCAGGAGCAAGCCAGGGTCCAATAACTTGGTAAGGCTGATCTACTTCAGCTATCAGTCACTCTTCATCACCATAATTTCCCTTTACTGCTAAAAGGAGCTGAAGGGCACAGACCTCCTCGATATCAGCAAACAACAGACTTTACTGACGTTGCTTCTGTGCCAGGCTCTTCCCCTATACTTTCCATTTTTGTGCCATATTTCATCTGCAGCTGACATCCAACAGTACCATACTGTGTGAATATAGCACTACTGGAATTTCTAAGCCTGGAGCTCACTTTTGTTCAGCAAAGGCAATAAAAAGATTGTGTGCCACTTAAATCACATTTACACTCTGTTCCAGGGGTTTCACAGTGTGTGCGTATTCTGTCTGCCCTTTCAGGATAGAGGTGAAGTTCATCCTGAAATGAAAACAAAGTTTAAGCCAGGCTCGTTAAGGTGCCTAGGGGGATTTAAGACTTGCTTTAAATGACTTATCGACATCTTACTGTAGATTCAATTCTTGATTCTGTAATATCCTTCTCCAGTCACAGGACTTTAAATTTTACAGTCAATTAGAAATGCCTATTAAAAAAGGGGAAGAAAAGAAAAAAATATCACTGACTCACGTGAGTACCATCAGCTGATCACTACTGTGGCCATGCTCCAGCTATAATACGAGTGCTATAAAAATACAGTTAAAAAACTGTAGGATTCACATACTTTAAAATAGCTATGCTGATTTCTTTTGAACAACCTCAAATAATATGCTTCAGTCATAGGATTTTGGGTTAATTATACATAAGGGATGAATGAATGATTTTAAAGAGAGACATTTATGTAATGTCTCCCATAACATTTATAGTCAAATGCACACTAAGCCTGTATAGTGAGGAAAGGTGTGACAAATAACGTTACCATCTCCTGCTGACTATCACTCACTGTATAGGCATCATTTCTATGCTAAGGAGACAACTTGTTCTGCAGCCCAAAACATTTTATTTTAGCAACATATATAATGAAAAGTGAATCACTGAGGAAGTGCCGTTGTAACTGTGTTGCTAGAAGTGCAGTAGTTCACACTAAATAAATTAGAGTATTAGGAGTATACAAGTTGTAAATTTAGAAGTCCAAAATGAAGTCATGTGGGATACCAAGCTGAGCATGTATTCAAACAATGTGCCTGGAGTCTGTGAATAAAAACCACCCACACCCAGTTAGAACCATTGACTTTGGGACATAGAGTTTCTGCTTTGCGTTCCTATGTACACTGATATTTTATATTTTAAGCATCATCCCTTCTCCTTGTTTGAAAATGAAGCCTATGTTGTTTTTTTTTTTATCCTGATGCTTCTCAAGCTCCATTTAATTCAGTGGCAAGAATTTTAAATTAAATTAACCTTACCAGCTATAATTCTTGAAGTGTGACTTCAATAAAATATGTATTTTTCTATGCATCATTTTGGCATATAATCTAACTTTATACTGCTTATGTAGTGATTGAGCTATTGCTTTTAATACCATTTATTATTTCTGTAGATTGTTACAGCTGTGTAGAGCTTATTAGCTCTAATAAATAGATTGGGCTTACTGTACAAATACTCCTTGCTTGTAGGGAGCAAGATGGTAGCTCACAATTTAACAGTGGGTGCATTTGTGGGTGAAATTCAGAGCTGGGAAGCGGGCCAGTTCCCGGTGATTTCATTTTTCAGTACAGAGCATCAATGCAGAAATCTCTCACTTGCTAAGGGATGCCAACTTTCCTGACCCTAATGGTCCAAAATCACTCTATGGCTGGGAGCCACGAGACACTGAGTACGTGGCTTTGGGAGCCAGGGAGAGGGGGAAGCCCAGGAGCAGGTAGCAGCTGGCACTGGTTCCCAGTCACAGGGAGGACTGGTGCGGAGGAGGCCTGGGCAGCCTGCTTGGCAGCCCTGTGACACTGCCAAATTCAGCAGCCTGTGGCTCACATTCCCCTCCCGTGGGGTGGTGCCTGGAATGGTAGAGAATCACAGGTTAACTCTAGCTCTAGTACTGTGAAGAGAAGTGCTATTTCTCTTACGTATTCTATTGTAATTTTTGTATTGCTGCAACTAAGAGCTCTATTTAATTGCCCTCTAGGTACTCTGTTGTAGGGCAAGAAAGCATTGAACCATAAGTTAAAGATATTTTGTATAAAATCAATATATGTTAAAACATTATAACTCAATGTATCTTTCTAAATAACTATGATCCTGAGCATGAGATAATCACCTCTGCGAATCTGGAACACAGTTACTTGTCCTTCCAGCTGACGCATCTTCTCTTGTTCAAGAAAAGGGTGGAGATAGAAAAGTGAGCAGTACAGATCCTACCTTTGCCATTAATCCATGAAATGCCTTCAAATAATCTCATTCTAAATTTAAATCTCACCCAAAATGACCAAAGGAACAGTGACTGAAATTCAGCAGAAAAATAACGTTTCTCTCCAAGCTGTGTGTGACATTCGGCTTAGCAGCTGAGCATCCATCCCCATTAGTCAACCAGTTTGTAACTAACCTTGATGCAAGGCTGTTTGGCTGCATGACTTGAACCTTGGCTACATCTTATCTTCCATTAAGCTCTTTCCTCTCCAGGTTTTGTTAATATTATTCTACATGGAAGTTGGTTGGATTCTCAGTGTCTCGTAATGGAAAAGACACAAAACACACGAAGTCAGGAAGAAATAAATTATTTTCTGTATCCAAACTGAAGAGTTTCAGAGTAGGATTCTGAGCTCCAGAAGTATATCCTAACCACAATGTTTTCTTGTTGCCAGGCCTTGTGGTACATACTGCATTCTTGTTGTGGTGACAGAGTAAGTTCCTACGCCACAAGTAAATGTCAGCGCTATGAAACTGAGCAACATTAAACTCAGCATGACAGTTAAAGCTGCTGCCTTTCAGAAGAGTGGAACTTCAGCAAGAAACCACACGACCTATTTTAGTTTTGATTCAGTGCCACGAAGTAGCTAGCTAGGATCTTACTTCTTGTGCAGTCACAAAATTCTCTTCTGCCACTCGCTGTTATGCTCCAATGCTCTGAAACGCAGAATTCCAGGCACATGTAAGAAAATACCAACTTGCAATGGAAGATTTATTGGTAAGGCAATGGTCAAATTATTTCTTTGTACACAACTCTAAGCCTGGAACAGCTTCCTTCCTTCTCTCCAGCGATGAGAACAAAATCTGGCTCATTTAATCTAATTTTGTCTCCACTGGCAGATCCTTCTCTCTAGTTCTGGTCTGCAGAGCTGATTTTTATTATAACTTCAATTAAAGTGAATATATAAATAAATCTCAGCATTGACAGCTTGCAATGTTTCTTCTGGGTGTTTTGTAACTTCCTCTTAACCAATAACTGCTACTTTTTTTAAATTTTATTTTTTATTTCTTTTATAATGGCATCTGGAGTACTGGAAGATCAAACATTTACTCGGACAAAGCGATCTGCCTTGGATTAGCATTCAGCTGGGGCTTCTGGATGCTGCTCTACTACAAACGAAATGAAAAGAACAGTCAGGTGAAATGAACAGTGTATTGGATACGTCCTTGCACATGTAAGGATGTGCTGAGGATATTAAATCAGAACAATAAGTTGACAGAAATGGATTCTTTCATAAATACCAAACAGATGAGGCAGCAGCCATCACTAGTAGCCAGCAGAGCTCCTTCAATATTGCTACGCCGTTCGTAGTGCATGGTTTTCCTTGTGGCTACGTAGGGATGTGCACTGTGCTAGCTCCCCCTCCTCCCGCGCTGCAACACGTAGGAAGCTATTATTCCCAAATGGAGCATTTGCTTGCTGACATCACATGCGGTAGGACCCTTTTGTTTGCCTGTGTCTCCTGCATTGAAATGTTTGCCTGAGTCACGCATCCCGCTGTCTTTCTTCCTCTCTGTCATGCTTGCTTGAGAGCTTCTCCCTGACTCATGGTTTTAAAATTTTGATACAGCCCAGTTTGCTGCATGACAACTGCCTACTTTTCCTTTTAATATTTTATTATGTAAATTATATCTTAATACTATAAAGATCCAAATTCACTGTCACTTTTTTTTTTTTATTGCAGCTTTTTAAATTAAGAGAGCTTTTGTGACTCAGATTCAGAGCTGAATTTTTTTTCAAGGCAAAGTCAGTTTAGCATTACTAAATTAAAAATTAAAGATAGTGACTCCCACTACTTGAATTTTCCATTTACTCTTTCTGGTTGAGTTTCCTCAGCTATAACATTATCAAACTGTGCCAGAAAGGGGGTCAGATGCATGCATGTGTACAGACAAACACTTCTCACAACTGAAGAAATTACCACGTTGCACTGCAGTACCTTTCTTCTCCTCTAATAATCTTATTGATTTGTTTTCTGTTAATAGAAAAGGACAAATCCCTCCTGTACTTTCAGTGGATAATCATTCATTCAGTTCAGATCCTGAAGCTGCTAATACACTGCTGGTGTCTAAGAATCCCGGGTCTCTGTTAAATGAAAGCCACAAAGCACATTCCAATTACAGAATTTTCATTCTGAATGTTTTGGTTAAAGGAGAGCATGGAAAGCTAAGGGCTGAACAGCAGTTTGGCTCAAGCTTTAGTAATGACAGAACGTTCTCACTAACCAAAATAGAAACAGACAATTGCATTAAATCTTTTGTCCTTCAAATGTAGCCTTTTTGTCTCTATTGTTACCAACACAAGATAAATGAGAAGTTCAAAACAGTGCTTGACTGCCCTTGATCAAGGACTTAGCAGCAGGTAAGGGCTAACGCCCCAATCTGGCATTGTATTAAAGGATGCATTTATCTTAGAGCATCTCTCAACACCTCCACAGCTTTCTGCCCTGGTTTGAAGCACCTGAGCAGATTGCTGCACTTGTTACAATTGAGATGCACACAAAAACAGATGAGTGATCAAGAACTGTGTCATTAAACATACTGCACTAGATGCTCACATTCCTTTTTTTTTTTTAACCCAAAGTGGTTGTATTCTTCATCTCAAGAAAGCTGAAGCCTCATTATATAAAATAGATTTTATTACAAAAGTAAAATTATGCCATACACAGATAATTTTTCTGACACACAAAAAATCACATTCTAGTTTTAACAATAAAATAAAGCCCAGAGTAGGAATTCCAACCAGCTCTCGGGCTGCCTTTGGCTGTGTGTTCTCCATGTGGTTGTTCTCCTGCAGCACAGCTTTTTCTAACGGTTCTTTTGAATCACTATTATTTTTCCTCTTCCCTCCGTGGCCGTTTGCGAGGGTTCATTTCAGTACCTTCTGCATTTTGGGTGACGGGTGGAGGCTGCACATCTCGGAAGCCCTGAGGCTGTAATATATAAGTAAAATCTTGTGATACCACTTATCTATAGATACAGAGCATGAGTAACTCCAGTTCCCGGAAGATCAGAATAAGGCATGATGCTATCACTTATTTTAGACGAGTGGACACGGAATGCCTCGAGATGAGGTTAAGCTCAGAACTGAAAGGCTTTCAACACATGTGGCAACTAGTTATTGTGTCTCCTTGTTTTTTCAAAGATACCTTCCTTCCACCAACGAAGCTACCATTTGCATTTTACTCTAATAACCCTCTGACTACACAGCGGTGCTTCTCTGCAAATTAACTTATGCTGCCTACTGAAATAAATTAAAAGCCAACTCCTTCAGCCCAGATTCAAGTCAAACTCCTGCAGAAGTGAGAAGATGATCACTGGATTAAATGCCTCAGCCACTTCCAGAAACACACAGAAAATTTTCCTTTCATGCATCTATTTAATGAACTGAAAACATTGAGGAGACATTGTAAGAGACCTGAGTTGGCCTTTGCAATCAGCAGAGACAGTCCCAGCATAGTGATTTATGGGACACAATGGGCTGCGAACCTTCAACTGCCAAAACCTAAATGTAGAACTGAAAACTAGATGCTGCTACATAGTAGAGAGCTTAAGGTGATCTATTTTGCTTAGTACCATTGGTATTTTGTTACATTATCTCACAACTGATGATCTTACAAGATGGAAGATCTGAAAAAGCAGTTAAATGTCATCAACTATTACATAACATTGAGATGTTATGTGAAGCCTTCAACTGCTTTATCTCCAAATGCTGTGCAGGGAGCACTGCTGACAGCTCAGTGAAGGACTCGTTATAGTACAGACTTAAGAGAGGAAAAAGCGTTCATCAGAAGAAGAAATTGTTTTGAGGATCCCAAGTGCTCAGGTTGAGACAACGAGGGGCTGAGCACACCTCAGGAAGGTGGACACTTCAGGTTAGTACAGTGTGAAAAACCAGGGAGAATTGCTATCAGATGTGTGACTTTTTCAAAATGTCAGTATGTCCTGCACCAAGATGAATCCAAGATAAAACCAATCAAAATGTTTTGCTTGTGTCTCATCTCTGTACTTCTATTTCTAAATGCCTCACCTCATGTAGCCTGCTATGTTTTTAAAGGAACAAACAGCAAGAGGTGCCACAAGGGCAGAGCTTGTGTGGTCCCTCTGCTATTTTAAGCAACTCAAGTGTTATTCTAAATAGCATAATGGGGAATCTTGAAGTTTAGTGTTTCACTGCTGCTTGCATCCAATCTCTGCTGTTTCCCTTAGGCACAAAGGTGGATCCAAGCCAAGAATCCACTTAATCTAGCATACTAGACTCTCAGGAAAGCATTCCAGTGGTTATAAAGGCCAGAACATGATGAAGTAGGCTGCTTAGTATGGACACTTTGCATACAGTTAAAGGCGTGTATATACTAGATAGAGCCTCTCTCCAGTGAGAAAGAAAACAAGAATTTTACAGGAACATGCAAAGCTTGTTAGTAGTTTTATATGGAAAAAACAAAGCTAACAGAAGTAAGGCTTAAAAGGCTCACTTGGAGCTGCACAGCTCTGATCACAGCTGTGCTCATCTTGGGTTGTTCTTTTGTGTCTCCTGGCACCTACAGACTGCATCAAAACTGATGTCTTTGTTACTTTAAAGACATTCTCATTGTTAGTCTGACAGACCCTCCAAAATTCAGGGAAATACGAACAATTCTTACCCAGAATACAAGTTCTGGGTCCCTATCTTTCATGCCCAAATAATCAGGTCACAATGCCCACGAAATTTAGATGAATCAGATGAGCCATTTACTCCCTTGTGCTTAAATCAATTTACATTTCTATACTCCACACTTAAGAATGAATCCTTATCAGCCTATGAAAGAATTATAACTTCATTTGATAGGTGTTCCATAGCTTCCACACTTGCTCAGTCTGGTGGGCGACTTACAACGTGCTGGAAAGGAAGCAGCAACAAAAGAACTGGAGCTTCAGACCCTAAGTCACATACTTCTCCATCAGCATACAAGCACTGATCAACCAGTTTGTCAAAGGTACCAAGCCATCTGATTTGCACTGAATTTAACAGCAGTTAGAAGCATGTTGGATGATTCTTTTTTTCAAATTGTCTGCTAGTTATACACAGATGTCCTAAATCATACTTGGAAGCACTGAACACATATTTACATCTTTGTTTAACTACTGAGATGAGAATGAGAAATGGTAACAGCAAACAATTACTATCAGACCTGTCTTTCATGACAGAAACGGGAATAATACATTTCTTACTTAAAGAAACGTCTGCTGAAACAGCTCAACAGGATTAAAGGAAAAAACACAGGGATAACCTGAAGTTGTAACTGATCTTTGATTAGGATACACTCTCAACTGCAAGATTGTGTACATTCACATGGATGAAGGCAGCATAGCTGTTTTATACTATATATAAAGCTGAAATGGTATTTGAACTAAGAGAATCCATCTGTTTGGCAGCTGCACAGCTGCATCACATGAGCTGAGCAACCTTGGGATGTGGCCCCATTTTCCTGTCCAGTCTTTACCAAACTGATATATATATAAATAAATAGTGAATGCATTTAGAAACAGGAAAAAAAAAAAAAAAAACAACTTGATTTCTGCTCAATAGTTTGAGGACCTCATTTTAGGGCAGCATTAAGATCTGCAGGAAATGCTATGGCAACGTGTTTCCATGAGGACACACAGCAAATAGTTATGGCATGTACCTATGTATCTGTCATTTGAAGTGGTAAGAGCTGAGTGCTTCTTTTTTAACCTATTAACAGCTTAAACAATATATATTCTCAATAGGTATCTAAGCACTCAACAAAAGAAACCAATCACAGAATTTACCTAGGGCTGAATAAGGACTCCAGATACAATCTCATCATGTAACAACAACAGAAGAAAAAATATCTACTTCTGTCTATATTGCCTGAACATAGGGACACCAGTAGGACAGAGCTATGAAAGAAAGACAGAAGTACAAACTATGTTACATCAGACAGTGTACTTAGAGCAGAGATCTGGAAGTCTCTAGAATACCATGAATTATTCTAGTCACCCTCGTCCTAAAAATGACAAATTGGAACAGATGCAGCAAAGAGCCACTAGGGAAACAAACAATGAGAGAAAGCAGCTTGGCTTCCACAAGTCTTCCAACAGGAAAGCTCAGAGTGCAAGATTCTCTTCTGCAATTGCACTTAGGCCAGGAGTTAACATGAAGGGCAGATGAACTGTGCAGCACTAGGACAAGCAGAAATGGGCACAGGTTGCACGCAAATTTGATCTTTAACCTGGAGATACCCTGGTATTACTGGCTACCTTCAGAAGGAAGCTGAAAGGCAACATGAAGAAAGCAAACAGCATTCTCAGGTTTGCCTGTGCCTGAACATTTCTTTACTTCCGAGACCTTGTTCCCATCTCTGTACCTCCATCCCAAAAGAAATACTAACTGTAATGTCATATGGTATGGTTGACTCCTTCTGACTTGGTGATTTGTACAGCGTTGCCAACCTGGTTTAAAAAAACAAACAGAAAAAGGTAATTATTGTCTGTGAATACAATAATAAAAAATAAGTAACCAAAAGACCAGCCCCAAGTCTTCCCACAATCATGTGATAGGTGACCAGTGGAATTTCTGTGTGTATTTTCATATAGGTCATATAAACTCCAGATGCCAAAATCCCATCCCTGTGCAACTTGTTAGTAGGGCTGAATTGTATCTGAGCTGACAAAGAGCAATTAATTAGCCTTGTTTCATTACAGTAATTCCTTGCATTCTTGGAACAATATTAATTCTGAATTAATTTCAAATGCCACTTTTTAAAAATGCAAACAAAAAATGGTTTTAAGCACAATCCTACTGCTCCATAAAGCAGCCAGTTTTTTGCTTGGCTCTCAATGCTGGGAGATAACCTCCAGAATTCAGAAACTTCCAGGGATTTTTTTCCCTGGGTGTTTCCCAAGCCTATCAATACAACCTAACGGATGAAGAACAAGAACAAAATGTTCTGTTTCTAAGCCTGACCTTGCCAGCTACGTACAGCATAACCTGGAGCAAATAGCTTTTCTTGAATTTCTTCTCTAACACTTCCTTCATTTTGTGCATTTAGAGTCTAAGCAATGCATCTTGACTTGAGCTTATGCAGCACATAGCCCAACAGGTACTTGCACAATACAGAGAGAAGACTGCAAAACCTCAATAGCAAGGGATTTTTCAAGCAGTTCTATGGCTGCTAGTTTGCACCATGCCCACCTGCACAAAGCTGCACCGATGCAAAGCCAATACAGAAAGTGTTCTCTCTGTACCAGGACAGCCTGCCAAGGATCCTGTTAATTATTTTTGTTTTTTTTTCCTTTTTTCCCCTCCCTGAGGTACCATTCTATTAGAGAGCACGTAATTACAGCCTGAGGAACACTGCCACTTCATATTAGCTATGCAGGGAATTCCTCAGAACATCTAAGTGGTGGGCTGTACTTTACAAAATAGCCTAAATCCGAAGCTGCAGAAGCCATGCTTTCACAAGCACTCAGCTGGAGCTCTGCTGCATAACTCTGACTCAAAAGGATCTTTCCTCCCAGCACCGAGAACCCTTGTAATTAAGCTCTGACATTTCCAGTAGCAAAGAGAAAGAAAGAGATGGGTATCATATTTAGTCAAAGTGCATTAAAAAAAAGACAAATGGAATCTCAAATGGTCACCTTTGCACCTCAGTAACCTAATATAAAATCAAAAGCCACAGTGGATCATCAGGTCCTAGCAGAATCCAGCTACTTCTGCTTTTCACAGACATACAATTGTCATCCAAATCGCTACGCTTCTGCAAGCCCTGCTCTGTATTGGCTGCATATTTACAGCAGTAACTAAAACATGTCTGCCTGTCTTTGGCCTTGTTTCCAGAACATATACCTTCAAAATTACTTACAGTGTTGCAGAAGGGAAAAAAAAAATTAAAAAGCTCTTCACTTCTGATATACAAAATTAACTTTTGTTCATTCCATAATCATTGTGTTGATGCAATTTCTCCCTTATAAAGGCTTAACTAATCAGTGTTGATTTAATTCAGAACTAAACAGCCAGCTGTAATCATTCTGCATTGCCTTCACACTTGGAATTCTTAGAATTTAAAAAACAACATTCCACAAGAAAGTGTCACTGCACTTCAAGTTTAACAAGCAAAGCCGTGCACCACAACATTCCAGCAGCATTTCTATTCACTGTTTGCGGAAGATTAAGAAATCCAATGAAGGTTTCTCAAGTCCCAGGTCGCACTGTTGTGGCACAACACAGCAGCAACTAACTGCACTAAAAAGGAAAAGCAGAATGGTTCAGCCCACACTGACTTAGCTTGAATGAAATCACTTTTCTTTACCTTCCCCAGCCTGGGTCATGGAAGACAGAGGACAAAAGTCAAATTTAAAACCCTGCTTGGCCTTTAGAGCCCATGTGAAAAAGATTCTCCAATGTCACACTTGTCAGTCCTACCGTGTACCTTTACTGGCCTGTATTTTCCCTCACCTCTGAGTGTTGTCCCAGTGAAAGATTACACGCACAGTAGCAGCATGTCCCCAGCTCTCTCCTGCACAACAGAAATGACAGGCCCTTTTATTCATCTCCTTTAGAAGACAGCAGCTTCGTAAATTGAACCAAAATTAGACCAGTCTTCAAAAGAAAGCAGCACCAGAAAACCACGATTAAACACACGTATCTTTCTTGCAGTAGCAACTCCCATGTTTTTCATACATACAAGGATTTCACATTTAGTTCATCAAACAGACAACGAATAACCTTTGTGTTTTATAGAAAGCTTGATGCAATACCTCTGTATCCTAATAAAGGACAGGTACAGGACAAATCCAGAAAACAGAGGCACTGTGATAAAAAGATTTTTCTTATTACTGTTAAGACGTCTAGTTAGTATGTCTAAACCCTACTTCAAAATTGTGGCATTCTGTCTCTCAAGCATAATTATGAGCAAACATTACTCCCTTTGGGATACATGCTCTGGGAGAAAGTCAATGATTATTAAAGTATTAAGAGCCCCTGAAGCAGTCTTCCACTTCTGACAGAAGAACACAAACACACACAGCCATAAGTGAAGGGAAAAAAGAAGGAAGTTTGGAATGTTACTGTATTTCATGGGAAACGGTCCTACTGTTTCACCTGGCAAGCTCAGACAATTTACAGACAGATTTATTGGGTGTTTTTCCTCTGTTTATCCCGTGAGACATTCAGCAGTCTGAAGATGGATTAGATTTTAAAAGAGTCATTTGGGTTAAGTGCTGCAAGCCTGCACACAGCTCTAACTTCTGAATCACTTATTTGTTCGACGTCCATCATGTCAACAGGCCCACATGCCCTGTGTGCTCTGGTATTCATTACAGCACGGAGAAGAAAAAACATGATTCAATGATAGGGAAGACCTAGACCCTCGAGGCATCTTGCCAGACTCCTTCCTATTATACTGAAATTGAGATTAGAGATTTTGGTTATCAGATACAGTTCTGAGTCAGAGATCAAAACACATTTTGCAATGGGTATAAATTCCACACCAGCATGTTTCCAACGATACTGAATATGAGAGAAAAATGCTACTGTAAAATGAGACATTTCTGAGTTAAAACTGTTCACAGATTAATATTTGACCTCTTTTCTAAATATATCAAGTAGAAATGTCTAGGAACAGCCAGCTTAGCTATCACTAGTGAGAAAGAGAGCTGTCCCTCCATAAAGCTCTTCACTTAATACCTTGCAGCATCTGTGCTTTTTTTTCCCCAACATAATTAAGAACCTCCCTTCTGCTAGGAAGATGAGTAAGAGTTTAGAGATTAATGTTCTCATTAAATCTTAGAAATTTCTAAGGCTCACCAGTCAATGAAGAAAAAAAAAATACGTAGGGGAGGCAGTAGGATTGGTTTTACTTGGGGTTTTGCTCCTGACTCATCCCTCAACAGCTTCTTTGGCTTCAACCAACCATAGACAAGTTCAAGGTTCATCAGCCTTTACAATGAGGCTTCTGAAACAGCTTCCCTTAAGAGTGGGTCATAAAAACCATCCTGTAATCCATCAGCTCAATGCTTGCACCTGAGTCTTTGGAGTAAATTCACATCCAACTGAAAACAGGTTTGGACCACTCCAAAGTGCTCGAGCTGAGATACTGCTGTTTAGGACAAGCAGAATACCTCCTCACTGGAAACTTTTACCATCAGCTACAAACCCTCAATTATGCAAGAATACATCCTATTTAGTTTAGCTGTATCATGTGGTTATGCTTGTTCTAGTGAGAGTCACAGTCAGTTTATGGTCAATAGGAAGTTATGTCAAATTACACGTTCATAAAAATAAAAACCTGCACCAAACAATACCTGATGTCTTTGAGTTATAGCCTACTCTGAATCCTTCCACACTCCTTACTGTTCCTATGATTTAAACACAACAGTTCTCAAGCACTGCTGGTTACTTAAAAAAAAAAATAAAAATCTATTACCTTTAATTCAGTCTATAGCCAGAAAGGCTGCCAAAAATAACTAATACTTCAGAGAGCAAGAGGCAAAAATGACAAAAAGGGTCAGGTATTGAAAGCTGGTTCTTTATCTGCATGCACAGCTCAAAGTTCCACATTCTCCAAGGAGATGATCTGTATTTGTTCATCTTATCTTACATCTGTACCAAATGGTTCAATGCCTGTACAGACACTGAGAACATCTCTGCCTTTGTTCCATCTCCTTTCTCTCCTTCCTCCCCATAACAAGGGCTTCATTACTTAGCTCACAGAAACTGAAGCAGTGGACAGATAATTTGTGCCTTTTAACTGCATCATGAAATAATGCAGTTACAACCTCTAAGAAAAAAAAGCTCAGCTTTTAATGCCTAATTTGTCCAGATCTCAACTTCAGAAGAGCTGTTCTATTTCCCGCCCCCCGCCCCCACTACCTCAGAGACCACAGCAGAAGACTCTATATGGGGTACTCTGCTCATTACAGGGCAAAATGGGATGGTCTGTAAAAAGAGCACTTGAATTCACTATGGGCAGGCTGTAGCTGCACAGAACTTTCCTCTGTATCACAACTGCAGAGAATAATGGATAGATAGTTCCAGCTGTGCACCAAATAGGAAACACTTTTGCAAATAATAAATGGAAACATGTTCAAGTGTAATGGCAAAATAAACAATTTAAGTTTCTTTGGAGAGGCAGTGGATGATTTTCAGGATAACTGCAGGGTATTTTGAGGTATATGACCAGTAAGCTGTAGAGACACGTGTCCTTCTGTTATTAACTTATTCATCACATTCTTCCTGGTAGAAGTTTAATGCCCCTACCCTCCATCCCTACATTCTTTGTATGATGCATCACCAGCAAGTTTCATCTCAATTACACGATCTGCCAGCAGCTTATTTGTTATTTAAACACCTGAAGTGTACCTGGCCTACTTTTAGCAGAAATGGATTGGGAAACAATCAAACTAACATCTCAGCCAGCACAAAGGATGTGGCAGTGACCTCCAGCAGGGCTCCTTAGCTGACAGAGCTGCAGCTGGAATACCTCCACAAAGTACAATCCTCAAGGGAAAGCTGCAACATGTTAGCTGCAGGTCTAAAACTGGCTACTATTCTTAGTACCACGTACTTCTCTTCAGAGTGTGACACTGTCTTCTTAAAGAATACTGATACATCTAACACAGTTTACTATTAATTTCTTTTTAATGTTTAAAAGGAAAAAAAAATCAAGCTGCATTCTCATCCTGTTTCTGCAATCAAGTGTCATGCCTCTTGAGAATATTTGTAACCCCTTTCCAAAAATCTAACTGGAACTCTAACCTGCATGCCGTGTTTGCATTTAGAATAAAATCTGATAGTTGATCATTATGATTACAACACCAACATAGATAAGCAGAGCTCCTCAGTGCAGGCAGTTCCAGGCAGGTCTAGTAGTTTCCCCATAGTTTTTGCTACAGCACAGAAATTCAGCAGGCAATTTCATTTTCTCTCTTACAATGCCAAAAGTGAGGAAGTCATACAAAAGCTGAACACATACCTAATGCAGGTACCAACATGGACTGGCTTTGTCCAAACCTTGTTGTCATTTGGTTTGTCAGAACAACCTAAAAGAGGAAACAAGCAAACAAACAACGGTTCCAGAAAACAAACACACTACTGGGAGGGAAGGCTGGCATTTTTCAGGAAGTTTTCACCAATCAAGTAGTTACTGGAGCAAAACTCTTGCCAATTGAAATAAAGCATTTGCGTTACCAAGAAGAAACTATAAATGCGCCTCATCTTTTCCTCAGGAGCCAAAACAAAATAAGAAAGCTCTCTAAAATGTATTTTCAGTTTGCATGGAAGGAGCATTTATTTCATTCATTCAGGATTAAAGAAAAACAAAAACAACTCCCCCTAAATTTCTTCCTTCCCAAGGGACACAACTTGTATCTTCTGCTGTATTTGTACTGAATACCATCTGGATCTGTATTTAGATGCACGTATCTTGTACTGGCCCTCTGTAAGGAGATAAGGGTTCAGTCGCTGTGGTTTAAGTGAACTTGATGATACTGCACAAAGCATGTATAAACCAAGTGATTAACAGAATTTCTGCACCTTGTAGTCTAAAAATGCACAAGAGAGTACAATACAAAGCAGAATGGAAGTGAACAGACAGAGCGGGGGAGTGTTTTCGCAGCACGAATCACTCGTAGGAGGTTCACAGACAGTCTAGGTTAGATCTCTGGTAGAAATGAGGGTGGGTGAGACAGAAAAGAGCCAGGAATATTAACTGCAAAGTTCATTAAAAATGAAAAATAATAATTAAAAAAAGATATCTATCCTAAACTCCAGGGATTTTCACTGTTTGATATGCTTGCATGATTCTTCCTTGAACAGTCAGAAAAGTGCACTAAAGCAAGAGATTCCCCTGAGCATGTGGGGCACGTACCAAAACATTCATACAGCTGAAAGCCCTGAGACATGCTGCACATCTGAGAAAGCTAACTCATCCTGAACAGATGATAACCCCACCAAGGCTCCCCATCTCACTGCAGGAGAAGAGGTAGTCTGGGCATTCCAGCACAACCCACTGAGTTCAGCTTTAGAAGCTAAATAGAACCCACTTCCTGCCGTATCAGAGCACTCAGACTGCCCAGCTTCGCTGCCAGTCAAGCAATATCTGGCATGCCAGCTGAATTTAATTCCACTTAGCTTGCAAGCAGCCTAACTCAAAAACTAACAAGAAGGTCACTGAGCTAAACCATTTCTGAAGCTCTGTGATTGATCACTTCTTTATCAAGTGTTTATTTAGCAAGTGTTTGTTACTAAACCACTCACTTGTTCAATAGAAATGTTATGTTTCCCTGGAACAAAGAAGAAAAAAGGCTGCACAATGACAACCACTCCCTTTCAAGGTCACCAGGTACCCAATTTATGAGTGAAAGCACTCAAAACAGGAGGCTGTGCAAACAAAGCAGTCACGTAACATTCATCACCCTTGGTGCCCACACCAAAAGGAGGAACCTTCATAATTCACATCACAGCAGAGAGGGGGTACACTTTCAGCAGCAAGCACAATCACTGAACCGAGGCAGAATGCAGACCTGTGCTCCTTCTCTTCCTGTAGCTAATAGAGGATGCACAAGGGAAGGTTTATTTTTAGCAGTTACGAACAAAAGCCAATTGCATGAGAGAGTTGTGGGCGACAAGGAAGCAAATCACCTGGAAACAGCTACAGGAGCAAGCACCATTTTGAGACTGTGTAAGCTCTAATTCCTGAACAATGCTTTTTCTGTACTTCAAAGAGTTGTCAAAACAACTTCTGGAACAGATGCAGCTTCTGAGTGCCATCTGCTGGCTACCTGGCTGCACCTTGCTGGGCCTCCATACAAGTACAAATGGTGCAGCAACAATGCCCAGGAAGGAAGCAGTGGGTTTCCATGGGTGCCAAAACAGCAAACCAAACTCAAGCAGATTAATTGTTTTTCCTTCCTAAGGACAGATTATCTACCAAGACAGTTTATTTTCAAACTAACAGGAGTCGTAACTGCTAAATATTCCAATGTATTTTACTGCATGTACTTTGTAGGTAGACAATAGTAAAGAAACATTCTATTTCCTTCTAAAAGAAGACTATGTGAAACCATGAAAAAAATGACATGCTAGCATTTAAGATTCCTAGGATGGCTTTTACTTATTTTGGCAAGACCACAATTTCTCCCATCTATCCAGTTTTGCCTGTGCTTGCTATCTATACTTCCAATCAAACTGACAAACGTTACGTAGTAAAAGACATCCCTTCAGTTTTAATTTGCTGCCTGTAGACAATTACAGATCACACTGGAATAAATGCATAACAAAGAAAGAAGCCAAAGTAACTCTTTTATGATGCAACTCTGCCCCAGACCTACCGCTGATTTATGATCATTGGCTATGATGATCAGCTGCTGTGCCAGACCATTCAGAAGCCTTGTTCGAAGTGAGAGGTCCTCAAAGTCATGGCGAAAGGGAAATGCAATTCCATCAATTACCACCAGTCGGACCTAAATATAAAGTAATATAAATATTATTTCACTCAGAACAGAGCTGCTGTTCCAACTCTTCCCAGTTCCAAATCTCATTCACTTAAAGCTCACTTATCCCTGGTACGGAGTACAAAATGACAATGCTGGACTTCAGGCCTTAAAGAAAAGCTGTAGAGAAAATCAGAAGTGTACTTCCATTGACTCTCCATGAACACTATTTTATTTTACCATCTCTGTCAAAAAATAAAGCCCCAACCACAGCTAGAAGACACCATGCTTGCAGACACTGTTAACATCATCAGATTCTACGGGCCCTGTCCGTTTTAGAAACATGCATTTTAACAGATGCCTTAAGATATTCCAGATGCCATGCAACGGAGCTGAGTATCTGCCCTGCCTGGAGATGTCTGCTTTGCTGAATTATTGCTTTTGTAGTAATCGTTAGTTGAAGGCAGAATAAAATGCTGCTGCAGGCTCATCACACTCGAGTGAGCTGGGAATAGGATAAATTCCAGCATCAAAGACAGGAGAATGCTTGATGATGCTGGAATGGGTTCTAAAGGGGTAAAGGACAGCAATGAAATAGTTTGAAGTCTGTCCAGTTGAGGAGCATGGAAGCAAAAAGTCTTGCTTATAGGAGACTATCCTCTCCTAAAGGACAGTCTTGCTTATAGGAGAGCATTTATTTTATCTTTTATTTTCTCCTCAGCCAGAGGAGCATCTAAATGCCTTTTCCAACATCTTTGGCACCTCTAATGAATGTGGCAATGTGTAGATTAAATGTTAAATCTTCTTAGGTTTTTTTAGGTTTATCTGAGTTAATGGATATCTAAGCAGAAGCCCAAGAAAATTGTTTGCAAAATGACAGCTTGAAGTTACGTGTGACACATGTGTGACAGGCTGCCCAGGGGGGTTGTGGGGTCTCCTTCTCTGGAGATATTCGAGACCCGCCTCGACACCCACCTGTGTGACCTGGTGTAGGGAACTGCTTTGGCAGAGGGGTTGGACTCGATGATCTCTAGAGGTCCCTTCCAACCACTATGATTCTGTGAGACACCATACAAGTATGAGTCTGGGATTTTGATTTATACTAACTTCATTTGTTGTAGCTGTTCTGATGACCCAAATTTGTCTGAAATACAGAAGGGAGATGGATTGCCTCAGTGCTCACATGTTGAGTTGTCTCTAAAACCCTGAATATCTGCAAGTTCTTGCATTAATGTACAAGTTGGAAACAAGAACATTCTTACTTTCTGTATTATTGATTTAACTTGTAACTGGAAAGAAGCTTTGTGGCTGGAACATACAGGCCTGCAACAAATATCACACTGTGAAATAGCCCTGAGGCTCCAACTGAAAAAAAAACAAAACAACAAAATAACAAACACTGAATAGTTAGAACTGAAATGTGATGTTCTGCTGTTAAATTTTTTCTCCTTTCTGCAAATTTCTTTCTGCGAGCCTGTTCATCTTCCTCTTGTGTGACTTTCTGACTGGAAAAAAACAATCAGTTCAACAATTAAGCATGACTCATACTAGAAGGGTATGTTTACATAGTTCAATTACCTGCCTATCAGATTAATAAAGCAAGGTAAAATGTAATTTAGTTTACTTTCTCCTGGTTGCATTTGTTACAAGATAGCAAATAATACAGCCGAGCTTTGAATGCTTTAGATCTACTCGAGAAAGATAGATAACATATGCCTTTCACATATTATTGGTATTTCTCACACTAACAAGATCTCAAAGTAATGCATACTACCTATTGTCTCTCTCTTACAACTACATATCCTCTCCTTGGAGGTTTTCCAGTAGTTCCAATCTCAGCTCCAGATCTGCAGAGGGATCACACTAATTTTAATGAGATCTGGACTCCAATGAGCAATCTGTCAAATCACTTATAGCCTGTCCAAGGAATCACCAGAAGGTCGTACAGTTTTCCTGCAACCTTCAGTATTCCAGGCTCCAGGCCAAGCAGTGATAATCAGCACAGATGGCACCAAAGAACTGCAGCCCAGTGTAACTGTGCTAATGAAGCCATGTACTTTCCACAAGAGCAAACACAACAGGGCACCGTTAGTAACTGGCAGAGAAAGGGAAATACCAGACTACACTAGCAAAAGTAAGACTCCCATCTGTGCTTTCAAGATCACAACAGCTTCCAAAAATGGAAATGATATGCAAAAAGCAATTTAACTAAACAGCACTGATTTGTGCTCTGCTGCAATGAGCAGAAGTTTTGTTCCCCAAATCCTGCTAGGGAGTGATCTGCTACACAGAGATCTGCTATGCAGAATCTAAAAATCTGGAAAGGAGGTGGAGAAAATCTGCCTTGCTACAGTATTCCACTAAGAACTAGATACCGGGCAACTTTTTGGCTGTAGTCCACCCAAGAGTTAAGCTGCAGGCTTTCGTTGCTTGTAGCAACAGAAGATGTACTGGAAAGAAATCAGAGTCACTTTCTGGATGCCAAGATGTGCAGGATGCTTTCAGCTCTAAGTGATCTTATACAAGAAAAAAAACTGGCACGAGATCGTTCTGATCCCCCTGCACAGTGGCCACACATACACAGCTCAGACTCCAGTACTGCAGTTCTGTGATTATTTCTAACTTAGTGATCGAAGAAATATAACCTTTGTGGCAACGCAGATCCAGTACCTCTGCCTTAAAGCTGAGATTCAGAATGGTGGCAGCACTGGTAACCAAAGTTAAATACTCTCAAGAGTCACTGGGACTGGAACAAAAAGCAAACAAGTAAGCAAACTTACATTTGTACTCTGGCATCAGCCAATACATTATTGCCAAGCTGATGCAAGTACCAGTGTGTTAATCTCATTACATCAGAAGAGTACAACTGAAGAGATTTAATGCAAAAATGAGCGTTATCTTCAGGTAACTCCACAATAACCCTTACCTTCAAGTTCTGCAATAACTCTTACCTTTGAGTGCTCTGAAATAAAGTCTGGGAGGAGATAGACCTGAGCTAGAAGCTCTATGTAGTCACGGCAACGGAAGTAATATATGTGAGAAAGGATACTTTCAAGAGAAAAAGTCTCCAAAGCTTTTAGATGATCTGAGAATAAACAGAAAAATAACCAAGTCAAAAACCTGTGCTGCCTTTATTATTCTACCATAGCAACAATAGCAGCAAACCTACCCAGAAACTCTGCTTAGAGAAACCAGTGGAGGTAAAGAGTGTGGGAAACATATCTTCCATCTGGTTTGAAAGTCAGGAAGGTAGTGAGCAGATGCTCTCTCAGCATTTGCACATGGATAAACTGGAGCCTCCAAGGGAGTGCTCCAAAAATGAAAAGTTAATTTATGAAAAAGAACTCTTCCAATCACTTCCAAGCCCCAACACCACAATGAAACACCACAGAGGAAAAAAAAAAGTTACTCCTCAACAAGGTCAGCTCAGTCTGCAGCACAGCCCTACAGTCACACTGACGCAGTTCCGGGTATGATACATAGAGGTGGAAGTACAAGGTTTGGCAGCAAGAACTGCTTAAGCAAGCACTGCTGTGAAACCCTTCAACTGTAAAATTCACTCTCTGGAAACAGCCTACTAGACAGAAAGAAATGACTTAGCAACATACCTTCTTCTTGATGAGCTTCAGCAATAAGCTGGCAATGCTGCACGCAGGCAGCTGCGATATCTGCTACTCTGTCTACCATAAAACTGCCTTCAGTATCAATGAACACTGCTTCCCCAGCCACACCCCCAAAGCATTCTGGGATCTGCACATCCACTGCCAACTGCATACTGTCATGGGAAACAAAGACAAAAAGATAAATAAGTATGCTACAAATGCCCCCCCTCCTAGCTTGTTACATTTCTGCTAAGGAATAGGGCCAGGAACAGGAAGGAATATGGCCATGATACCACAATGAATTCCACCACACTTCAATTCAAAGAAAAGTGATTTCTCAGCTGCACAGAAGTAACCCTAAAAAGAAATACCATAGTTGTGTCTTCCCAACACCAGGTGCTCCGCAGATCTCAGTGATTTTTGTCAGTTGCACACCACCTCCCAGAATGTTGTCCAGGGCTGAACAAAAGGTGATAATGAAGCCCTGGGCTTGCTCTTCTTCCAGAAGTTCCAGTGCTGTGCACTTTCTGGTGCTGCCAGACCCCCCAGCTGTCTTTGCTGCATCACCAGCACATTCCTGCCTGACAACCTGTAATGCTTCCAGTGCCTCTTCTTTGGAGATTCCAATTTCTACGAGAGACAAAACCACGAAAAGTTCGTTTTTATAAGCAATTTATTTAGAATACAAACAAAATACAGCTTGCTTGGCAGAGCCTGATCTTTCTGCTGCGTAACACAGAGTTATTAACCTTTTTAGTACGAAAAGCACACAGCTTGCCAACACGATCCAATCTGCAGAATGATGTGCTGAGTTCAGAATTCAGGAGGCAACGAGCAATCCACAAACAAATGCCAGAACGGCTGCAGACAGACATCCTTAGGATCTGGGAGAGCAATTCACCTACTCTGCACTGAGTGTGCTATTGAGTTAACCTCATTTGAAGCAAGTCCCTGGAGGTCAGGCTGCAGGTGGGCAGGCAGCAGCAGCACCCACAGCTCACAGCGAGCAGAGGGGCAGCCCAGGGCTGAGCAAGCACACGGTATTTCAGACTTGCAACAGAGCAGGGCTGCAGATACCTCAGGATTTAGTTCCTCCACTTTGATCTTTGAGACAAAACCCTTCCAACGTATTATCACAGAGAACCAACGCTGAGTAGGCCGCCTCCAGAAAGGCGGTTCTCCTTACAACCTCACATTGGCTCATTGTGTTTAAAGCGTGCAGCGGGGGAAGGAGGACGAGGGAGACAGAACGCTCTGCTTTATTTCTCAGCGCTCAGCCTAAGAAGGGACTGCACGGCACACCCGTGAAACCAGGCAGCACTTCGCCTCCCCCTCCCTGGAGGCGCCCGAGGTGCCGCAGACGATCCCTTAGAGCCGAACCTCAGGACGCTCAGCGCGCGTTAACCCCTGAGGGAGCGGAACCCTGCCCAGAGCCGGGCCGGCCCGCAGCGAGCCGAGGCACGGAGCGGCCTGCAGGCCGGGGAGAGCCCGCCCCGCGCCGGTACCTTTGCTCAGCCCGCAGGGGCCGGTCTCCAGCAGCTCCTGCGCTGTTTGGAAGCCGGCGCTGAGGAGGCGGGCTCGCAGCGCGGGGCTCAGCGGCAGGCTGCCCACATCCCGCTGCATGGCGCCCGAGCGGCCCTGACGGAGCGGCGCATGCGCGATAGGAAGGGGAGGGCGACGGTGGAGGATGCAGAGGGAGGGAAGCGTCTGCGCACGCGCGGGCTGCGGAGGCGCGAGGCGCGTGGGCACGTGACCGAGGGTTGCGGCCGTTGGGCGGTGGTGCTGAGCGGGGTCTCTGGGTGGACCAGGCTAAGGTGCTGTCGTGGGCAGGCTGTGCTCAGAGGGCTCGGCCTGTGGGCAGCCGCACCGCGTTGATGGCTCTGCCCTCTCTGTTGGCAGGGAGCGACAGCCGCCGCTGATGGCTTTGCCTCCTGAAGCAACTCGGAGCTGTGGCACTGTGCAGCGTTTCCTCCCTCTGAGGGAGCAGGATGGCTCACACGCTGCCTCTGCCCATTCCCTGCCCGGTGCAGCTCGGGAGCCTGAAAGGAGACACTCTGGAAGCTCAACTGCACGAGTACGTCCGGCAGGGGAACTGCAGGAAGGTGAAAAAGCTCCTGAGAAAAGGTAAAAGCTCCGCTTAGAAAAGCTCTGCTTTGAACCGTGTGCTTATGGCTGTGGTTTAAAGGAAAGAAAAAAAAAAGAATCAGAATACCTTCAGTTCAATAGTGGAGATACGTTTAGTTGGGCTTTTTGGCAAATGGTGCTTATGAATAAAAAGAAAAGAGGTAATTTGGAAATAAAAATAAGGCTTACAGGACCTCAGTCATGAGTGGTGGAGGTACTATAAGACTAAAATCCCAAAGGTCCACCTTAGGAATGTCGTTCAGCTTTCAGCAGCGTGCTTGAAGCACGTATGTAGGTATCAGTGTTTTTAATGACACAGAGACAGGAACGTTGCAATTGAAGCCTGGTACTTGGTGCAGTTCTGTTTTGCTGTTGCTGTTAAAAAGTAGAAATCTGTTCCTAAGTCGGTGATTCAGAGTGCTCAGAGCCTTAAAGCGCTGACTGCACAGCAACGAAAAGGAAGCTGGACGGGTATAGCACAGGGAGCTTTAGACGTGGTAGTCAGAGCTAGAAGAAACACGGATTGTGAGTTTGAACGTCAGTTTTTCTAAACGGAAACTTAAGTTTCATGCTCTTACCTTTGAGAGCGTGACTCGCTCCGTCCCGCCAGGGCTGAGCGCTCGGTGCGGAGAGGCCACACCGCGGGGAAGGCGCTGTCCCCGCCCCTTCTAGAGAGCGGCGCTTCTGATTGGTCGGCCGGCGCGGACTATGCAGATAAGAGGCGTGTCTTATCGTTTTTCCCGCGCTGTGCTTTTGGGGGTCCCGTAGCGGGGTTGGGGGTCACGGGCGGGAGGAGCCCGGATGTGTGCGGGGCGCGGCGGAGCGGAGCAGAGCGGGGCCGGGGCTCAGTGCGAGCGGTGTCCGTGAGCTGCAGAGCGGCGTGCGGCCATGGGGCGCGCGGAGTTGGTGGAGGGGGGTTAGGACTATACTTTCAGGGATCATTTCTGTAGTTGGTAACTAGAGGAGTGTGATCGAAAGTGTCCGGCGTCACAAACCACGAGGAGGAGCGCGGTGTTCTCTCCTGAGCGCGAAGGGGGCGGGCGGTGCTGCTTGTGCAGGGGCCGCCCGTCATTGATGAACGTTCCCGACCCGCTTAGTCGGGTCTGGGAGGGAGAGAACACAGGCTGAGTGGTTTGTGCCTTGTTTAGACGTTGAAAAAATAGACTGAGTTCTGGACCCGAGGGATGAAGCTGCGGGTGGAACTGCGTGTTTTCGCAGCGGAGTGCGGTGGCTGTTCCCAGTGCTGTTGTGCAGCCTTGGACTCAGGGCGGCTCTTGGGGTCGGATGCGTTTCCACTGGCGTAGCAGGGTTCTGGCGGAAGTTGCTCGCTGTCAGCGCAGCTCCGCTCACGGCCGTCTCCGGTCCCCGGCGCCGCCGCACAGAGAGCAGTTCCCGCTCCGCTGAGGGTTGGACGGCGCGGCAGGAGCGGCACCCGGCAGGCGACATTGCGCCTGCGCTGAGTTCAGGATCCGCCCCTTCCAAAGAACGGCGCTTCTGATTGGTCGGCCGGCGCTGGACATGCAGATGAGGAGGCGTGGCTTGCCATTTTTCCCGCGTTGTGCTTTCGGGGGTCCCGTAGCGGGGTTGGGGGTCACGGGCGGGAGGAGCCCGGATGTGTGCGGGGCGCGGCGGAGCGGAGCAGAGCGGGGCCGGGGCTCAGTGCGAGCGGTGTCCGTGAGCTGCAGAGCGGCGTGCGGCCATGGGGCGCGCGGAGTTGGCGGTGCTGGGTTAGGACTATACTTTCAGGGATCATTTCTGTAGTTGGTAACTAGAGGAGTGTGATCGAAAGTGTCCGGCGTCACAAACCACGAGGAGGAGCGCGGTGTTCTCTCCTGAGCGCGAAGGGGGCGGGCGGTGCTGCTTGTGCAGGGGCCGCCCGTCATTGATGAACGTTCCCGACCCGCTTAGTCGGGTCTGGGAGGGAGAGAACACAGGCTGAGTGGTTTGTGCCTTATTTAG
>VXAB01004050.1:0-40304 GCA_013399175.1 Odontophorus gujanensis | reverse complement strand
AAAAAAAAAAAAAAAGAATAAAAAAAATGGAGAAACAGGGGAGAGAAAATGGAAAGAACTATCAAAAAAGATTAGGGTACAGTCACCGAGTGCTGACAAGGAGCAAGGACTGAGAAGGTGGCAAAGAGCAATGCTTTTCTGTTTCACTTAATTTTATTATTATCATCTTATTCCAGAACAGAATTGTTTTTTGAATTATTCTTATTATACAGTTTTCCCAATTACTTATCATTTATAAAGGACAAGGTTGCTCCGAGTAAATGAAGCTCAGCCTTTGGAGCTCTTCCCACTGGTCTAATGCTCACACATCCCTCAGGTGGCTGCCTCCTGGAAGGTAAAACCAGAACTACTGGCCCATGTGAAGGGCAGGGGGATTTGCCATTGCTTCCAGAAAACAAACAGCACTTCTGCCCCTTTCTGTGCATGCAGGGCTATTGAGAAGAGGAAGTAATGCATCAAAGCATTGGAAAAGGATCTGAACTTGGAGAAACCTGAACAAAGGCAGATAATTTTCATCTATGACACATACAAGGGGCTCCTCCTCCCACCATTATTAAATATGTCTAATGCATAATGAGCACAGGTTCAGTGCTTGTGTTTTTGAGAAATATTACAAAAGCATATTGACACACATGAAGCTTCCTCCTAGACAAAACCTGAGTATCATCCATTCATACTGGAATTCTGTGCAAGCCTGAGATACACGTGTGAAAGGACATGGGACACACTTCAAAGTCTTTCAGATGCTTCATTCCAATTCCTCTTTAAAAATCTGGATCAAAGTCCCACAAGTCTACAAGATTTTGTTAGCTATTCAATGGTTTATGGGCTGATTTGGGCTGGTTCCATGATGAATGGAGCAGGAGGACCCAAGGACCCACACTGAGGGAAGGGGGAAAAGGGAAAAAGGGGAAAATGGAAGGGAAATGGGCCTAAAAACAACACAACAGCAACGAACTGAGAAGGAAAGCTAATTTACTAAATATCAGAATGCAAAATAACACAATATAATACAATATAATTGGAATTGAATCTAATAAATCAAATAAAATGACAGTGTCCAAAAAACTAAAGATGTACTCTAATGCTGAAGGTGAGACAGCTAGGAGCACACATGCTGACAGGTTGAGCAGAAAGGGAAAAGAGAGAGTGTCTCATGACTTGCAAGTGATTTTATCTTTCCCCCTGAACAGAAAATAGTAAACACAAAGTAACACAAAATCCTCTTGGGTACGTAGTTCTTCTATTCTGAGACAGGTATATCTGAAACTATCCACAATCCACAGAACTGGAGAATTAACTCCTTAACTCCCAGTGTATTACGTGATGTAATTATGTGGAATACTGATAACAAAACAAAACAGAAAACAGTGGCACAGATGCAGTGAGCAGTCAGGGCATATGATGGGAAGAGATAACTGAGCATCAGACCATATTACAATCTACTGGAGAATGCACAATACTCTACACACTCTTTCAAGAATGTCAATACAGATGTTGAAAACAAATGTATTTATCCTTTTCTCACCATACCAAAATTCAGAAAAGGTGATGTTTTCAGCTCTTCTGTTCTTTTTCTTAGTTACCTTGGTGTTAATAAATATCTTTTGCAGATGAAGACTTAGGGTTATCTTACGTTGGTAGGATTTTTTGTTTTTATTTATTTTCCATATCTAGTGATTATACTGATTTTCTTCTGTGTTTCTGAAATGTGTTTAAAAACCTGTCAGATTTGCTGACATTTCAATTTGAACCTCCTCTCTGCCTAAATTATGCACTCCAGTAATGTTATAATTCTGTTTTGATGCTATCAGAGTATTTTGGGCTTTTTGGTCCAATAAAAAGTTTTGCAATTAGATAAATGTTCTATGGAAAAGACCTGATATCAAGATAAAACAAAAGCTTCCCTTTTATGAAAACAAAATATTTTGATCCTTGTTATCTTTTTTTTCCCTCTCTACTTCTCTGTAGCTTGTGTTCTCTTCACAGCACAGCTGCTTCATCTGTGTTTCATCTGCTGCTTCCAAAATAAAATATAGTGCCATTCAATTAGACCTTTTATCTCCACTACCTGCCCTTCTATTCACTCTGTTTTTAGTCACTTAACCTTTCCAATGTCAGTTCCTGGAAACTACACTGTCAAATACAGTGAACATCTTTCATGAGTTATACCCACACTGACACTGAGGTTAGAACTCTAATGTTCTTCAGTACAGTCTTGGAGAGGAATAAATATAACCCTTGTTTTAACTAAATATTCATTTACAATATCTCTGAGCATGTAAGATTCTTGGAGAGTAAGTTAGTTAAGGTATATATTTTACTGTCTCAGTGAATGATAGTGGAGAACATACATATCACGTCTCTTACAGAGAGTAGAATTAATTGAAGTCCACCTGCAAAAAGAATTGGCAAGATTCTGGTATCAGACATATAATCAAAACAGAGTTTCAATGCAATTATTTCAAAATGATATCAACCAAGAGCAGAATACAGTTTAATATAGTTGATTTTTTTTTTTCCTTCCTGACTGTTTAGTATCAAATGTGCCCAGTTTCAACAAAGCTCTTACAGTCTTTTTTATTTCCTTTTTGGACAGATTCTGTTTAACCTGTTGTATATTCTTTGAACTGCTCACTAGAATTGCTTATTCTCAGAGATAACTGAAGTCAGAGAGAGCATTTTCATTATCCTGGGTCAAGCCATAGGCATTTCAGCTGACCGTTGTCACTGTACATGGAGGCAGTGCTGATTCCCACTTTAACTGCGGGATCAAATTCTGTGCTTACTGTGATTGACTTCGTCACAAAGTTAGCAAACCCTATGCTACACTTTCTTTTCTCATTACTAGCTATCTGTCATCTGGGTAGCACTCCACAATGCACTGATGCTTAAAATAAAACAGAATAGACCTCTTTCAGTATTTCTTGCAATTTCTGTTTTCCAGCTGTGTAGAGTCACACAGAATATTTATAGAACATTTTTTAATTTTTGAAACACCTAAAAAAATTACTTTTTCAGTGGAATTATGGAACTTCTGATATCAAGATGATAATACTATATACTAAGAATTCTATTAGACTCCACGCATTATTTCAGTTTCTTGTTTGTCTCAGAGAAGACCTGACCAAGAACAGCATTCAAAAAGCCAGCAAACTGTTTCAAAAGTTAACAAATCCCTCAGAATAGCAGAATAGCAGTTTTCTCTAAGTCCCACTTATCAAATATTTCAGGATCTTTTTTGGGATCCATAGAATGCACCCAAACTCTTTGAAAAATGAAGGGAAACTAGAAACAATTTGTCCCCTAATAGCTCAGTAGACCAAACATTAAATAGACTGGAGCAGAGAAAGCCCGGGGAAAAGATTATATTGGTGCATATAAATACCTGATAGGAAGGAACAAAGAGGAGACAGACAGATTCCTCTCTGCATTAACCAGTAACACAGCAAGAGGCAACAGACCCAAATTACAAAAACAGGAAATTCAATACGAACACAAGAAAGTGTGTTTTTGCCATGAAGGGGATCAAATACTGGAACAGGTTGCCCAGTGTGGAATCTCATCTGTGGTGATATTCAAAAACCAATTGAACATGATCCTGGGCAGCATGCTGTAAGTGACTTTGTTTGAGGAGGGAGGTTAGACTGGATGATCTCCATAGATTAATTCCTTCCAACCTTAAAGATTCTGTGTGTAGTAGCAGTTGTTTGAGTAGACACTGCCATTATCAAAGTTATAGCATGTGTTGTAATGTAGAAAAGATCTGCTTTCAATCAGAGCTCTAGTTCTTTTTTGGAAATTTGGAAAACAGGATAGGACAACTGTGTGGATGAGTGAGAGCTATAAGAGTCTAGGATTTCATTGTGGGTCTCAGTTTGTGATATAAAATCTTTTCATTCCATGAGGAACATGCTGCAAAATTAACTGAAATCAAGGCCTCAGAGTTTCTGGCAAATTCCTGAGCCACCCAGAGTTCTTCAGAGATTTCCATCCCCATCCTGAAATAAAACCCAACTATAATTCAAATTCACCTTTTTGTCATGATTTTATGATTTCTTGCTATCAGTATTCTACATAATAACATCATGTAGTACACTGGGAGTTAAGGAGTTAATACTCCAGTTCCATGGACTGTTGATAGTTCTGGTTATACATGTCTCAGAAGTGAAGAACTACATACCCCAGAGGACTTTATGTTACTTTATGTTTTCCATTTTCTTATCAGAGGGAAAGATAAAACTTCTCTCAAGTCAGGAGATCTCTCTCTCCTTTCCCTTTCTGCTAGTCCTGGCAGTGTATGTGCTCCCAGCCATCTCACCCTCAGCGTTAGAGTATGGCCTTTGTTTTTTGGACACTCTCTTTCATTTTATTTGATTTATTAGCTTCAATTCTAATTATATTGTATTATATTGTGTTATTTTGCATTCTGATATTTTATTTAGTAAATTAGCTTTCCTCCTCAGATTGTTGCCGCTGTGTTCTTTTTAGACCCATTTCCCGGACATTTTTCTCTTTTTCCCTTTTCCCCTTTCCCTGGTCTTGAGTCCGTGTGTTCCCCCCTGCTCCATTCATCATGGAACTGGACTGAACCAGCCCCTAAACCTTTGACACCATTTTGTCCATTAAAATTTTAACGTGTCACTGGGTGAGGCCTCAATACTTCAATAAATACAGTCAGGGACACTTATTATCTTAGGATCTCTCAGTAGGCTACAGTGTCTTTGGCTGACTTTCTTTCACCAAATACTCCAGTATTCTACCGTGTAGGGCATTTTCAAATGATGAAATGATGTCACTTGATTGCCTGGAACCTGTGGACTATTCACCTGAGATGTATCATATCACACTCTTCTCAAGGATTAGCAGAAGAAAAACACCTGTTCCAAAGGAATCAGTCAGTGATGCTACTGAAAAGGGAAGAGAACATATACTCCTCCCCTTCATTTGTTCTTTGGGTCTGTTGAGGCCTAATCCAGAAAATGTGCTCTGGACATATCTACAATTTTGGGCACAGGATCACTTCAGAGACCAAGCTTAAAGCAGATATTATAGAATAAAAAGATATTCAGATATCTTTGAAATTTGGTGAAAAAATGTAAGATTTTAGGTGGTTCCTGATTTAGGTGTCAGATGTAACAGATTTTAAGGATCCTCATGTTAGACAGGAGTGCAAATAGCAGCAAACATGACAGATTTATATGCCTAAAACCTTTTAGTTATAAAACTAACTGGGTTGCTCAGAGACCGTAGATGTATCAGGGACAAAACAAATATTAGTTTTCCGAATTAAATCACTTAACCATTGCACACTGATGTAGAGTCTGATGTTAAAGGCACCAGAAAATGAAATATCCTGTGTTTACAGGTTGAAGGATTAACAACTGTAGAAGGTTAAAATATCTAAGGTATCCATACTCCTGGAAAACTATGAAGAGGCAAATATTTTTTGAGGTTACATTTGTGATTACCTTTATTACACCATAAGGATCAACACTTTCAGGATTTTCTGGGGACTGATGATGGGCTTGTGACTTACTGAAAATGAAGATGGCTTTTATTTTAATTTGTCTTGGAAAGGAGAATTCCACAGAAGTGTTACAGTCACATTTTCCAGATAATTTTGAAACTCTGAGATTTTATTGCAGCTAGAATTCAGTACAAAGTCAGTTTACACGAGCTGCTGTGCTTGGCAGTTTATCTGGAAAAATCCAGAAGACTTCTGGGAACACTGTGCTTGCCAGATGTTTTGTGCTTGTCCTTGGCAACAAGTCCCAGTATCTCAAGTGACAACATCCAGTAAAGCAACTTTGGTGTACCGAGAACCACACAAGATACACTTCTCTAATTTTGCCTTAAAACTGGAGTGCTACAGAAACAAGCAATATTAGGAAAGCTACAAAGCCAGTGTGTGGTCCTCAGAAGTAATCTGATAAAATCATCACTTAGTCTGACAAAAGCGGAGATAAAATTGCTTACAAATTGCTCAGAAGTATTGAGTGATTTAGAGACTGGATGTAAAAGGGAGTTGAGGTGACCTGAATTATGTTTTCTGCTTTTTATGGAAATTATGATAGATGTTTACCTTGTCCTGATGATCATTCCAAAGGTTTAAAAGGAGCTGAGCTGAGTAACACACAGCTTAAAGACTTGGTGTTGGTATTAATACATTTCTATTTTCTCTGACTACCCTATTCTCAGCATGGAACTAGTATACTAGCATCTAAAGAATTCATTTTGTAATCCAGTCTTCCACCACGAAGTCAACACAGAAAGGACTTCTGAATGGAGTTTGGAGCATGATCTCATCAGATGTACTGTTTTGAATATCTGTGTCTACACAGCATAAGCTACACACCAGTGTAAGTCTAGCTCCTTATGCAATTTTTGGACCAGAAATAAGATGGACAGTCTTGTAACTCTCAAAAATATCTCCTACCTTAAACAAACAAACAAACAAACAAAAATATCTCCTACCTTAAACAAACAAACAAACAAACAAAGAAACAAAATTATTGATAAAGAAAATCCAGTAGAATTTAAACCATTGAGAAAAAAATGTTTTCCACTGTATATATCTGTATTTTAAAAGTTTAAAAGACAACACTCTGCAATTTAAGATAAATTCCTGTAATGTGCTTAAAAACTTCCCCTTTGTTTTGCAGTTTCATAGTTGTATGGAATCTCAAGAGCAATTTTCAAAGAAGATTAAGATACCAAAACATGAAGATTATTTCTAATCATCTAAATCTACAGTACCTGGTATTTACAATTAAATGTTTTAGATGAATTGGAAAACAGAGAAAGAAAAGATGAATAGTAATGGGAATTAAAAATCATAGGCAAACACTGGAGATATTAGGAAATCTTAGGACTAAAAGTGTCACATGCTTTCCCAGTCTTAAGTAGAGGAAGTGTTAATATTACAAGCTTCTAAATGCTGTGCTGAGCATCTCCAGCAGCCAACCCAAGTTCATGCAGAATCTGATCCTAAAGCCAGAGTAACTGTGGGACACATGTATTTGCAAGATGACTGCAGTGGAATGTGGATGTGTTGGCACCTCCTGGGGACTAGCCCACAGTACAGCAAATGAGATTAGGCTAGGCTGATGTTGCTTCCCACACAAGCCATCTGTATAACAGTATATTACTGCCAGGAAGTACGATACAGAGGCTGAACTGTGAGACTTTTTAGGATGGGGATTAGATAGAGATATAAGGCACTTTTAGCTTGGTTCTTCTCTTTGTGCAGATTTTGATGTGACTGCTAATGCTAGTAGTTTTTGCTTTTAGACAAAATATTACAACAATATCAGGCTGAATCAGAAACCTGAAAGTGGTTTTGAAAAAGTGACTAGTACTTACAGGGAAAAATACTTTTATTAAGCCTAGAAATGAAATAATGGGAGCACATGAAAGAATAATAAGTCTGACAGTTGTACGGAGAAATAAATCAACTGCATAGAGGAGACAATTTCAGAGCACTTCTGGAAGAAGTGAATGAAATATTCAGAAATATATAAGAAGTAGTATAAGAAGTAACCTGAGATAGGACAGTTGGATGTGGTCTTGACTGTGACATTTATGACATTAATGATCAACATCATCAATGGGGTTAAAAAAAATGTTATCTGCCACAGATGCAAGAAGTTAACTGTGTTGCATAGATGCCCCAGAATGGTAGAAAAAGTGACAGTGAGAGATACAGGGAGGTTGCTCTAGGAATCCCACAGCTAGTGTCAAAGAGGGCTGTCACTGACTCATCATTTGAGAGTGAGTTCAGGATGGATACATGACTTTCCCAAAAGGATTATAGGATGAGACTGTATGCCACACTCACTGCTATTGTCCATGGTTCCCCAGAACTGTGTTTGAAGTTTATGACTGTTGGAGAGTTTGCATTCTTTCTAAACTGGAAGCATTTAAACATCTGTTCTTTGAAAAAATCTATGCAACTTCACTGAGCAAATGCAGTCTACTAATAGTGTTACCAGAACAAACCAAAATTCCAGATGAGCTATTTGCAAACATTTTGGAGCGCCTAACTAAATTCCTCAGCCTCCTCACTGAAATGCCCCACTCTCAGGAAATGCAGAGGAATATTTGGATTCTGACATGCCATCCCTTTTCATAGCCATGCTGAGTGATACCTCCGCGTGTGTTGCTATGCATTCATGTCTGTCAGCTATCATTTATTCTCTCTGGTCTGTAAGCTGATTTCTCTGGGGCCAGGAGCAAGTTGCTGTTGTATCAATAACTGGTTTAGCACAGCTTACTGGGTCTTTCACATCTGCTCCTCTTAAGTTCCCAAGCAGCAGTTCAGCAGTGGGTTAGTTTGTGGCTGTGACTGAGGATAGACAAATGGAAAGGAAAGGAAACCTTCCTATTCCAAGACAGTTCCATATGTGACATGCTCCTGATCATCATGAAGCAGAAGGCTTTTGATTAACTGTTATGACTTATGACTGCTGCATAGAACTATATGCTAAAAGGTGTTTTCAATACACCCCTTATTAAACTTTGGAGATAATATAAGAAACAAGAAATGCACAAGCTTGCCTTCTTTCCATGCTCCATGGAATGACTCCATAGTTAAAGGTTGCTTTAGAAAAACAACTGCATAAACAAGAATTATCAGTGGTAAATTTTCAGTCTTGCTTTGTTTGCTGCATAGGTTTTCTTTATAATGCAGAACTGTTATGCAACTTCACAAAATTAAGCCATATTTAATTCCATTCAAATATTTTTTTTCCTCTGGAATTTTTCAGAAACAATTAAGCACTAAATTGTTTTATAGAATTAGTTGTAATCATTTGGAATATACCCCGTTGTGCACACATCCACTCTTTAGTCTCCATAAACATTCAGCAAATGTTGATGAATGTCAATGGATACCATTTTCTCCGTTTCATCCACAATTCCTTGTCAGATGCCATTTTGTTAGTCTGCCCCTCTGTTGCCATCTGTCACACGGCAACAGAAAATAACAGAATATTGGTGGAAGGTTCAGCCTCCACTGCTACACTCCAGACATCTGCCATGGTGGGTAAACAGAATAAAATAGGAGGCATTATTTTTGGAGCAGTCTTCATCCGTGCATGTGATGGAAAAAAGACATGCCTAGAAAGTGTTGACAAAAAAGATTCTACCTCACCCCATTAAGTTAACAGTCTGGTCTCCCTAAGCTTCCTAAAATGGGATCCTGCTTATATAGGATCATAAGTTACCATTCCCAACAAGCTATAGATTAGTTCTAAGAAGACTAGTGGTCATGTTTAACCAAATAATATTTGTATACTTAGGGATACAAACACCTTCTGTAGCTCCAGAATTAACTATATGAAATATACTCAGATGTAACATGGACAACTGCACTTTTTTTTTTTTTTAATTCCAGCAGAAACTCATGTAGGTTGAACATTAATATACAAGTAAGTATTAATAGTAAGTATTAATTTAGAGGACAAAGGGAAAAACAAGAACAACAAAAAAACTATATTGGCAATAGCTGAGATGTACTAGGTTCTCTGAGAGAAAATACATTGGAATTCCATTATATTGAAATAACTACTTCGAGAACTTCTGCATTACCTGAGCATCCTTGAAAAAAAAAAAAAAATCCATTACACTTCATCCTCTTTGGGATTTCTTGATAACGTTTTTCACTCTGTGGAAGATAATGCTAAAACCAAAACATTTTTGCTACTGTTATTTAAATCAAGTAAGAGACATCCCTCATGGATGCTTAAATGGGAATTTAACAATCTCTATTTAAATTGAGATTCAAAAATATGTAAGTTTAAGCATTGAATACCTTTTTCAGACATACTGTACATGAAGAGCACAATGCTTTTATTCAAATTGTCATAAAATTAAGTGGGAGATTTAGATAAAAAAAGAGAAATATGATGTTTGGAAAAAAAAAAGAAAGTGAAAAATGATTGGAGGCATGGAGAACTGAAGAATTCAGAAGTTAACTTTAAGGCAGTAATTTAGATTAACCACGACTGGGCAGTCTGTGTCATCTTCTGTATTAAACAGGAGCAGATGTAACCAATTTGGAAAACATTTTTCACTTATATCTCCTGGCGTAGGTATGCACACAGTGTGAGACAACGATGAACTGTCAGCTACATAGAAATATGCCATTCTGATATTCACCACAAACTGACATTGTTCTGCACTGGTCCAGGCTGACATTACTGGCATTAAGCCCAATAGCGCAAGAAGAGATTGACTCATTAAAAATATTTTCTTTAGCATTTTCCTGAATTGTCATCAATTCCACTTTGTGAGTAAATATTATTCCTTGTAATGAGAAAGTAACTATGTACTCGGATCCGCAAAGTGAATCACATTTTCCAGGTGCTTCCTAACATCACATGAGTTTAACAGAAATAGAAATTAATTGATGAGGAAAGCCAGATTCTACTCTTCTGTGAGAACTTTCACCTGTATGGTAAATACTGTGGCTTTAATCTACGAAGGGAGTTTTTTTTCCCAGTGAGTGGCTTGAGCTGCCTCGCATAATGAATGACTCTACAGTATCATCAGGGCTTCAGTAGTTTAAGCCTTTGTAAAACATTGGTGTTTCTGCAGTACAGAAAAGGGTGTGCACGTGAATGGGAAGTGTTATAGAAAAGAGAGAGTAGTTCTCACATCTGCAGTATATCTTTTTAGGGCAATCTATAGCTTCTTAGGTTGGCAGCAATAATTCTTTTCCTCCTCTGATTCCCATGAACTTGTGGCAGACCCTTCTTGCCCAAACATTTAAACTCCTTTGCTAAAAGCTACCAGATCCTTCTCTGACTGTTTTGCTCACATATGCTATACATCCTAAAGCAAGAGCAGATCAGGAAGGAAGGAGAATGGTCAGAAAGGCTTATGAGAGCTGAGAGTACTGTGAAGTTGACAAAAATGTGCCTGGAAGGTCAGAGTAGCTTTAATCCTCAGAGAGATGTACCTATAAAAATAAAGCACTTTGATCCAGAAGAATGGGCACTGAAATTAAAAAACAATGTGAAAACAATTGAAGTAAGATAAAAGTACAATATTTTCCCTTGTGAAGATTTTGTTGCTTGAGCTAAAACATTTATTTATCAAACCAACGAGTGTACCTGTGGGTAGGTACAACAACCCCAAGATGTTTTTCTTCTGTCTGTGCTCCAACCTATTCCTCTGATGCTAACACTAAGCTGCTTTTACATGCCCCAGGAGGGACTGGTGACAGCAGTCTTACATTTGAAATGGGGTGAAAGGAAGATTTCTATCTGTGCCAGATGCGAGTGGCAGGTACATTATAAATTACTCTGATCTGTGCTGGTTTTTAATGTGAGAAGATTTTGGCAAGCTGTTACTAACACTTGGAAATTAGAACGTATTTCAAAGTTGAGTGGGAAGATTTACAGAGACAAGCAAATGTGCAAGGTTTGTTTTGAAGCATGTGAAGGTTGTATAGACATTTTTGTACTAGACATTTATGTTACAAAGATGTTATCATATTCCTGCTAAGCATAGAAACTATAAAAATAAGAAAAATAGATGTTAGAAACTTCTAGTCACCATTTATATTAAAGAATTGCTGTGATAATCCCCTATCATCTTGTTTTGAAATAGTTTAATTATAACTAAGTCAGAGTCATAGAGGTCCAGCAATCCATCTCAGGAGATTTTGTGACTGTTTTCATGAATATTTTTACAGTAGACAGTGTTCAAAGCACCTCAGTAATGCTATTTGTCTTTCCTTATAGTCAAGCAAAAATTGCTATTAGTTACTACTGATCTTTTGCTGAATCCCAGCTAAGTATTATACCACATACTTTAGGCTAATACACCTTAAGTAATGCCCCTTTAATTCCAGTGTATTTTGTTATTTGATGAAATAGTACAGGACTGTAACTATAGCCTGACTGCCTTATTTAGTACCTTTCAGTTCCTCAGGAACAGGATCTGACCACATCCTTTTGTTACAGAAAATGGTACCAGGTTTGCTCCCAGAGTCCTTCTACAGTGGGAAGAAATCACTCTGCTATGACCCAACTATAATCTAAAAACAAGCAATTCTTCCCTCTGAGAATCTTGCTAGATAAAAAACTGCACAAGCTTACCAAAAAATCATGTTGACCATAGATGTGAAACAGTGTGCCTTAGCTTCTAGACTACTTTTGCAGCTAGTGAAAGGACCCTCTTCTGTGTGTACAGAAATTTGGATGTGTTGAATTTCCTGCTTGAAAACTCCAGCTCTCTCCACTAGCTACAGAGGAATTATAGCAGCTGAACTTAGTCGCCTGAAGAGAAATAGTTGTGAACCACCCTTAAATACACTGCATCTCTCACACAAGCACTGCATTATTAAAAGGTAGTGAGTAGAATCATGACAAGTAAAGCAGTTAAGAAGCTGAGGATAGGGAAGGCAGAAAAGAAGATTGATGTTTTCAGTGAATTAGAAGAAAAAAGACTATCTGCTAGATTCTAAGTAGAAGGAAAGCATCACTGTAAATCTTTTGTACCTCTGCCTTTTGGAGAACACTTCCTTGCTCTTAGGCTGTTGCTACAGTTGAGAGAGAGCACCCTTGGCTGGTCCTACCTATGCCCTGCAGCTTAACTGGAGTGCAGTACTAAGAGCCATGTACCTGCAGAAATATAGAGCTCAGTGTAGGATGCATGATCCATTTTCATTCTGCAGTCTAGCCAGAGCTCTCTACTGTTGCTGTTTTACTTCTGTTCTTCTCAGTATACAGTATTAGACCTAGCTATATGTGTGAGAACTATTTTGCCTTTACCTGCTGCTCTGACAGAATAATGATTATAGCTAATGATTGCTCTAGTCCCCGATTAGAAAATCTCGAAGAGAAAGAATTCTGCAGTGCTTGATCTTTAGGAATAACTTACTAAAACAAAATCAGTACGGTTAAATCAACTATTTTACAACTTAGTCTCATTTTGCCATTCATATTTATGAAAGTTATTTCACTATAAAATAATCAAGACCTCTTAAAATGTCAAACATTCTTTAGGAGATGTATCTTAAAGTATATTTCTCCACCTTTTTGATCAAAGAAGCAAGTTTAATTCCACTTAGATTGTGGTATGATTTTGTTCCTCTTCTTTTTTGAATTTCCTGCAGATTTTGTTGTGAGTCATATCTCTGCCAGACAACTTCATCATAAAAATAAGTCTTTGTTATCACCTGTGTTTTGTCCCTGGATGGATGACCCCCAACCTTCCATTCTTTTATGAGGACTTCAAGCAGAACTTAATGCTTAATCTGTTTTATTTTAGTAACAGAATCATGAAGGCTAATCTATTTGGCTTACCAGGACACCTGTTTTTTCTAGCGACTGAGATGTGCAGCCAATCCAGGATTCACTTAAGAGTGAATCAGTGACTGTATAGTCATTTAAAAATACTAACATTTGCTAGTAATGTATCAACTTCAGTGTTCCTTAGCAATAATATAAAATAATAAAAGTTAATCTCATGATTCTAGGAAAGATGTACTTAATAGGAGCAACAGCAGCAGCTGCTCCAGGCCACGTTTGAAGAAAACAAGTTGTTTCCCTGTTCTCACTGGAAAAAGGATTTTTTTCCCACATGTTCATGCTTTCGATTTGCTATGCTTTGTGTACATATTTCAACTTGTGTTATATGTATGATAATTTAATATTCTATAGCTAAGCAGAGGTAAAAATCCATTTGATATTAAATTAATAAATATGTGCTACTTGAAGAGGAACAATTTCACACATTTTGCAAGCATTTTCATGTCTTCACAGATTTTATTGCAGCAAAAAATTAAAAAAGGAAGATGGAAGATGGGAAATTTCTAAGGCGGGTCATTTCACTTAGGAATCAAGTGTAATGATGTTTAAGATCTAAAGATATCTCTGTATCACAGAGGATGCATGGGCTATTCAGGGTTCCTTTTTCCTTAGAGACAATGATACAATGGACAACTGAGTTTACTCGTCTAAGAAATATATCCACATACTACCTAACCAAGAAATAGAATATTTCAGACTGAAACCTGGTCTGTATAGACATGAAATCAGTTTCTATAAGGAAAACGTGGATTGATTCAACAGATGAAAATATTCTAGTACTGCTTTAACGTAGCAAAGCTAACATTCTCAGAATGTGACTTCAGATGTAGAATCCTAAGTTTAGTTTATAAATGAGAATGTTTCAATCAGCTGAAGTGCAACTCATTAGCAAGATCTCCTATGGTATTAAGCACTAAACTAAATAGTTCAACAGACACCATTGTACTGTGGATGCTGATTTCAATATAGAAATTTAAGTCACTGAATACTTTTGAAAAATAAATGCGTTACGTTGGATGACAGTCTCTGCAAAAGAGAGTGTTCAGAGTAATATGTTTCTAACATTTGTTCGACTTGAGGACTACTGTAAATTGTCAAATCTTTAAGTGTACTTTTGAAATTTCAGTTTAGGTGCTTTGATTATAGTTAAAAAGAAAAATATTTCCAGTATTTTCTCATTCCCATGCTCTTTCATATATGTAGGTGCACGTGTGTGTACTGTACATTATAGAACATTATTTCAAAGGAAGCAGAAAGAAATGTGATAAGGAGATGGAGTATTTTTCTTCTGAATCTTACATGCAGAGAAAATACTTTTTATGTCACTGACCCACCATAGACAGGAGATGTAATGGATTTTCCTCCACAGGTTACTGTGATATAATTAATGATTAATTATTAATGATAATGCACAGGGAAGGATCATATTTATAAAATATGTAGGTATTGGATAGCAAGCCAGGATTTGAAAGCTTGAATCTTTTTTCAGCCCATAAAGCTGGAGGTGTGTTCATGTTACAGTGGCTTACAGCTATAGGCCTATTCACTCCACTGATCCTTGTGATCAACTCTGTCAACTGGTTTGGAAATGAAGTTCAGGCACCACATTTGACTAATTCTCTGTTCAAATTACCACTTACATATGAAGAAGCATGTAATGATTAACCCAGAATGTGAAAAACTGTTTTGGAAGCTGAGAGTGATTTTGAAGATATTCTCTTTGCAGTAAATGTCATTCATTCATATCTAGTAATGACGATTGGCCCAAATGATCTTAAAGGTCTTTTCCAGTCATAATGATTCTATGATTTTGTATGTTTGTGACCTGTGGAGATGGGAGTGAGACTCATAAACTGGACCCAAGAAACTTCCAGTGTTTTTGAATGGCTCACTTTTGTCCAAGTCACTCATTAATATTTTCAAGTCAGAGTGATTAAATCTATAAGCTCTCTGAGTAAGTGCTGTTTAGCAAAATTTGTCAGTTTGAGCCCAGAATTCTCACCTAAACTGTGTTTTACTCTTTCAGCAGCACTTAAATAAACGGGTAAATAAAAATACAGAATAATTGAAGTCACTGTTGTGGTTTGAAGGTTGTCTCATTCTGTGCTGTGAATCAATCAAGCTGCACAAGGTAAGTGGCTGTGGGTTGTACCAGTGCTTAGATGGGAACCTCCAACAAATAACTCTTTATCAGCTTGACCTTTCAAGGGTGATACCTCAGAGATTCAAGGAACACATCGATCTGTGGTCCTTTTCCACTGAGGCCAGAGCACCCACAGTGTTTTCATAAGAACTGCTTCAGAAAAATTCTTAAATATACAAGTTCATGAATAAATTTTCAACTTTCATCCTCAAAGTTCTACTTCTCCTAGCTTTCAAAGCAAGTCACTGTCTAATTTCAGCTTTTTTTCCCTTTGAACTTGTCTTCTTTCTCTCACTCCTTATTTCACAGCATATAATCTATAATCAAGTAGCCCTTGAAGTCTTTCATATTCTTTCAGATCTATGCATTTCCCCGCATCTTGGGATACAACCACCCATGTCTGTTGATTTAAATAAAGCAAATGAAAAGCTGGCTTTCTCAGAGGAAGATGGTACACCTGGCCAAGCTTCTTGGGAAAGAAGATAAAGGCTTGATGGGTGAGTGCAGAAAGGTACTGCAGTGCAATCTCGAAATGGATAAAATATATACAAGGACTAGCTGCAAAGAAGCAGATGACCCATTTCCAATTCCCTTTCTACTGCACAGAAAGTGAAATGATTGGTCACATGAATATACTCAACATCAGCAGCCTGACTGTCTGTTCAGTTTACAGCTTGTTATGTAAGTAAAGATATTTCCAGAGAGACTCTGAAACTGTGATCTACCCAGCTCAGGTGTTGACTCACCTTATGATACTTCTGCATTGAACTACATTTTTAAAGGACATTCTCGTCCAGCACAGAGTTTTTGTGCGTATCTTATTGGTGACTGCACTGTCTGCAAAATCCTTGTTATTCCCCTGCCCAAGGACTGTTCAGGGTTGTTGACTGTCCTTTATTAAAGTATGATCTTGTTCCAAGCTGGCTAAATTTTGGAAGTGTAGGAAATATTATCTGTTATTTGTTTGTGAAATATTTTGTTATGAGAGTTTATCTGCATCTACAGTCTTTGGTATTTAAATTTAAATTCTGTTGTCCTCAAGTGAAGCATCCTCTGTATAATTCTGTTTTCTACTGTTTGCTCATGTATCTTTCACTTCCTCAAGTCTTTGAAGCTGTTGGATTCCAGTTACAACTGAAATATCTCAAAGATATTAAATTCTTAGTAGATGTGTCAGTAAAGATACCAGGCCAAGGGAAGAGAGATTAGCACTAACAATTCTACTGGTAGAAAAGGAAGAATGCTGCCCTTTATCTGTTCAAAGAAGAAGCACTAGCTGAGCAGTCAATATGCACCCTTTGACTTGTCAAGTCTTAACATGAAGTTACCTGGCAGGGACAGATTAGCACAGACTATAGACGGAAGGCGTGCTTGGGAATGCTGGAGTACTGTAAATGATGTGGTTTATGGAAGATAGGGTATAAATTCAGAATTTTATCAGTCTCACTGTTCACAGAATGTTGCCTATCCACATTTAGTATTTGAATGCACTTTGGCTGGTCTTTAGGAGAGCTTAGCATTATTCACATGCACATATCTAGAAAAGGAAGTATTTTCAACTCCATTAAATGAAAGAAAACAGGGATATAGCAAGGTCAAATGCCCACAGGAATGCTGATTTGTGATTTATCTACTGTGTCACCCTTGCAATTGTAAATTTGAGGTTTAAGTATAAATATGTACTCAGTATTTGTATTTGTCAAGTTTTTGGCACATTATATTCACTGTGTGTTGATTTTTGGTTCTATATTCCTACTTCTAGATATGCATGCCTCATATTCACAGACAAATGAAATAACTGTTCTAATTAAGTATAAATAAGAACTTCCTTTTGAGTATGAAAGTTGTAAAGAAACATAACGTGTAGTATGTTGTTAAAAATACATATTTTGGATAAACACAGTAAAAACATTGAGCCACTATGTTCGTCATCACAAACTTGCCACCCGTGGATGATTAGTGAGGAAACTATATATAGATGTGGGCCTGCTGTGGAGAGAGTTCCTTAATTTTGTGGGGCTGCAAATGCATTAACATTTCCTGATGGCTTATAAGAAGCAGCAAATTGCAGTCTCATTTTTGCTAGTACGTGTCCTGTTAAACAATACAGTGGGAAAAGTGAGCCCTTCCTACCTACTGCAGCTTAAGGGGAACAATAAAAGCATAACATTCCCTGACTTCTCAGAGCCTGTGCCCAAAATCTGAGCAGGAAATGCAGATTTGTAAGCAAGTATAAAGGTTGTTTCCATATTTGTCATTGCTTTATTTTTGTTTCATATAAATATTTCTGTAAGTATTTTTGGAATGGCTAACATCTTCATAAAAACACTGAGTTTTAAACACACAAGAACAAGTGTATATATAATGAGAGCTGTGTAAATATTATGCCTAAAAAACTGGATCTGAAAGTTATACAGAAGTTTTCAGGACATGGAAAGAAAAAAAATGTAGTTGCGACATTTATATGCATATACCTATTTCTTAGAGTGAACACTAAGGAGTCACAACATAAGGCTCCCTAAAAAGTAGGCATAGATTCATCTTCAGAGATTCCTCAGTCTGACACTGAAATTGGAAACATTCAAGTTAGTTACATGTAGCTTGAGAGTCATGACTCCCATCTGAAAACAAGAGTTGATTTCAGACTGAATTATGACAATATGTTCAACTGGGTATGTTTATTCACTTGAATGAACTGAATAGGTAATTCAGTTTGTGATACATTTTGAGGGCAGTGCATATTAGGTGGATTTTGTATACATGTTGAGATGCTTAGAATATATTTTTTTATCATACAGGATTTTCCTGTAGATGCTCATATGACTGTCCGTCTCCTGACTATGTATCTTGCACTATGAAATCAGCAGCTAAATGGTTAAGACTAAGACACAGTCACATCACACACGAGTCAAACCATATGATAACTTAGATGCTCCCTGCCTTTTTGTCAATGAATTAGTGAAAGGAGGAGGCAAACTGAACAATTATAGATGTAACACCCTGGCTGGACACATCTCTCAGACCAGGCTTTTGGTGTCCTGGTGCAGTGAAACACAGTGGACTTTATCATGGAAACTGCTAGAGAAGAGCAGGTATACACCAGCAGGATGAATGACTCTGTAGGTTAATGGTGAGGTGTCACAGATAACTGACTACTGAGAGTATTAGCTCAATTCTGGACTCTGATTGTCTGGAAAACATCTCTGGTTTTCACACAAAAAAAGATAAAAAAAGGAATCACTTGTCTATGGAAGACAGATAAAATGTCCTTAAAAGTATCTGTAAGTTGTATTCTATTTGCTGAAGTCCTGGGGAATGTGTGCTTGGTAAATCCTGTTGCAATAGACTTCTTCCTGTTTGATTTCTGAAGTTCTCATGCTAAGAAAATTCCCACTGGTTTCAGTGAAGCACAGTAACACCAGGTGGCTAACTGAAGAATGTACAAACTACAGACATCTAGCATGGAAATAATTGGACTACTTATCTGAACTCATTATATCCGCAACCAAGATGTCAGGTAATTCTCAAAGGTTGTAACCATCACTGAGAAATTAACGTTTGACATCAAGTTTGCCAGTGCAATTAAATATTTTGAATAAGATGATTTGCAAGTTTTATAGGTAATTTTTTATTTGATTTTCACAATCATATAGTGCAGTCCTTGATAAAAACAAACAAAAAAACAAACAAAAAAACCCATAAAATCTTCCCCGCTTTTATAACATTGATCCTCCTTTCTGTAGTTAATTCACTGGTTTCTCAGTTTGCAGAGATATCCCTTTTGGAGGATATCAGTCAAAAAGAAAATGTCCAAAGTTTAGGTCCAGTTTTAGGTTTCATTTTTGATTAATATTTATAAATGTGAATACCGATATTTCTTTTCTCCTTTTATCTATGATGCTCTTTCAATTCTAAATTTTAAATTCTTCAAGGCAATGATTTAATGCATGTGTTTGTATAATAACTAGGAAAGTCAGACTATGATCTGCCTTTCCTCAAATACTGATGCAAATTCTTGATGCTAGTCAAAAAAAAAAAAGGCTGTTCTACCTTTGAAAGGAACAGCATTTTGGCAGTAGATGTTCAAAATATGCTGGAGATCAAGCCCTGTATATTTATGTCACATGCAAAAGTTGTGTAATACTGATGGTGACTCTATAGTCACAGAACTTGACATGGTCAAATCTTACAAATGTATATTTGATTGACCTTACTGTTAATCTGTGTCCTGAACTAAGAGGGTTCAGCTGTTGACATGATTGAGAGGTATTAAACCAACTGATCCAACAGAACTGGTGGGTCTCATCAGGATCTTTGTGGGTGAAATATATCCACTGCAAAAAGAAAATGGGAAAAGCTGCAACTGACAGCTGGAACTGTATATAGCTTTATGATGTGTCTAGAGCCTCAGGTTGTCTTAATCCGCCTATTCAGGAAACTTCAGGACTGGGACCTTTACACAGAAATAAAAACAAGGTAATATGTAGTAATTGATTTATTAGACGTTTAGCTAAAGCTTTGTGCTATTAGAGATTTGTATCACTTGCTCTACTTAAATCCCTATAATAATAACTGATTGTGAAAATTGCAATTTGAGTTGACTAAAAACTTTAGAAAGGTAACACTGACATGCTAAAGAAATTATGTTTGTCACTTAAAACCAACCTGGTTCAGTGTAAAATCTCAAAATACAGCCAGGTAATACAGTCTTAGTGAGTGTATATATACCATGTTACTATCTTTATTTTTGATCTCCTCATTTCCTTCATTTTCATTTGCATTTTCTAACACCTCTTAAGCCTTGTAGGGTCATATGTTTTAGGAACAGTATGGGCTGGATTTTCAAAGAAACAGAACCGTAATTTCCTGCACTGAGTTTCAGCACCTGCTTTCAGCTTCCCTTTCCACATTATGGAAAAGAACTAAAACACCTCATTTTGTTTCTCCTATCCAGAGCTGAAACATCAAGTCATTATCTCTGTTGGTGACCTTTCTCTGCCACGGATGATTGATACTGTGAGTTTACAAAAGATTCCTAAGGAGCTCTTGTAAATGGCACTGCTGTGACTCCTTTCCGCACCGTCTCAATGCGTGGATTATGTCCCAAGAGCTCAGAAAAGCAAACTATGTAGACTGCCCATATTTCAGAATTTCCTAGAACACAGAAGGTACAAATGTAGCAATTATTTACTTCACCTATTTTCTACTGACAACTGGTCAGTAGAAACAAACCCAATCTACGGTGTTTTCTGTTACTGAATAAAAGGGATCCATGGATATGTGGACAAAAGTCATTTCTGGGCAGACATTTCCCTGTTGTTTGTCATGTAACAACTTTCTATTTGGAGGCTTACAGGGAGAGGTGCTGCTCACGGATGTAGTGACGGAACTGCACTAATAGGGGCTCTTGAAAAGACTAACTTAGTTTAGATCTCCCTTGTGCAAAATAATAATTTTATCCCCATTTTACAGATGGAGAGAATAGTTGACATTCTGCCTGGGGCGAATGTGGGAAACTGTCAATGAGCTCCTTCTCCAATATACATAAAGCATATTATTTTTTCAAAAAGAATACAAAACTTAAGATCTGATGTTAGCTAGATTTCACCCCATCACTCCAGTACATTCCAGAATTCAAGGCTCACAAACCTTTACTTCTCAAAGAGCTTTCACCATTACATAGAACTGGAGACTCTGGTTTTAGTTGTACAAATGTAGGCTGGAAGACAAATTTTGCTAGTTCCTTTATTTAAGCAATACTTGTGGAACTGTTATCTTGTTTTATTTTTTGAGGGCACGGGAATATTGAAGCCATATATCTCTCCTCTGTCCTATAAATCTGAAATGTATTATTGGTAATTTAGATTAATACACACATTGTTAATGTAATAAGTTTTTTGCTTCTGTAACTAGTTCTAGCATGTTGTGTGCATTTTCTTCTATCTCTGTTACTGCATCTTTCCATCTCTATAAATGTCATCCTAAGAAAAAGTTCAAGGATGTCCATTTGGCTGTCACACTTTGATCACATAGAAATGGTTTCTTGAAGTAACTGTAGATTATCACCAAAAGAATGGAAAAATGTGTCAGGAACATGAAGAAAGTAACTTCCAAAGGTTTTCAGAGAAATCTACCTTTCTTTTCTAGTTGTTTGACTAATTAGAAAGTTCTTTTGCCTTGACAACAAGTCATTTTCTGGAAAATGTCATAGAATCAAAGTATCATAATATCATTAAGGTTGGAAAAAATCTCTAAGATCATCTAGTCCAACCACCAGCCCATCCCCACCATGCTCAGTGAACATGTTCCTCTGTGTCACATACACAAGTCCTTGAACACCTTCAGGGATGGTGACTTCACCACCTTCCTGGGCAGCCTGTGCCAGTGCCTCATCACTCTTTTTTTGCAAATGAATTCTTCCTAATATCCAAACTAAGCCTCCCCTGATGCAACCTCTTGTCCTGATGCTGTTACTCGGGAGAAGAGACTGACCCTCACCTCACCACAACCTCCTTTCAGGTCATTATAGAGGGTGATGAGGTCTCTCCTGAGCCTCCTCTTCTCCAGACTGAACGATCCCTGTTCCCTCATCTGCGCCCCATAAGACCATAAGACCCTTCACAGCTTCATTAAATGTCCAGCACTTAATTTATGTTTCTTCTTTATGTGGAAAACTAAAAAGAACAGTTCACAGAGCAGTGGCAATGGCAGCTGCTTTGTATTTCAATAATGTAATTCAACGATGCATATCCACAGTTGGAGCAGCCTTTTGATAGTCTGTATTTCAATAATCAGGAAGCAATACTTTGATTTAAATCCAGGGGAGAATGGGCTGTGATGCTCAGCGATAACATTTCAATTAATTCCTGCTCTCTCATCAGAGAATGTTAATCTTCTGAAAGTGACTTCCATGGAGTGTGCACCAGCAAACAAGCTTGATTCAAACAAGGAGTGAAGGAGTGGGAAACTTTGCACAAAGAGAAAGAAGGAGGAGAATTGGATGGGAATTTCTTGCTGTTTATCTGTGAGGGTAGCTACGTAGATATCTCATCTGTTTGCCAAACTCTATCCTGAAGAATTCCTCTGTCAGTCTTGGGGTAGATTGAAGACCTTTCTGTCACAGCCCTCCTGTTATCCTTTGTACTGGAGATTGACGCCTTCTTAGCTGATTAGTTTCAATTCCTAAGCTAATAGGTGGGTTTCTGGTAAGTGCTGTAAGGAAGTCGTGCAGTGGAATTATGAGCTGTCAATCACATTTTATTTGGAACGGAAAGGTCACAGTGCCAAAAGATGACCAGACATAAATAATAGAGCAGGATGTACACTTAGAGTTAAATGCTGCAGTGACAATGGTGAGCTACAGGTACCTGACTTCCCCTCTTCTGTGTGAGTCAATTACTTTGCTATGTATTTAGAACAGAGGATTTAATTATCAAATATGAGCTACAAGCCTGACTCATCCCAGGAGCCATATGTCTGAACAGTTCATATGGTCCCTTTAAAATATGTGGTATGTATAAAATTTTATTTTGCTTTGCGTGTTTTTTTGTTGATTTTCTTTTTTTCTTCCCAGCCTGAATCATTGTGTTATAGTCATCGCAAAGAAACAAAAAAAAAACATCATGAAATGGGCTCTGTTCTAATTCTTCACAGCTAGAATGAAGAGATCCATGTTTCACTGCAGGCTACGTGGCACCTCTGCACAACAGAGGAGTGTCCTCTCATACACAGGAAACGCCCAGGGATGTTCTGGTCAGGTCACCTGCAGCCAACTCCAGAAGTGCTGCAGCTGCATGGAATATTGAGGACTTTGGCCTTGAGCTTGTTATTAAAGCACTGAATAGTTCTCACCAAAATGTGAAGAGTTATGAGAAGGAAAAGAAAAGTGCCAAAACCAATAGTCTAGCTTTTAATTCTAGTAACTGGAACTGACTGTAAAATACAGGGTTGAAAGCCTGTTTCCTTTACTTTTTCACTTAGCATTTGCTATTCCAATTTCATACAGATACCTTTTCCATGATGTATTTCTCATTAACAGCTGAAAATTGTTGAACAATCTCAACAAAAAGATTTTTCTCTGTTTCTTCTAATGCAGAAACGTAATGAAACTTGGCATTTCGACATGCTCTTATGCTGCTGTATATTGAAATACCTAAGAAGTATTTATGCTAGGATCAAGCCTAGGGAGCAAAAATGCTTCCTTTATTTACCAAGTTGCTCATTTCAACTGGGTAGAACTGCTTAGCATCATGAAGAGAAAGCCTGGCTTGTAGCAGTAGGTGAACACATGAAAAGACTGGTAAACTTGTATTGGAACACCTCCCCTGTGACAGGCTGAGAGAGCGGGGGCTGTTCAGCCTAGAGAAGAGAAGGCTGTGGTGAGACCTCAGAGTGGCCTTTCAGTGTCTGAAGGGGAACTATGAAGAGAGGGTCTAGCAGGGTCTGTTGTAATAGGATAAGGGGAAATGGTTTCAAACTAAAAGGGAGATTTAAGTTGGATACAAGAATAAAGTTTTGTACAGTAAGGATGGTGAAGCACTGGAACAGGTTTCTGGGAAAGTTGGTGGATGCCTTGCCTCTGCAGACACTCCAGATCAGGCTAGAGGAGCTCTGAACAACCTGATCTAGCTGTGGGTGTTCCTCTTCTTTGCAGGGAGGTTGGACTTGTTGGCCTTTAAGGATCCCTTCCAACTCAAACAATTGTATGATTCTATGATTCTAAGCATTATTGCTTTCATCCCCTGGCTCTGCTTTCAGTGGTTAATCCCACCCAGTTCTTTCTCCATAAAAATTTGTTCTCGTTAGTCATTAGTGTATCTTGGGTAAACTGTCCTAAATCCTGAAGCAAGGCTGGTTAATAACTTCCGTTCAGTTCCACATGGTCCAGCAAGGCTAAAATCTGACAGTCTGGCATAGGCTATGTTTGCTGCTTCCTGACACATCCTTGACTGTCCTGTGAAGAAGGCAGTGCAGCCAGGCAATCTGTTTTCACTCCCTGTCTTGCTGATGGCTGAATTCACATACTTAGATATGTGTGGCCAAGACTTCTTCCATCACTGCATGTGTCCTGGGATGTACAGGCACACACTCAGACAAGTGTGCATGACTCCTATTACAAATGGTAAAATAACTAGCACACTTTACTGTGCTGTATGTATGTACTTGCATGCCAGCAAAATCTTGCTGTCTGGATGAAGACTGGCTGAGGAGCTCCTGACACTGTGTGGATGACATATACTACACCTTCTCACCTACTGTGGCTTAAAGCACTAAGAGTAATACATAACTCACCATAGATAACTCAGCTGAACAATGATTGTTTTGCTGCTTCCAATTTTTGGTTAAATTCTGTTTTGTTTAAGAACCTTACAAGATTAAAAAAAAAAAAAGTACTCAACTTCCAAGAAATCTGTTATCTAGATTTATGTTTAGATGAATAATAAAGCTTGCATTTAATTTTATTCTTATTTGCTGATGGAAAGGAACTAAATGTATGTTTTTAAATAGAGGGAAGAGGCTCTAAAGTAGAATGCATCTGGCAACAGCTACTTTTATGACAGTAATTAGCATTTTTCTATTTCATTATTTTTGTTATTTTAATTGGTTGTGAAATCACAGCTCTGTGAGTTTGTTGGCTGAAAAATCAAGTAGTTGGTTTGTAGTTTATATGAAGTTTAAGAATTTACATATATAGTTTTCACCAGCGACCCTAATTCAAATCCAAACCTTTCAGGTCCTGGAAGGTACCTTACTGCAAGGGAAACGGCAAGATCTTCCTACTGATTTTGTCTCCAAGGTCCTGGCTCATGTATTTTAATTCCTGAGTAAAATAGAGTCCCAGTCTACAGACTAAAGGCAGCAGGACATAAATATGTAAATTGGATGTTTCTCAGTTCAGAAACTTTGGGTGTCTAAGCAAGAAGAGAAATGAAGTGGCCTCTGTACTACAAAAAGGTCACGTTGTATAGAAACTGCCAGATTTCCCATTTTGTTGGAGGGAGAATTACAGAATGTTTACCTTAAAGCCAAGTTTACTATTCCCCAAGTCATCTTATTATATGACAAAATAATACAGATGAGTAAGGTGAAAGCTCTTTTTACCCTGCCAGACCAGGATCAGCTAGTGATGCTGGACTTCAGAGCCAGAACTATGGTTAAGGTAGAGTTAATTCTCTAGTTAATTCTCTGCGAACTCCTGGATTTAGTAGATGGAGGCCGAATGAGCTGTATTTTTCATCCTTCCAAATAAGAGGCTTGATTTCTTCATGTCTGAGATTTTATACGTCTATTTTTACTGTTTTTACTCCTGTCACAGCTATTCTGGTAAGTTAATATATTAGCTATACTAAAAAGTAACAAATTTACTTATGAAGATCTTTACAATTGCAAGCACTATAAAAAAGCAGCTAGAGCATTGTTTCTTCATGAAAGGATTGCAAAAGACTGCAAGGATGTGCTGAATGCAGGGTTGGGAAGTAATCCAGCCCCTATACTCAGAACTGGTGAGGTCCCACCTCGAGTGGGAACACTGTCTGTGTTCAGTTTTGGGTACCTCAGTACAGAAAGGACATTGAGAAGAAGGGCTTGGAGAATATGCTCTATGAAGAGCTACTGAAGGAACTGGAGCTGATCAGTCTGGGGAAGAGGATGAGGGGAGACTTTATTGCTCTCTTCAAATACCTGAAAAGTGACTGCAGTGAGAGTGGGATTGGTCTCTTCTCACTGGTGACATGTGACAGAACAAGGAAAAATGGCCTCAAGTTGCACCAGGGGAGGTTTAGTTTGGATATCAGGAAAAACTTTACAGAAAGGGTTGTTAAATGCTGGAATAGGCTTCCTGGGGAGGTGGTCAAGTCACCATCCCAGAATGTGTTTAAAATCCATTTGGATGTGGTGTTCAGGGACATGATTTAGTGGAGGGTTGTTGGAGAAAGGGTTGTATGGTTTGGATGCAGATGGACTTGAAGACCTTTTCCAACCTGAGCAGTTCTATGATTCTATGAATTACCTGTGCTTAAAACATTCTACCAAATGTCTGGGCACTCTGAAGGTCATTCAGAGACCAATGAGACCAAACACACTCATACTTTCAGAAAGTTTGAGAAATTCTGTTCTGCGTTTCCTACATTGTTATCTTCTTTCTCTTCATCTCCCAATTTCATTATGTCTTCTTATCTTTGCTGTATTTCTGTTCTCTCCATTAAGTCTATTGTTTTCTATCTTCTTTTTATTTCTTTTCTTCTTGAGTTGTGTCTGTCTTTCTTTTATCAGCTTTAGTTTTATAATAGTCGCAGCTGATAAATGTCACACAACCAGTATCTTCACCCTATTAATCTGTGTATTTCCTTTTCTTTGGAACTGTTCTTGGATTACCTGAGTACTATTGTTGGTTATATAAAAGTAAAATAACATTTCTGTTTCAAAGGCAATCAATTAAATGTAGTCAGGTTGTGATAATGCACAGGCAAAATTATATTGGATCTTTTCTTATTTCTCACAGCAATTAGGGCTCAGCTCCAGATCGTGTAGTAGAATTCTCCAGTGGCTGCAAGCTCTTCAGCCCCCACATCTCCTCCAGCTCAGCATCTCCAGGGCTCAGTTCTTGCTCTCTTCTATTGCCTTCTGCCTCTTTTTTTCTGTTTATAACCTCAACCCTGCCTTAGTTTTTCTGCATCTTTGACCTGTTGTGCGCTTTTAGGCTCTCTTGCCAGTGTGTTGCTTGTCTTGTGCATGACCCAGGCATTTCTGAGGGAGTTTCTGCTTTTCTGAGTGTTCAAACCAGCATGAAGCCACACACAGAAACAGACAGTTATGTGGGGGACTAGTGTCCTAGCACAGGGCTCACCTCTGTTGCTTTCTGCACACTTGAAAGAAAGTGAGTGAAAAGGTGAGAGGGCACACAGGTCAAAATTCCCAAATCCACCACAGAGCTCCCTTCTACTTTGTGAAAGAGAAAGAAAACACTGAAGAGAAAGTTCTGTTCTGTCCCTGCAGATCCAGGTAAGAACATTTCATCACAGGCAGACTCTCTGAACTTTTAACAAGTTTTGGTTGTATCTATGCACAGAGATTTTTTCAAAGTCTCTAATCAAATGAGGGATAAATTTTCTGGGAGCTGTAAAATGCATATCACTGCCATATGGAGGAGAGAGAACAGAGGGAGAAAAATGGAAGCCACCCTTCTGAATTTCAAGTGCCATCTTCAAAGAGCCTCCCTATGAAATGGTTGTTAGGGCATATTTCAATTGGAAAACCAAGTGTACTTTTCTTTCATGTTCTCTGAAGTAGATAAGCTATTTCCTGAAAGGTTTTCCAAAAATATCCAACTTCTTTGGGTAAAGAAATATCCAACTTAGCCAGAACTCAGAAAAGGATGCACCTAAGGGTGGTGAGATGTCTGACTACCACTGCAGCTTTGCACAGCTTTACAGAATCTGACCAGTCAGAACTGTAGTTCAACAACTCTAAATAAAGCTCTTCATAATAAAAAACAACTTTCTACCTAGAAAGCCTGAAGGCAAAGTAGTTGGTTTTGTCTGGAGTGACACCACAGAATTTCCTGACTGCTCTTTACTCATCAAAAAGAGCTCAAGAACATCACAGATCAGAGACTCTAAGTCAAAGCAAAATTGCTTGACCCTTAACTAAGAAACACTGGAAACTCATCCCATTTTCATTCTGGTGACAAATGGTTACATGACATGATGCGTTTCCTTACCAGTGAACAATGAGATTGCCTTCATGCAACCATGTTTAGAGTAAAAAGAGAATATTAAATTCCACAGTGCTCTGAGCAGAAAGAATCACTTTCTCATCTCTTTTAGTAACATGCAAGGTACTAGGAAAGGTTTAAAAGAACAGATAGTCTGGAAGGGGAATAGGGAATAATAATCTATTGTTCCCCTAACCTGTGCGCTTTGTTCCCTCAGAATAATTTCTCCATCTGGCAGTAGTAGCAGTATTTCCAGCCATGGGGGAATATAAAAAGTTAAATTTTCTCTCTCAAGTCAGACTATAAGATAAAATGCCTGCAAGTAGCTTCCGTCTCAAAACAGATTCTCTCTTCCCATTTGGTGGAGCAGAAACTTCAGTACTAATCACATTGCTGCTGGAAAAACATGGGGAAGATTGAGGCCAGGGATGATGGTAGTGTCTATGTTCACTTTCAAGAAAACTGCCTTTGAAAATTGACTTATTAATGCTCATAAAGATATTTGAACAGTGTCAAATATGAAAAAAAATGATTTTGGCTCAGTAAATGTTTTTAGTCCATGGTTAGAAGATTCATTTGTGCTAGTAATAAGGTAGTGCAGCCTTGTGAGAGAATTACTGTGATCCTGATTTAATTCTCATTTAGGAAAGTACAGTTTGAACTAGTTATGAAAACATCAGCAATAAAAAAGGAAAGGAAAGGAAAGGAAAGAAAAAAGAAAAGAAAAGAAAAGAAGAGAAAAGAAAAGAAAAGAAAAGAAGAGAAAAGAAAAGAAAAGAAAAGAAGAGAAAAGAAAAGAAAAGAAAAGAAGAGAAAAGAAAAGAAAAGAAAAGAAGAGAAAAGAAAAGAAAAGAAAAGAAGAGAAAAGAAAAGAAAAGAAAAGACAAAACAAACAAAAAAACCCCAACAACTTTCTACAAAAAATAATGAGAATTGTAACATAATGGAAACACAGTGTTCCAAAGATACTGCAGATTTTTTTTTAAATGGTTTAGTCATGAGAAATGTATTTATTAGGTAAATCCAAAAGGTTTCACTTTGATTTTGAGACTTCCCTTTTTTGACATGAAGTAGTTTTTAGAAACAGTTTTTAAATGTTTTCTTCCAGACATATGTTTAAATATTTCATAATCATCTGCTTTATTTTTTTAAATGGAATTTCTAACTAGCTTTTCCAGAACTGCATTTTGGTAAATATTTAATCAGTTCCTAATAAAATTAATAAGAAATTTTAATTCTCTCACAGTAGGACTACATTAACTGTAAAAAATAATTAAATCATGAAGCATCTTAAGTAAAATGTGAAATAAGTGTAGATTACAGTTATAACTTCATTTGTGCTACAGGCACAAAGATATACGTGAGAATGGACAACTACATGCAGGCATCATAATAGCCTGAGCAGAAATGTAGCTAGGAAAATTACTTTGGTCTCCAAAACTTTATTTACACTGAAAGGAAATAAACAAAACAAAGCTCTGTAAATGTGAAGATCTGCCCATAGGCAATTAAGCCTATCCTTGTAATATCCAGGGTTTAGTTTATGCCAAACTAAAACTTGAGCTTAGGAAGTTCCACACCAATATGTGAAAGAGCTTCCTCTTGGTGAGGGTGACAGAGCACTGGAAGAGGCTACCCAGGGAGGTTGTAAAGTCTCCTTCTCTGGAGATACTCAAGACCCGCAGGAATGCCTACCTGTGCAACTTGATGTAAGGAGCCTGCTTTGGCAGGGGAGTTGGACACGATGATCTCTTGAGATCCCCTCCAATCCCTCCAATTCTATGATTTTGTGAAACGTGTTATTAGCAGACAGACCTCGTAAGTGTCTTGTCATTGGGTGAGTTAATTCCCTGTGCTTCCCCAAGAGAATGCATTTACATTCTGCCTCCACATCTCAGCTGGACATCCACAGGTATGGTCCTTCTTACTATGTGTCCACTCAGGGCAGCAGAGCTGAGACCCACACCCATGTCTGCATCGCCAGCAGTATGGAAGGGACTTAGCTTTGTGTCTTTTCAGATTGTTGCCTGCCAGAGCAACCTTGAAGCCAAAACTGAGATCAGAACTCTTACTTTACCCTTTAAGAAAGGAAGTGATGGCATGTCAGTTCTACGGAGAGCCTGCTCCTGTGCTGCCTGTGTCATCTGGGGCTGGACAGAGATGGCATGGTCCAGAGCATAGAGCCCAGTGTGAGATCCATTGCCGTGCCACTCAGCAACTGGCTCACTGACACCATTGTCAGCTGCTGTGGCCAGGAGGCCTGGAGGGTGCGGTGCCTTGAAGATGAGAGCAGTGCCCGGAGGCAGGAGGACAGCCCCACAGCTTCCTCCCCACACAGAACCCTCACCCCCAGCACCACACCCTCCAGCAGCTCTCACGGTCCCAACATGGTGGAGCTCCCCACCACACCCAGATCCAGGGAGCAGGAGCAGCCCCACAAGGAGCTGGGCCAGGAGTCACCAGGGCCCACTGCCCAGCACTGTAGCCATGTGGCAGGGCAGCAAAAGTCCCCTTCTTAACAGAAACAAAGCTGGTACTGCTATGTGCACATTTAACTGCCACCAGTGACTGATTAATCTGTATTGTGACCAAGACGCTGTGAAAGTGACAGGTAAAGTGAACAAAGCTCACCTTGCATGGAAATAACACAGATGCGCAGCAGTTCTGCTGTCCATTAATAAACATGGAGAGTGGCGTGGTGCCTGAGGCACAATAAGGTCAGACAGCGAAGAGTTACTCCTTTTGCAGAAGAGCTGTGGCCATGGGATCTTCTACCCAGTGTGTCAGGAAAGGTGAAATTTGCTCTGGGTATTCCCTGTGTTTCTGAAGAGTCCGCAGTTGGAGAAAAATGATAAATTGCTTTCCAACCTGCCTCATCACCAATTTGTGCCTCAGTCTGAGGCTGCATTGCTTTTCTCACTCTTGTAAGAAGATATCATAGATTCAGAGAATCATTGAATGGTTTGGCTTGGAATGGATTTTAAAACCCATTCAGTTCCAACCTGCTGCCTTGGCAGGGCAGCCACCCAGCAGCTTAGGCTGCCCATGACCCCATCCAACCTGGCCTTGATTGCTTCCAGGGATGAGGCACCCACATTCTCTCAGCAGCCTGTGCCTCACCACTCTCTCTGTGAATAACTTCCCCCTGGCATGTAATCTAAATCTCCCTCCTTTTAGCTTAAAACCATTCTCTCTTGTCCTATTACTATCTACCCATGCGAAAAATTGATGTATCATATAATCATACAGTCTTCCAAAAAAATTTGCCTCCAATTGAACAGAAATCTCCTGACATCCAGATGTGGTGTGTTATATAGTTATAATGGTGAAATAAATAGTTAAATGCCTTTTTAGAAATTGAAATGATGGTTTGATAATACTTTATCATGAATAGTAATTTTCCTTTCATCCAGATGATTGCCTTAATATTATACAAAGCCTGTCTAATGCAAATTAACCATTTAAATTCACTTACTTCTGAACCTTTTAATTCTTTTGAAAGCAAAATTTCCATAGAGATTAGTGCTTATTTTCTAGTTGTGGAGTAAAATTTGTTTGATTCAGTCTTGTACAAATAAATCCTTTACAAGTCTCTGTCTAAAAACTAATGCTCACCACAGAAGCACCTCTACAAACTCAAGTGAATAGCAGTATAAGGAATGGATGAAAGGGTTCAGATTACACTTAAATTGGGGCTAGAAATAGGTTTCTCAACCAGAAATACATATGAAGCTGTCTGTCTTGGTGCTTTTTGGACAAACATACTTTGTTTTGATTCAGAACAGCAGTGCCATTGAGTTAGCAGTTAGATTTATGATCAAAAAAATATTCAAGTGCAGTACATTTATTTTACTCCACGTCTAACATCTTATTAAACACCTCTCTACTCCAGAAGAATTAGAATTAATCCACTGGTTTTGTTTTATTTGCAGCTTTGCTTGCTTACGTGCTGTGTCCAGAAAATAGAGCAAGAGTGAGTAATTGCAGGTCTCTCCCATCCAGGGCCTGAACCTGCTGCTGTGCACATTTCTTAGTCTGAATTTCCAATCCTCCTGGGCTTTCATGATTCATAGGCAGTAGCTCCAGCAAACAAATCCCCCGCTGTGTTCAGTCCCCAGGAACCAGCAAGAGCTGTGCTCAGGTTTTCAGAAAAGGACCTCTGTTTTTCATTATGTACATTGCACAACACATGGTAAAGACAGATCAGTTTTGCAGGCCCTCCACCTCAGACACTTTAGAGGTTAATGCAGCAGTGTGCTGTGCTTTGGATTCAGCAGTCATACAGATAAGTTTACTGACCCTTAAGAAAGTGGCATTTTTATTCTTGTGTGAAGAATATTGATTTGGTTTCGTGTAGATGTCTAGTGCCCCTAACTGAAATTCCATAAAGGAATGCATTATAATGCATCTTAGACTCTGATTTTTCCAGGAAAAGAATGTGAGGAATAGCCAAACGGTATGAGCTGTTCTTAGTTACTGTGTTCAGCCACAGAGAAGTATCTTGAGGGCATGGAAAACAGCACTGAAAATCTAATGAGAAATAATGGTGGATGAAGATTTTTTTGTAGAACGTAAGTAACAATTATTACATGCTGTCACTACATTCTGCATAAATATTTGTCCAATATAATACTCCCTTTCATGGAATATTCTCTTTTTTAAGGTAACTATAACAAAGTGTTGCTATGCTGCAATACAGGGACCTACAAAGCTTGAAAATGTTCCCTGCTGCAGCTACAAGTTTTACTTTATTTGTATTATAATATGAAATGCTGGAACATGACTGGTCAGCTGCCAAGGCTGGCTTACAGGTCAGGTTAAATAGATCTGTGATCCCATGGTAGGCTCAGATCCCAGCAGGTTTGCAGAGAAACCTTAGGCAGAAAAATTCGCTTTTAGACTGTTTATTTCTCCAGTCTGCAAAAGAGCCAACATGTCCTAACTTGTATTGTAGTAAGAACAGTAGAAATATAACAGTATATATTCCTGCAACAGTAGGAATCAGCCTTCTATGTCCTACCACAAATTCTCTTCCTCCCGTCAGCAACTTCATGGATGGGTTTGTATTCCTTTACCGCAGATATATATAACTGAGATTAAAAGCACTTTGAGATTTAATGGTATTATATGTATATGTATATATTTTGCTTATACGGATAGCACATACACACATATATATCTCAAAGTAACAGCATTACAATTTCAGTTGCTATGGCATCTAGGTTACAATGCTTGTTTCTTCCTCCCTCTCCCTCTTTCAATATACCTATATTTCAATTTAGGAAAAATTTGTATATATGTACAGCGAGAGACAACCTGTGTTCTGGTGGTGTAAAGCAGGCAGCAAGGCTGTGGGAGGTACATGTTAGGAAGAGCATAACATTGCCACCTCATAATCATTGCCTGTGAGACCCTAGTTGAGGAACAGATTCATGAAGGTTCTTTCTCAATACAGTAAGGCACTTGAATGTATCCTTAGATTTTAAGAATCTGTTTAATCATCACTGTGCTCACTTTGTTCACTTTCAGTTACATGATTAAATGTTTTTATAAAACAGATTCACAATCAGTAGCCAAAGGTTCCTTGTAGCTTTGGGGCTCAGGCCAGGTGCAAATTAGTGTCACATGTATGGATGTACCCTTCTGGCCATCTTTGCTGTCAATCCTGGTATTGCCTACAAGATTAAACACAATAATGGTCAATAACTGCCTACTACTTGTTCTCTTTGCCACATGCATCCTTTGATGCAGGTGTTATATTCATATTTTTCACTACAATTAAAGCCTGTCCACTGGGCCAGTTCATAGATTTGCTTCAATATATTTGTGTTACAATTTCATTATCAGCTGACAATTAACACCTTATTCATGATTAAATGACAACAATACAGCTGGATATTATTATGGAATTTCTTCAAGGATGACAGACATGATTTGTTAATAGGCTTTTCCTTCGTCTGTCATCTATTTCCTCTGAGCTGTCAGAGCCCTGAGGCCACAAACAAACCATGATGATATAAGCAGCCTCACCTGAGACTTCCTTTACACCTTGTCATGGTTCCAGAAGCTCTAGACAAGATCATTCGTGGTCCTTCAGCCCTTGTTCAAGCTATGTTGAGGACTGATTATATTGGTCTGTGGCCATGTCAGCTATGTCTAGCCATGGGCTCTGGTGGCCTGAACCCCAACTTGCAGACCGACTTACTGACTTGAACATGGACCCAGCTCATCCTCATGCACATCCCTTGTGGTCCTTGCTCTTAGTAGGTTCTGGCCACCATCCCTTTGTCTGTACAGAGTAGACACTCTGGCTAAGGGCATTATTTCTGCAAGAAAAGTGTTGTATGGGCCTGTGTCTACTGTTTCTAGGCATACTTTGCTTCATCACTGCATTGAAAACTAATGAACAAGTGTCATCTACCACAAACCAAAACATGTCCAATTTCCTCAGTGTGTACAAGATAGTAGACAGGAGAAGTTAAGGGGACAGGACAAAGAAACCAGAATGAGTAAATTGTTGTTGATTGCAGAATATTCCTATTTGTGGTGATGCTGACAGGTATCTGCCTGCTCTCATGCCTGTGGAAACTGGTAATATCAGTTTGTTTCTCACTTTCAATGTCTATTCCATATTACAAAGGTGCAAACTTCAGTACAGAAGCACTGTGCTTGCTACTAGGAATTATTTTTAAGGATTGATCTTGATACCTTCAGTTTCAAAATTATCCCACTTCTGCACATGATCAAGAATGCAGACAAAAGTTATTGTCATTGCAGGATGATTTCATACCTTTTATTTTACTCTCCTGTGTTGTTTTTAGGGAAATATTTTAATGCTTCATATTGACTCTTACTAGCCTCCAGCTCGGGACTGATCCTATGGAGTATTGAGAGCCCCTAGAAATCAACATCAATGTCTGTCAGTAACTCCAGAGTGCACCACATAGCAGTGATAGTTACTCATACTGCTTGAGAAGTAATCAGCTCCCGCTACAATCAGTCTCCTGGAGAATAACCAGTCCTCTAGCAGGTAGAAAAGAACAAAGAAGCTATTATAGATGTTGAGTTATTTTTAAAAAAATCTGTGAAATGCATTTGCAAGTGTTCTTTGAAAACAAGCCTTTCTAGCTAACGATACATTTGTGATTTTCCAGCTGTATATTTTATTTTTCCTTTGGCTCCTCATGAAGTCTAAAAATAGAAGTTGACTATTCTGTGGCTATTTTTGGGAATTAAGCTTATAAGTTCTCAACAGATGTACATTATTTTCATAGGTGGGAACTTCCTCTGCGAATTTGCTTTATTTTTCCTACCCATTTTATCCGTCTCTGGATTTTTTAATTTTATTTATTTTTTAATTTATGAAAGGATGTAGTCAAAGTGGTAACAAAGTCTGAGCTGAATATAGACAGGCACCAAACAAGGTTTTTACCTGTCATTTACAGAATTTTTTTCTTTCACCTGTGTTAACTGCTGTATTGGCTTCTACAGACACTCATGTAATGAATGTTCCCTGAGACATAAGTACTATTATAACAGACACATCTAAATTAATAAGCAGATCTAACTAGTAAGGTTGAATAGTTCCAACATAGACTTAAAAGTGCTTATTCTTTCAGTGTGCCTTGCAGCAAGGCTGAAAACCCTCTTTTCATCACTCTCCAGACAGCATTAGGATTATCCCTTCTGTAGGAGAAGTTAAGCTGGACAGCTCTCACATTTCAAAAAACAAAAGTTTTGTTTGTGTATAGAGCTGGATCCTGTAGACTCCATATGGATTTCTTAACATTGCTTCTTAGTGATAATGAGTAAAAATAAATATATTCTCTCTGACTTAAGGTCAGAAAATTCTGGAGGCAGTGAATCTGGAAGAAAATTTAGACACATTAGTTGAATTTGAATAATTTTATTGATTTTTCCAAGAAAGTAAAGGAATGAAAATGTCTTGGCCATTAAAAATAAATAGATAAATAATACTTCTATCCTTAAACCACCAAACATAACTGCAAACAGACATATTTTCCTTCTCTCCAAGAACTTAGTGTTCTGTGTATATCCTAAGCGATTTAACTAGGCTATTTAAGTGTTTTCTGAAACAATATTAACAAGCTATATTGTTTTTAGAGGCTAATACAGAACCCAAGGATGGGAAGGAAATTACAGTACAATATTTTAAAACTAAAGGTGAACAGATCAACAGTTATAAGACCTATCTGTTTGTAGTTTTTATTAAATCATGTTTGCACTTAACAGAAGGAAACAGAAAGGAAGAGATAAGATAAGTGCAGAGTATATTAGTGTTAGAGAAAATGGTGAGCATGCTGGAGGAATGGAATCAGTACAGACTATTAAATATTATTTAATATTCACTCACAGATATAATACATGTCAAAGCACTACATAAGATGGACCATTTGTCATGAGATATGATATCTCAGGAAATTCAGGTTTTTTGTTTAAAATTCAGTGTAGAGAACAAGCCAGTAGATGCACAATAAAGATATCAGTCATGACCCACTGCAGTATAAAATAAAGTCAATGTGAGTTGTTCTTATTCTGTGGGTCCCTCATTTGGTCCTTAATTATGATTATAACTTCTTACCACGTTCTCTAGACTGAGTGATTTTTTTAAGAACAAATCATTTGATTTGTAGTGTCCTGTTAACAATATTCTGTCTTGCTTGTTGTCTTTGATGCTGTGCATAGGTTGAATTCTCAAAGCAGACTGAGTCTGAGAAACATCAACTTTTGAAATCTTCCTCAAACATGTAAATAAAAGCTTATATTTAACTACTTAAACATCCAGACAGGAACCTACTATTAAGCACTAACCTTTAGAAATGTTAACTGACTCTAATAAACTAATGTTTAGACCTCTTTAACAAGCAATAGTCATTCTTCCTGTCAATTTTCTGATAGTGTAACTTTACAGTAATTAAGGCACTCCTAACCATCTCTCCCTTATTATCATACGGGTAACAACAGAAGTGGTAAATATGGGCAGTAGCATAGGAATAATGCTAAAAGCAGACTCTAGCAATGATGTATTTGGCACTGTAATGACAAGCTGTACTGCAGACTGTACTGCTAATCTGTACTGCTGGGAATGCAGTAACACAATGGAATAGAGCTACAACTATTGATAAATTGTCTGTCTGGATTTCTTCTGTCCTTTGGCCTCAGTACTGTCAAGCGAATACATACCAAACCAGACAAAAGTTCAGGATATGTAGAACAAACAAGCAAACTACCTACCCAGCAAAGTAACTACAAATTCAATCAATTTCTCTTGGAATTTGGAGGTGAATCAAAACAAATACATAAGAACAGATTAAAACCACAGAACAGGCAAAAAAGTAGTGTTTTTAAAGTCTGACCTATATTTCAGGATTAAGCGGGTTCTTTGGATAAAAACTGCCAAGGATATGTGAACAGAAAAAGCTGAACTTTGCTGTTGAACTGGATCACTGCTGTAACTGCTTGAAGCTAATCATTTCTTTTGAGGACAAATGAAAAATAACTCCATCTCATGTGTGTGAACAGACTTAAAACAGGTGACATAGCATTGACACTGAGGACAGCTTAGCTTTACAGGGTAGATTTTTCATTGTAAGTAATGCAAAGAAGTCTGAAAGCCCTATCAATAGTACTCTGAAAGAGAGTGTGGACTTTTTCTCACTCAGAAGATTGGACAAGACCAGGAAAAAAAAAAATCACAAAAACAGAAGCAACCAACAACAGATTTACAAACGAGAAATGTTAAGTTCATGAGATCATCAATTAAGAACTCTGATTGCTAGTGAGGATAAGAGAAAGGAAGAGAAACTTAAAAAACAGGTCCCATTTCTAAAGTGTAGATGGAGCAACAAGGAGCTTTTGCAATCAGACTCCACAGAGAAATTGACATGAAGACACCAGGAAGCTGGGCTTTTGTTATTCCATGAAAGGGCAAAATCTCACCTGAATTACTAACTTACAGGAATATAGTTGGTAGGGTGAGTGAAGGCTTTTTTTTTAATTTGATTTTTAAATACATGTAGGCAACTGAGTGTTTGCATTGTTTTTATTTATTTATTGGTTTGTTTGTTTGTTTGTGTTTTGAAGAGAGGAAGAGAGAGAAGCACAAAGCCTTATATATACTTCCTATAAGAAGTGTTAAGTGATCCCATTTTCACCCAGGTGAGTTTTACCCTTCCGTGTCATATCTGTACTTTGCCTATCCTTTCAGCATTGCTGTCTTTTCACTAATGCTGCGTTTAGCTCTACTCCTGCCAGCACGTATGGCAACTCTTGCACTTTTTGTGAATGGTAGTCCTTTCTCAGGAAAACAGACTCATGCTGCCATTAAATGGCAGCTCTGCTATGCACCAGCAGCTTGTTCTTTTTGTCTATATAGGAAATCCACATTGATTCCTTCAGAGTGGTTGGAAGAAAGCTGTTCTTCTCCACTAGGTGCCACTGAAGGCTAGGGGAGCAAATATATCCTATGAGGAATACCTACCTTGTCTGAAATCCGTAACTCTTGGATGGGGTTTCAAAATGATTTCAAAAATGTGGAAGTTGTGTTCTTAGTTATGGTCAGTACTGTTGAAAGCTGTACTTTTCTTTACAAATCCCTGGAAGATGCAGTCTTTGGAAGCACATTATATATACATATATATATATAAAGCACAAATGGGAATTTGGCAACAACATCACTGTTCATATGATTGCTGGGATTCCTTTTCAGATCCTGAGCAGCTGGGCATGGTTCACAATTGCCGAGAGATGGCTTATAGTAGAGTAGCTCACGAACGTGGAGTACTAAAAGAGGTAAAGCTACTTCTGTCTCTTCCTTTTACAAATCCTGTACTGTGGATAAAATCAGTGTTTGAGTTGTATTAAACTTGCACAGCAAAAGAGAGAGTATTCATGACATTTACTAGAAATTTTGCTATTAATGAGTAACTTTCTAGGAGGTTTAGAAAAGAAATGCTTATGGAATTTTGTATGAGCAGGGAGTTGAAAGTGTTAAAATAAATTTGGTTTTGAATGATGCCGATATAAAAATACTGGCATCAGTTCAGATTTACTTCCAATTCTGGCAGCAACAGGAATGCTCTGTAAAATTTTCTTTCAGAGGAGTGAAGGAATTTGAAAGAAAATTTTGCTACAGTCAGAGTGGTCAAAAGCAATTTTTATTTCAATCTGAAGTCTTGCAGTAGGAGGGCATTGGTGTATAAAATCAGCATTTAATCTAAAGTTTGTGGTAACAGAATTATTAAGAAATTCCTTACCAAAAAAAAAAAAGACACCTTTACTCTTAAGGATGAGAACAGTGAAAATTATTTAGTGCCTTATGGCACTAAATAAAGCCCTTGTTTGAGGAGTCATAGTTTCCTGATACTGTCGGTCTGAAGTAACATGTCACTAGATACTGAGCAGAATGACCTAAAGAAATAACAGTTTTTAGCAGTGTTGTTCATCAACTTTCTACCAACTATGAAAAAACCAACCCAGCTCGATCTCCTGCTTCACATCCTCTTTGGAAGTGGAATCTGGATACAGAAGTATTCATAACAACCTTTCTGAAGTGGCTCTGGCAACTCTGAAATGAAACTCCCTTAAGTAAGCTGTCAGTGGAAATATAATTATTCTTCCAAGCACTTAAAGCCTTCTGTGTGATTTCAGTAGATATGTTACTGTCCTCAGAAGAGGTCATGTAATATTCATAGAGGTGATTTTATGAATATTTTTTTCTTTGTCAATTCCAAAATTTTAAGAAAGGCTTGAAAGAAGGATGAAAACCATACAGTCACAGGATGGTTCAGTAGATCTAATACTGGAGAAGGGACTGTGGCTCTTGGTTTCTGTTCTTGCCCTGCTGAGTAACTTTGACAAATCACTATGCCTTTCTTTCCCTTAGATTTTCTCTGCATAATATACTTCTCATTTTTTTTCTATCTTTACTCTATGTTTTTATGACACTCAACTGAAAATGACTCTGACAGCTATGACATTCAGTAATACTGTCACAGCCATGACTGTCTAAGGGAAAGTCTGAAATTTCCTTAAGTGTTTGTGTATCCAAGAGCTTGCTCATTTTCTCTATCTACTGATCTATTTTAAAATAATAATAATAGTAATA
>VXAB01004044.1:0-14837 GCA_013399175.1 Odontophorus gujanensis | reverse complement strand
CTGGGAAAATGGTGGGGGCGGTGCCCGGGGACTGGAGGCTGAAGGGGGGGAGGAGTTGGGTTTTGGGGTATCTCGGGTGTGGGGCGTTCTCTTGCCACGTGTGGGGGCTGGGGGGGCGTGGGGGTTGTTGGGGAGACCCTGGGCGGGAGCAGGCGCTCGGAGTGCTGCCTGGTCCCCTCCCTACGTAGCGACGTAATCGTTTTTGGAGGAAGCAAAGGGGGAATCGGCGGTGTTTTGTGTGATCTGCGTGCCCCGAGGCTGAGCAGGCGGGGGCACTTCCCAGGGCGGTGCTGACAGCTCTCCCCTGGCCCGTGTGTGCACGTGGTGCTAGGTCGGGGGCCTGCCCTCCGTGTCGGTGCTCTGGACAACGTATCTCAGAGCACTGGTACAGCAGTTCCTTTCAGAAGCTGAAAACGGGGCATGTATATGGCTTATTATTACCTTTCTGCTTTTAGATGTGGATTGTCATCTTCTCAGGGAGCCCTGCAACCCTGTTGGCACTGGAATGGCCTCTACTTCACCTCCCAAGTCGTAGAAAGAAGCTGTATTGTCTCCCGAGGTTGCTTAATCACATTTGTTGTGCTGTTTGTGGGGCTTTGCCTCTCCCCAGAGGAAGTGAGGCAGCTGCTTGATTCTGGTGCTGGTTTTTCATTTCCATACAGGGAGCTGCCTCACCATAGGCACGCTTTCCTTGGTTGAAGATTGATAGCAGGCATGCAGGAGGAACGTTTCTCTGTGTGACATTGTATTGCAGTTATTCCACGGTGGGTCTGGTGTGGTAGGTGTGCACTCATGGCAGTGACCCACTGAGCCTGCTTTATCTCGTGCAGATAAGAACCATTGCGCTCCAAATGTCTCTTTCTGAATATCCAGGAATGTGGCTCCTGGCAGTTCTCCTGAGGGGACCTTTTAGGTGATCTTTGAGATTGCATCAGTGTGTAACTGTTGAAATCTGTAGAGCGGTCCTGTTGCTAGCGGGGAGACTTCTCAGCTGTGTTGGTGATGAGTGCTTAGCGTGCTGGCTGACACCTGGGTTGGAGCAGTGTCCTTTTGTTGCTCAGTTGTCCTGGTGCTTCTGTTGTTTCTTGCTCTAGCAGGCCTGGGGGACAGGGGAGCATTGCTGGGGGCTGGAGTTGTCCCCCCTAGCGACTTCAGCCTTGTGAAAAGGCAGAGTGGTGGGCAAGAGCCCATGCTAGGAGCTGTACCTATTAGAGCTGAGGTCTCCGTGTGCAGTGTGAGCATGGCAGCCTTCCTGCTTGCAAGTCTGTGCTTGGCTGGTGAATATCTTGCTCCAGTTGCTTAGAGGGAGGGGTGGGGGTGGAAAAGCAGCACTTTCTCCATTTAAAATGCATTCTGACTGATCATTTTAATAGCATTCAGCATTTTTGCAACTCGGTGTTGTAAAAGTCTGTTAAAAGAAAACTGCCTGGCTGTGCCTTTCAAGGGGATCCCATCCCTATCAGTGTTGGGATGGTGTCTGGATGCCAGGAGAGGAGGGACCGGGCTCTGGAGGTCCTCCCACGGTCCCCCAGTGCTGCAGAGCAGTGGGCTCTGTCCTGGAGTGCTGGCAACGTGAAGTGGTGAAGGCAAAAGGAAATAGCATCGTTCCTGGAAGGAGCAAGGCAAACAGGAGGAGTTTGAGTGTGGCTTTAGGGATCCAAGTCCCTGGTTCTAGCTGAAGCTTGATGTGCAGGAAGCGTTGAATGTGGAAACTCGAACGCTGGTGGGGTTCTTTTCAAGAAGTATGAATAATCTTTTATGGTTTGGCTAATTATAGCTCTTTGTTTAGAATTAGAGATGTAGTGTTAATGAAAATGATGGCTTCTGTTTGAATAGAAGCAGCCTCTTCCCACCCTGCAGTCTGGTGGCAGTAGTGTCCATTGATTTGCTGCATCTCGTTACACCACTTCCCATCTCCTGCTTTGCCCCTTTTTAATTGCTTACGAGCAGGGGGTTGTCTGTGCAGGATTAGCATCCCTCGGTGTGCAGGGTCACTTGGAGTGTCTGTGAGTGCCATGGCAGTGCAGGCTGCTGAGGAGGGCTCATCCTGGGGCCTCTCTGCTCATTACCTCCTGCATTTATTGCCCATCCTCCTGCTCCTTTTACACCATCACTGAGCACTTTCTTTTGTCTGCCTTTGCTGTGAGTGAAGAGGCTCCAGCAGGCTTTTCAGCTCCGAGTTCTCCTGACCCTGTGGTGTTCTCCCACCCTCTTTTCTTGTTGGCTTTTTTATTTTTTTTTTTGTCTTTTGAGAAGGAAATCCCCATTTCATGCTGGAGCAGCTTAATTAAACTGAGTAGGGCTCGGCAGGGTTCCTGCTGCTGGTTAGTAATGGCTTTGTGAGCAGTGACCTACTCCTGCCATCAAAACTTGGGGGTTTTCTGGCTGTGACGCAGAAGGGGTGTGATCCTTCACTGTGAGGTTGGGCTGTGCCCATAGTTCCTGATAAGGGTTGGGCTTTGTGGCCACGTGGGCTTTTGGTGCTTTGTGAAATCGACCTCGGCCTATGACAAAGAATGTTCACTGTGAAAGCAAAAGAGCAGCTGGTTTGCTGTGGTGTCCCACTTGGGACTTTCGGTCACAGTGTAGTTTCTCATGTCGTGGTTCGTGCTGCTGGACTACTCCAGGCTGTGCTGGTGGCCGTGGTGCAGAGCCCTCTGAACCGGGCCGACTGGGTGGGTTAGCAGCTTAATAACTGAGTTCTTGAGCTCTGTGAATGTGAAGAGCCACATGTGAAAGCCGGGGGGTTCGCTTCCTTTACAAAACCAGCTCTGGGGTTTTTCTTTCAGTATCTGAGAGCTCTTGCTAGCTGGGGCCTGGCAACATCCTTCCCAGTCCTGCGGTCGTTTATCTTAATGACCCAGCAACTCCTTTGTGAGTCAGCACAGAGCAAACAGCAGCTGGAATATCACTCTTCCTTTCCTCACCTCCTTCTTTCTTTGCTTTCTGTGTCTTTGTAGGCAGATTTTTTGAAAGGATTACCGGTCTACAACAAAAGCAACTTCAGCAGATTCCACGCGGACTCTGTATGTAAAGCATCAGTAAGTATTGCACATCAGCCCTCAGCTCCCGGTGCCTGGGGAGGATTTCTTGCACTGCTCAAAGGATACCACAGCCAAAGAAACTTGAAATGAGAGTTTTGTTTCTTAAAATGAAAAGCAACAAAAAAAACCCCGTGTGTGCTTGCAGCTGATAGCTCATGAGTTGAGATTGGCAGGGGAAGCTTCCTGCTTGCTGTGGTGAGGCACACATGGTCACGTCAGCCAAACCACATCTGTGGTGCTGCCTTTGTCTGTGCATTCTTCAGTGCCAGACTTGGGCTTTGAGTCTTATGCCTTTAGCCTTATTCTGAAAGTTTTACAAGCAGAAATTTGTTCAGCTGGCGTGCAAACACATGGAAGGCCGAGCTTCATATCCCTGAAGATTGTTGTATCAGGTAGCACAGTGCCATGTAACAGGGTGGGGTACAGGGGTGTGTTTGCAGCCCGTGTTTCTGGTGGCCTTGCAGTCAGTTTACCATGCTTCAGTTCGAAATCTCCTTCTCACCATCTTCGTGCTGTAACTGTTCTGATTCCTCTATAGAACAGAAGACCATCGGTATATCTTCCCACGAGAGAATACCCATCTGAACAAAGTAGGTCTACCCCACTGGAAGTTGTGGGGGGGGTTTTGGGGGTGTTTTTTTTTTTTTTTTTAACATTTTTTGTCTAACCTTAAAAATATGCCATGCATACATACATCAGGTGATGTTCTCGAGCTGTTCCTGCAGTGATGAGCAGTGGGTGTCTAGCTATTGCTTTTTTGTGCTTTTCCCCTGAACATATTTAGTGTTTGCTGTTCCTGAGTACCCTCCTTTAATATAAGGGACCACGCTCAGTATGTGAAATGATGTTGTGTTACTGCACAGTTTTAAAAGTTGTCTTTAAAATGACCTCAGCTCGTTTCTCTCTTTCTTTGGCAGTTATAGTAACAGAAAAGACAAATATACTTTTGCGTTATTTACATCAGCAGTGGGACAAAAAGGTATGGCTGTGTTTCCTTAATGTCTTCATATCCTGACTCTGACTGGTAGAGCTGAGTATTGATTACCATCAAGGTGATTATTATAATCCTTATATTATATATAAGGATTCACTCCTTGTGGACTGTACTTCAGCAAAAGGAGGCAGTGTCTACACTACTCATCCTGGAATTCTTTTTATCCCCTTTCAATGCAAAGGACAGTAATTTGGTGCTTAGTCTAGAACCTGGGAGCCTTCAGTTATGTATCCTGCTTAGTGCGGTTTTCCTCTGTGGTCCTTACAAATTGGTCTCCCCATGCCTCAGCTGTCTGCTTTGCAGCTAGAGCAGAGCTCCTCTTCCCTCCCAGGACTGTGAGGGGAAGATGGATGAGCTTGTGCAGGGCACTGCTGCACTAACGAGGCCGTGTACACACAAATCAGAGCTCCCATATGAGGGCTGCACAATTAGTGTGCTCCAGCTGGCACTGGAGGACCAGCCCTATGCAGAGCCAAGGCTGTGAACTGGGAGCAGGGGTGCTGGAGCTGGGAGTGTAATGGTGAGAGAGGCAGAATTTTGGGATCCTCAAAGCTGAAAGGGCAGTGCTTGTGCGTGGCAGAAGGGTTTGATGAGTTTAGGGGCTGACTCAGAGAAGCAGGGATGAGAACCTTGCTCGTGTTTACGAAATACTTGAGATCTATGAACAAAGGATGCTGAGAACAATGATTATAGTTTTTTCCCCGTGCTCAGACGTGGAGAAGGAGCTCCTTTTGGCTCTGGGCAAAGTCCTCAGTGCACATTCAGTGTGCCTGTTAGGTCCTCGCAGCGCTGTGTGCCATTCTAGAGCTTTCCCAAACAAAAGCTGGTTGTCCCGGCTCTAGCTCCCACCAGAATCCAACCTTCTGGGGAGCTTCATTCTGGCCTTCTTTGTCCAAACAGAATGCAGCAAAGAAGAGAGATCAAGAGCAAGTGGAAATAGAAGGTGAGAACTCGGCGCCGCCACGAAAAATCGCTCGGACAGACAGCCAGGATATGAACGAGGACACTTAAACTCTCGGGCCTCCACTCCTCTACTTTGCAGGCGCTTCCCGTTTTGTCTCCAAGTGTGTAAATTTTGCCCCTTGCCCCCATCTCTCACCCCTCCACTATGCAGCCCAAACCACTTCTGACTTCATAGGAGCCAACGTATTTATTTTTTTGTTTTCTCTTTTTTTTTTAATTTATGCCGTAAAACTTGCGGAGCGACGGTGGAACGATCCGCAGAAACATGTAGTGTGACCTTAGTTCCTCCTTCCTAAAAGCGTACACTGTCACTTTAACAGGTCTTGTTGAATCTGTCACCTAATCAAGGCTGTGGAAGCCTGGGAAGGAGACGTGGGTCGCTGCAGAGCCCCGGGGCAGTACGGGCTTTCTGATTCTTGTACCCATTGACATAAGTGGTTAACTCTTCTTCAGATGCACCCAGTCCAGCCAGAAGTGTGGGGCATTGCTGTTTTATTTTTCTCTCAAATATTCTGAAATTGGCACGGCACTTAAAAAAGAAACAAAAAAAATCATGGATGTCATTTAGGGTTACGTTGATCTTAGCAAACGTGTTGTCAACTTGGTATATCAGTTGTGTTCTTTTGATCTGTTCTGTGAGGGCCACGGTCATTTAGTACCTTATCTCATATGTAGGTGGTCACGGAGGATTGGAGTGAAAGGTGTGTTGCTTGTGTTGCTCTTAAATTCTAACAGCCTCTTGGTCTTGGACAGACTGATATGTGCAACTTCTCCGTTGGAATAAATGGATGCTTTTATCCTGTTCTGAGTATTTGATCAACAGTGTGTTTAAGCAGCAGCTGATGGATGGAGTGAGGTAGGCACCCTGCGGGCAGCGCGTGGCGGATGTGTCTGGGAGCACCTCGGCATCTCCATCTGGTTCTGACTCAGTGGCACACTGTGCTTTCTGGAATGGAGTCCAGGACTTAGAGTTGATCAAAATGCGAGCTTCCGTGGTCTGTGCTTCAGACCAATCTCTTTCGGACTGTGACAGCTCAGTGCCTGATACCTGTAACCCTTCACTGACTTCAGTAAGAGCAGAAATGGAACCCCCAAGTCACCTAGGTGGATCCAGAGTTCAGAGACCAAAAGGAAATGACTGCTGCCACCCGAAGGCGACAGGAGGTGTAGCTTAGTGACGATGTCTTGTCTGCTTTCATGTAAGGAGCTGGCTTCACACTGTGTTAGTTTAAATCAGTAGGTTTCTAACTGTGTTTTTTTCCTCGTTCACGAATCCAAAACGTGGAGAAATCTGACGAGCATTGTTCAGGAGGTCCTGGATCAGCCCAGCACCGCATGGCTGTGAGCTTGGAGGACAGGGTTGGAGGACAGGACCCTGTCCTTCCCAACCAACAGACACCACGTGTTCAGGTGTGGGGCGAAGGGGACACAAAGGGAAATGCTGTTGCAGGGCTCAGCTCGTGCTGCTGCGTGCTAGACACCGAGTTTCTGATGCAGTGAATGAGTTCAACACCACGTTAACGCTGACTAGGTTAGATCTTTGTCCCTGCCTCAGAAAGCGTTCCCTTTTTGCTGTGGCAGTAACCTCCACGTGACTGGAATGTTGCTGAAAATGCCAACCGTGTTGGTGAAGATAATAAATACTTAGAATTCCTTGAGATTTACTGGCAGTGGCGAGAAGATTCCTCCCAGAGTTCTGCTGTCAAAACGTGGTTCTGTGCTAAGTGCAAGACGTTGACTGAAAGTGCTGTGTTAGCATCTGCTCTCACAAGGATCATCTGAAGCTGAGATTGGAGAATCCTCTGAAGAGCTGTGAGATACCGAAAGAGGAAACAGACATGCAGCTGGTGGTAAAGTGTGACCAATTCGTGGGCAAGTTGGAGAGCTGCAGCCTTGCAGGCTGATGTTTGTACAGTGCTTTAAAGTTGTAAAATGCTGTATACTTGATTGGTATGGCAAGGTTTGGGCTTTGCTGACTTCTCTGCTAGACAGAGTGATGTACTATTAAAGAGAGTTGGCACTTCCTTCCTGTTGTAAACCCCAGTCTTTGTTCCCTCCGTGTCTTCAGTAATGATCCGTTTGATTACTGGAGCCTTTGCAATCTTTTAAGAGTTGACAGAAAGTTGCCTTTTGTAAGCAGTTCCGAACTGATGGCGAAACTAATCTTAAAAGTAAACTTCAGTATCAGATTTGTCTGTTTTTCCCCCCCGCCCCCTATTTCTGGTTGTGTACAAGCAGTGTGGATCTCTACTAATCCCAGTGAGTCTTTCTGCTTCCCATCTGACCTGCAGCGAGAGCTCACTTCTTCCCTCCTCCCTGCTCCAGCCCGCTGTCTGTGCTGCTGCTGCCTCAAGCAAGCTGTCCTCAGGCTGCTGCACTTTGACCCTATCTGTGTCGTACACGCTGAGTGTGTCGGGTTGGAGTGTTGCACGGAAGGCCTTTGCCTAACTGTGACTTCCTGGTGCCTTAGTGCATTGAAAACAACAAACAAAAAAGGAAAGAAACAAACAAAGCCTGGATTTCTCGCTGACCGCACTGTTTGTACAGCACCTGGCGAGTCTGACTCTTGTTACAAGGTGACTGAAACTTCGTGACCCTCAGGGGTTTTTTGTACGTCTGCGTGGTGGTGTTTTTATTGTGTCTGTTATGATGTACACTAAAGGTTTGGCTTTTTTTAATGAAAACTTGAGATTCTTGTCAGAGACCAGAATGTGACGATGTTGATTATTTTTATTTCTTTATTTAGTTGAATAGGGAATCTTTGCTCAATAATGGAAGCAGCAGAACTGCTTCTTTCTCCAAGGGGACCACAGCAGGGCGCTCCTGGGAGCAGCGGAGGTGTGCGTCGAGTGAGTGCAGGACATCAAAGCATTAGGCACTGCCTTTGTGTTTCACATATAGCTGTGCTAGTGACTGACGTGCAGGGGAACTAACACCACGTTGAGGGTAATTCTTGGCATCGTATGAACGCTTTTCTTTAGGGGAGACACAGCCTTTTCTATAGGGGAGGGAGCACCTGAGGCCACGGCTCAGCCTGGAGCTGCAGGGCCGGGCTGAAGTCTCCAGGTGCACTTCGCAGTAAGAACAGAATCCTCTAGATGTGTTAGGTATGATTTAAAAGAAATAATAGGAAGGATGTGATGCGTCAGCAAGTGTGCTGGTTTGAGAGTGGGATTTATGTCTCAGATGGCCGTGGGGACCTGGGGGCACACGCAGCCCGAGGGCTCCATCCTCATCCCACTGAGAGCAGGGTCAGCTGTGCCCGTGTGGGGCCGTGCTGGGGTGGGAGGGCAGTGGGGTGTGCTTCGGGGTAGGGCTGGCTGGAGGATGGCTTTCCTTCCCTCCTGCTCGTGCCTTGAGCAGCGCTTCAGTGGTGGGTGTTCCTCTGAGGCAGATGTTGAACGTACTGGGTGTTAATCTTAACGCTTTCACTCCGTGTTGGGTATCTAAAGCAGGTAGAACTTCAAAACTTTGTGTTTTGCTGAGCTCTTTGTCTCTGCCTTACTGGCAGAGGCTAAGCACAGGAGTCTTGGATTTGGTTTTTGTTTGTGAAGCACTGCGGCCATCAGCTGTACTACCACTTAATTTCCTGGCTTGTTTACTTACCACTGGCTTCATTTCTTGAAGGTTTTTTTCAGAAAGACCTGCATGTGTCTGATAGGAAACCTAGTTTTCCTGCTTTGCTGACGTCAGCCTGGCAGCAGGGGAGTTGTGTGTGACCAGAGGGGTTCCAGCTGATCTCTATCCATGCCACGCTTTATCTGATTTTTCTGCTGTTTAACAGAGAGGGGGAAATCCTTTCCTTGAAAGGAGAGAGAGGGTTGAGTTTACCTGGGAGCAGCACAGGGTATTTTTGGGAGTGAGAAGGTGCCCAGAAGGAGCTATTGCATCATGGCTTTGATTCGGCACGGGCTGACCTTCATGCCATGCTGACTGCGCTTTGGGTTTCTCTTCTGTGTCCCAAACAACTGTGCAGTCACTGAGAAAACAGAACAAAATCTGGACATTGAAAAGGCTGAACCTGAGCTGCAGGGAAGGAGCTTTTCTTTGTAACCAAAGCGAGGGGATGAAATGCCAGCTTCCACATCTAACAGTGAGGCTCTGTTTCTGAAGGCAAAACTTCCCCAGGCATGATGAACCGAGGCTCCCTGTGGGCGTGCTGTTAGCACGGGGTTGTTCTGGGGATGGAAGAAGCCTTACCAGAGGTCCTGATGCTTTCTGAGCTGCTGAGTGACTTCAGCCTTCTGTGCTGTTCAGGTTTTACCCATGGAAGCCCCAGTGAGGCTGGCTGACCCTGCAGCAGGCTGGGTGGTGTGGGGCAGTAGTGCTGGCTGCCTTCCCTTCCCTTCCAGCAGCTCGGTGTGGAGGCAAGAGGCAGCCCCAGCCCAGCAGGAAAGCAAAGCTGCCTTATGCACAAAGGCAGTGAGTTGTGCTCTATTGTTAGAACTCAGCTTTTCATTTCCTCTTGCTCACAACCAAAGCAAACTTCATTTGGTGAGCAAACTGCAGGAGCACATCTCGCTGCTCCGTGAACACCGCTCGCCCCGGTTTGCTCTTAGCAAAGCACTGTGCTGTGATACCACTGTGCTGCTGCACACACACAGTGCTTGGAGCTGAGAAGCACACAGTACCGACAGCTGAACCGGTCCCCTATAGCAGATGTGGGGCTGCCAGAGACAGGAGATGCTGAATGCACTGCTGTAAGGAGCAGGATGGTCAGAGCTGAGTCACTGCTGCGGCGCTGCCGGCCTTCCAGGGGCGTTCATCTCTTATTCATCAGCACACAGTGCACTGCTCGCAGCCTCCCTGCCTATTTTTAGTGGAGCCAGCCATCCTCGGCCGGCCGTGCATGGGGACAGAGCGTCTCAGCTCACTGCTCTCTGCCATCCCCAGCTGCTTTTGGCAGTGCAGCTTTCAGCGTGTGAGCCTGTGTTGCTTCCCCCCTACCCCCCACCTCTGCTGCTCAAATTTTCCTCCTTTGCAGAAATATTGCACGGTGGGTGCAGGAGAAGGAGGGTTTTCTGACTGCTGTCGTGGAGCGACTGCAGAGGCGCTGTTGGTCGAATGGCACGGCCGTTGTTTAAGTGGTTTTTATTTGTTTTTATCATTATTTTCGTCTCGCATTTATTTCCATGTTTGATACCGTGTACAATAAATTTGCAGAATTTAGAGGACTCCCACTTTCTTCGTTCTTCTTCCTCTGCCCCTTCCCTCCCACTGCTGACACGTGGGGCTCATCCTCTAAGCCTCAAAGCTTTGCCCTCTGTTGGGGGACCAAGCAGTGACAGCAGCACTGATGTCCCTTCTTATTGTCCCCCCTCCCCCCCCAGTCAGGGCTGGCAGCTCTGGGGCTCTCTCCCTGAGCACAGGTCCAGTAGGAAAGCAGTAACTTAGCACACACCTCAAGCTTGTTGAAATATACTTTTATTGCATTTCTGCAGGTTTTACAAAAATATGACAATAAATTAAAAAGAAATAAATAACCCCCTTCTTCTTTCTGTTTCCAAAGAAGTAGCACACAGCGAGGGGAAAAAACCAAAGAAACAATTCCCTCCTTTGTACAGTAACTGCCCAGAAGTGAGATACCAGACAGGCGGCTGCTGGAGAAGTATTTTCTATAGAGAAATGCTGAGAAGTGCCCTGGATGCGGGGCCCTGTCCTCTGCTGCACGGAGCAGGAGTGGGTTGTGCCAGGACTGTTGCTGCCAGGAGGGAAATGGGGCAAACAAAGATCAGTTGGAGAGCAGCGTGTTTTAACTGAGAGCTGAGAGCTGCCCCCAGCGAGCCCAACCCGGGGAGCAGAGCAACGAATGGTGAGTGGGGAAAGGAAGGGGGGAGGGGGACAGCAGTGTTGGGGTCACTGGTACCCCCGCTCCGTGCTCTGCCTGCTGCCCGTCCCACACCCTGTGGGTCTGTTCCCCTCTCCCCACTCTCAGCCTCTGCTCGTTGCTCTGAGCAGGGAGGGGAAGGTATGTGGTGCCTGGTTCTGTGGGGGGGTGCTTTGCCCTCTGTGCCTCCCAGAGACACCGGAGTGTGGTGTGGCTGTGGCACAGCCCTGGCCCTGCTGTGCAGTGAGCAGAGCCTCAGCGCTGCCCCGGCCTTATTGCTGTATCCATGGCTTGGTTCAAAGGAGAAAGGAACAAACACACTGTGCTGTGGGGTGAGATGGGGGGGGAACAACCTGACGTTTCTGCAGCCCAGGCCTTGGGCCAGGCACAGTGATGGGGCGGCCGCCCCAGAGCCCTCCTTCCCCCCTGTTTGCTTTGGAGATGGCAGGTAGCTCGGGGGGGCAGTAAGCAGGGCTGGGGGTGAGGGGCTGCCCCTCCCCGTGCCCTAAAGCGAAGCAGCACCCAGCAGAGCCGTGAGCAGCCCCTTCCCCTCTGGGCCGGTGGCTGCCAAAGCACTAATGCTACACCCAGCAAATCCTCCACCTCGCAAAGCTGCTCCCACCCCCCCTCCCCCCCATCCTCCCAGACTCCAGCGCGAGTGCCTTATTGCAAAACGATCCTGCAACATAGGAAAGCAGAGAGAAAGAGAGAGAGAGGGCGAGGGACTGTCACAGGTTCAGGGTGCTCCGAGCTCTCGTCTCCGCCGCCTGCAGCCATTGCACGAAGAAGGGCACAGAGTCGCTCGCGTTGGGTTTTGTTTGGGTTTTAGTGCAAGAAATGCTGCCCGTGCCTTGGGGACGCAGCAGCCGGCGCTCGCTGCTCACCCCCTCCCTCCCGGCCGCTGTCCCGTGGTCAGTGGGGCGCAGCGATGGCTGTAGGCACGGGTGAATCGGGCTCCTCTTGCCACTGTCCATCCCTGTGGAGCGGAGCTGGGGCCCCGAGCTGCGCCCCTCAGAGCTCTGCAGGTCCAGGGGACACCGAATCCTCCTTGGATGACCTCCTGGGGACGGTGTGCACGGAGCGCTGCCCACCGGCGGTGTGTGGGAGGGGATGCTCCATCTGAGGGCACCGCCGGACCCCCCATGGGGTTGCGATGGAGGGGCCGCCGTGGGGCTGGCACGCCCGTGCTCTCTCGCTCCCAAAAATCTGGCTCAGAGTCTGAATCCCCCGCTCTCCTCCTCTGCCCGTGGCTCTGTCTCCTCGCGGGCTCCGTCCTCTGGGGCCCCATTGAGGTGGGACTTGCTGGGGCCCGGCCGCTCGCCCCCATCTGCGGAGGGGCCGGCGCGGGGCTGTGGGGAAGCGGTGGCCCCGTTGCTGCCGGTCCCTTCGGACTTGCCGAAGTTGAAGAGCTTGCCGGGGTTGAATGGCTTGGTGGGAGACTGCACCTTCTCGGTGGCCGCGTCCCTCTTGGTTTCGGGGGATTTCAGGAACTTGAAGCTGAGGAAGCCGGGGAGTTTGTTATCGCTGCTGGTGGGGGACTGGGGGGACCTGGCGGCCGCGCTGCCCGCCCCGGCCCCCCCGGAGAGGAACTTGCCCTGCAGAGGGATGATCTGCTTCAGCTTCATGACGTTGTTGGTGGCCAGCAGCGAGCTGGGCCGCTTGGGCTTGTCAGAGCTGTGCGTGGAGGAGCCCCCGGAGCCCTTCCCTTTGCTCTGGCTCTTCTCGTGGGCCGGGTCCTGCCCGGCAGCCTCGGCCTTGGCCTCGTCACGGTTGGCCTCGCGCTCCTTGCGTGCCTGGTACTCGGCGTGCCGCTGCCGCTCCTCCTCCTCCCGCTTGCGCCGCTGCTGCTGCTGGAAGTGGTGCTGGGCCTGGCGCTCGTGCTTCTGCCGGCGGGAGCGCGTCGGGACGGGGACGGTGCGGGGACGGCCCACGCGTCCCCATCCCTTACAGCGACACCTACCTTGAAGGCCTCGCGGCGCTGGTACTCCAGCTTGGCCATCTCCTCGGCCACCCACGCGGGGATGTCGGGGATGGCCACTTGGATGACGTACTTCAGCAGCAGGGCGAAGTGCTGCGGGGACACGGGGTGAGCGCTCGGCACCCCGCCGCCCCCTCCCCAAATGGGAGACCCTATATTGACACCCCCCTACCTCCAGCACCACCACGGAGATGATGGCTCCCTCGGGGCTGAGCCAGGGGAAGAGCCGCTGGAGCTGCCCACACTGCGCGATCAGGTAGCAGTTGACCACGATGGCCAACACGCCCATGGTCTCCATCACCTTCTGCATGAGACATGGTGCTGGTGATGAGCGTGAAGCCCGCGGCCACGCCGGCCCCCTGCAGCCCCCAGCCCACCTGCCACTGCCCGATGCTCTCCACCCTCTGCCCGAAGGGCCGCTGCAGCCCCGTGCACAGCTTGAAGGCGTCGCTGCGGATCTCGATGATGTTGTTGACCAACGCGCACATGGCGGCCAACGGGAAGGCAGAGGAGAAGAGCACCACGTAGCCAAACTGGATGAACATCTCCTGGTAGTCCTGGAAGGTGTCCTGGCAGGAGGAGGAGGAGGAGGTTCCAGGATGGGCTGCATGGGCCCGTGGGCAGCCTGATGTGGTGGGGGGCACCCATCCAGAGCAGGGAGTGGAAGTGGAAGATCTTTAAGGACCTTTCCAACCCACCAAAGCCGTGGTTCTGTGTTCTTTAAGGACCTTCCCAACCCAACAATTCCATGGTTCTGTCATCTCTAAGGACCCTTCCAACCCAACAACCCCAAGGTTCTGTGGTCCTTAAGGACCTTCCCAACCCAACAATTCCATGGTTCTGTCATCTCTAAGGACCCTTCCAACCCAACAACCCCAAGGTTCTGTGATCTTTAAGGACCTTTCCAACCCAACAGTTCCATGGTTCTATGAGGAGGAGAGGAACGGGAGGATGCTCCACGCTGCACCGCGCCGTGCCGCCCGCTCACCTCGTACTTCTTCATGCAGCTCTCCACCTCCGCCTGCGTCAGCTGTGTCGAGTAGTCCTCCTCGGGCGGATCGATCCATGACGCCCGGTTCCGCCTGCGCCCTTCCTCCTCGCCCTCCTCCTCCTCCTTCCTCCTCCTGGTGACCCGTGAGCCCACGGTCGGCTCCGCTGCCTTGGCTGGGCTGCCCGGGGGGCCTTCAGCATCCTCCTCATCATCACCCAGCTCGAAGACGGAGGCGGGGTCCATGCCCTTCTCCACCATGGTGGGGCTGCCCTCCTCCAGGAAGCTCTCCTCCTCGGTGCCTCCGGGCTCGGTGCCGCGCCGCTCCGCCTTCTCGATGAAGCTCACCTTCTTCAGCTTCAGCCCGCAATCCAATGCGCTCTCCTCTTCCGAATCCGACTCACGCCGCTCTTCCTCCTCCTCCTCCTCCTCGGGCACCCCGCAGCCCCCATTCAGACACTTCTTCTCCCCCCGTGACCCTTCGTGGGCTGCCGGGGGTGCACGGGGGTGTGCAAGCACGCGGAGGACGGCGTGGGACAGCTCTCGGAGGCTGCGCAGGCTGAGCTCCCCACGGCGCAGGCGGCGGTACAGGTGGGGCTGCGACACCTCCCTGACGTTCTGCAGGAACTGCCGCGTGATGAGCAGCGTGGCCAGCATCTGCGGGGACACCGCTGTCACCGGGGGGGTGCCACCACCCCGACATCCCCCTCCCGACCCCATCCCCGCAGAGCAGGACACCCATCCGTCGGTGTCGCCCCGACAAAGCACACGTGTGTCACCGAGTCGGGGATGGCAGCCCCAGGGGTGGGGTCGGGGATGGGGGTGTTCACGGCAGCATGCACGGCCCCCGCCCCTCCCCGCTCCTACTTTGGATACTCCCAGTCTCCAGCAAAAGCCCAGGAGGCCCTTAAGGAAGATGAGGGAGAGGTGGAGGTGGAGGAGGATGAAGGGGAGGAGCGCCTCTTTGAGCTGGCGCACGAGGCTTTGGGACAGAGAGAAGATGAGCAGGAGCTGCGGAAGGGACAGACGGACGGACGGACGGA
>VXAB01004039.1:107434-138392 GCA_013399175.1 Odontophorus gujanensis | reverse complement strand
ATATATATATATATATAGTTAGAAATAATCCATTATGATAATGTATTAAGTAATGTAAACAATTCTTGAAAAGACAGACAAGAAGGAGAGGAGGAGCTGCACCATGATTAAAATTTGAAAACACTAATCATGGTCAATTATCTAGGGCCTTATGGTATATTTTGAGGCACGAAACCACAAGAAGTCATGGAAAAAACATCAGGAAAATTCAGTTCACAGCTGGAGAGTTAAGGTTTAAGTTTACAGATATGGAAAAATCACTTGGCCTAAAAAGCTAAATTGGACAACATTCTGGAAAAAGAGATTACTAGAAAAAAGACATGCATCTACTGGTAACAGTTAGACCCAACATACCAAAACACTTGCTTAGATTGGTCTGCTTATCAATGAAAACCTTGGCAGAGACAACATTTCCAAATGGCATAAACATCTGCAGCAGGTCCTGATCCCCAAACTCCTGGGGGAGATGGTAGATAAACAGATTGGCTCCCTCTGGACCTTCAAACAAGTAAGAATGTAAGTTCAGAAAAAGAACATAAAAGCCTACGTCATAGAAAAATTAAAAGAGTTGAAACTGCCATTCTAGCCAGATCTTCTAGAGGAAATAATGAAATCTGTTGCATGCACTTCTGCAGAGTATTTGATTCCAGAATAAGTCAACTTGATCCTTTGCTAGGGTTGATCACTTGCACACTTCTAGCTCTCTCTCTGCCATCTTTGCTTGCAACTTTCACACTGTACTAAAACTGCTTCACTGCTTAACTGTAAGGAAAGCTGAATGATGAGCTTGATCTTATTCTTGCGGTCAAATGAAACTAAGTAAATCTCAACTGAAACTGTAATAAGACTACAAGTAATTTGACAGATTATTTTCTAAACACCACCCTACATTCTGCTGAAAAATTATTTTTATATTGCTCTTTATTTTACACTGAATTTTAATCAATGTTAAATTGATTCAGAAATTGACAAGTGGAGAATTGAAGAGAAACTGAAGAAGCCAGCATTAAGGATCTGCAGGATGAGGTGAAAGACAAAAACAAAGGACTTCATATTTAGAAGTACCAAAAAAACAAAATCAGAAAACAAAATAAAGAAAACAACACCCTACACCACCAATTGATTCTCTTAACAATATGATATATTAGGTTGAAGATCCATACACTCTACTCCTCCAAGAAACTGGAAGGGTACTATTACTAAGCACTTGAGACTAGTTAAGTATTAGGAGAAAATATCTCTATAAAAATAACTTTACAAAGTCCTTAGCAGAGAGACCTCACAAGCTTTCCTTCAGTTTATTCAATAACTACTGTTCCAAACAATGCCATCAAATTAAAGCTTTATAGCATAAGGTAGCTGCAAGGGCTAGGCTTGCCCTTTTGAAAACTTCTCTGAAGTTGCTTGTAACTTTCTGCCTACCTTCTTTCTGACTTCCTGCTGCACCGATACTCTGCTGTGTTAAGAGACTCTGGTTATAGAGTGTGGGCAATGCAGCAGCAGCGTATTGCTGGATTCCAGAATAAGCCTGCGTGAGGGCTTCCATTGTGCTACCTGTCCCATTTGAAAGACCACCACTGCCAAGTCCTCCATTTAAAGCTGCCATGCCTGTACAACAAAGAAGTAAAGATGACAAAGGAGTACTGTCATTAAGTTGGATCAATTACCTTTCATTACTCTGCACTCCCATATAAAAGCAAGGAGCAGGAAAAAAAAATTATCACAGCTTGAGGAACGATAACTAGCTATTCCCCCTGACCACCACAACGCACATCTTACCTGCTAGAGAGCTAACATTCAGGCCTGCTGTAGCCCCTGCCAGTGTCTGCAATGCTCCAAGAGAAGCCATGGGATTAACAGAGGAGCTGCTACTGGAGCTAGGTGAGGAACCTGCTATTAAAATAAAATAATTACACTTCAAACAATACATTTTCATTGTGATAACTCAGCTTCTCCACTAAATAATTTCAGCAGGAAAAGCTAGTATGGAACAAACAAAGGACACAGAATAGACAGTCAAAAACACTTCAAGCACATAAAACTTGATTGATCTTGTACAAAAATCTTTTTACATTTTTAAAAACTTTCTACATTATAACATCTTTTTTTTCCCAGCAGTAATTATTTAATGACACATAAGACATCTGAGATTCAATCAACTTAAGAATGACATCTATACTTTGTATCACAAAGAGACTCGCAGCAATACCTATTATTGCTCCCTGAAGAGACTATGATTTGCTACATATTAACATCAATCCTTGAAACATCACACAAGGCAAAAAACACAGACATTAGCAACATTAAAGAAAGCTCCAGTCAAATCAAACATATGGTTTTCCAATACAGCCAAAGCAGGAACAGCAGATGCCCAGACACATGAAATAATTTTCCATTAAAAATTGTACTGCAGCAGCTGGGACTATGGCCAAGAAAAGAATTAGAACGAAAATCTAAAATACAGAGTCTATCCTCTATTGACCGTACCACTAACACCTTCAAACCATTTTTACCTCTGCAAGTAAAGTCTACAGATACAGTCCCTAGCAGACTGATAGCTGAATGTCCTGCCAAATTCTATAGCAGGTAGAGTTAAAATGGAAAGCTGTTGCTGTAGAGGCATCTTGCAGTCTTTCAAGAGGAATTTGTGTCACATCAAGGATGTAACAGAAGAATTGAAATTCAGGCATTTTCACTTCTCATTTTTGTAATTCTCACTGTGATACATATATATGTTAAAGCTTTGAAAATAACTGTTCTTATTTTTCAAGTGGATTTACATACATTTCATATTCATCATTTTATACAGGTGGCACCATGCCTCCTCTGGCACAGAGCATGGAACGTGGTAACTAAACAGAATGCAGCACACTCATCTAACAAGACAGGGCCAAAAGAGTGCTCTTGTACCTAACAAAAGCTGCTAAAGAACCCAGGGAGCTGCACTCTGTATGCAAGTTGAGTTTCTGTACTGACAGAAGGGACAAGCTTGTTCTGAGAAAAGTTTCAGACAAACTTTCTTAACAAATGAGAAGTCGAATGACAACGACTTGAACAATACTTCATGATGCTTACTCCAAAGAAAAGGATCGGTAACATTTTAAACACTGTAACAAATACACAGAACAAGTTACAGTAATTCTCAAGTCAGTAGAAAAACAGCACAGTTAGCTGAATAAAAGCCAATATTCAGAAAAAATACAGCTGCCTTGATTTTAAAGTATCACTTGTATTTTGCAGCACTTCATTGTTAATCTCCATAATTCAAGCAGACACTCCATTTGACAGATGAGAACACCATATGTACACATATACAGGGCAATTACAGAACAATACTTCCTAAGAACAGTTCTAGCAATGTGCAGCATTAAGACCTGTTCAGCTGAGGGCAATGTCTTTGTATTTAACTTATGATTTTCATTTATTAATTACAGTGCATTCTGAACACCTTGTTTTAGAAACACTCATGTCCTAAGGCACTGAGTTCTGCCATTTAAGAAGTATTTCTTTGCATGATGCATGCTTATTTTTGAACTGTTAGCTCAAAACTTCACCTGATATCCTGCAATTCTTGCCTTGGAACATGTAGTGACCACTCTCTTTATTCTTCTCCCTATTCACCTATTTCATGCAACCAATATATTTGTAGGCTTCTATCATCTCCTCCTCCAACATCAGTCTTCTATTTTACAGACTCTCTAGTTGCACTGAATAGGAAAGGAGCTCCAGCTCTACTCATATTCTTGCCTCTTCTGTTTTTCTAGTTTTCATATATTCTTTTAGATTGGAAAAACAGTCCACAGTAATAGGGATGGAAAAACAATATAAATTTATACATGTGCCTTAGTCCAATCCTAATTCTTAACATTTTTTTTTTTTCCTCTTGTTGCATTTCTTCCTTCTTGCTGAAGTTAAATATTCCTGGATCAATCTATTGAATTACACCTAGCTAAAACAGCTAACTGTAAGATTGCTAACTAAAAAGGACTCAGAGTTTTTCATAAAATTTTAACGGGTAGTAAAGAATAGCTAGCAAAGACAACAAATCCAGGACAACCACCTGATTGTAGATGCACAATACTTTATGAATGCAACTGGGCATCAGAAACTTGTTTGGGCTCACCACAGCTGGTGACTGAAATTGGACTGCTGTTCCCCACCTTCAGTCTCTCCATTGGTGATCAAAAAAGGTACATAGTACGAAGATGCATGTCTCTAAGGGAAATGGCATCTGTAGAGAGCTATGGGACAGCTAAAATATATAGATGAGAATGCAATCTCAAAGAGTCATGCAACCATACTATAATTTCAGTTGGAAGGGAACTTTATGGATTATATAGTCCAACTCACCTCAAAGCTGGTCTATTCTCTGAGTTAGGGAGATCTATTCATAGCCTTTTTCAATGAAATTCTGCATCTCTAGAACGATGAAGATTCCACAGACCCTGTGGCAACTCATTCTGGTGCTTAATCACATTTACCACGATTTTTTTCCCCTTTTACAGCCAGTCAGAATTTTCTGATACCGTGTTCACAGCTCTTGTTCTTTTTGCTTTACACCTGACCTGTAAGAAGCTGATTCTGCCTTTTCTAACATGTAAGGCATTTTAACTTCACAACTTGCCGGTCCCATTCCCCACCTCAACAGACAGAAAATGCCTGCTCCAGCTAGTAGATGACAAGGCAAACAATGAAAGCTTAGATCTAAACACCAATTAACCTCACAATTCCCGCTCTGCCACTGCGTGAAGAAATATGGGAGAAATTCTCAGTCACAGGTACTTCCATTATTTCTCAATGTCAAAGCAGTAGTAATGGATTGTAAATGTAGTTGTTCTATAGTCTCTGCTCTGTGGGAGTTTTCTTTGTTTGTTTTTAAATATTATAGAATAGGATACCATAACTGGTAGTTGAGACACATGTTAAGGTTCCACCTTGAAGGACTTCAGACCGCACGGTTTTTATGTAAAACTCCATAACATCAGAATACTCTGAGCTGAATTCTCTCGAGAGTTTTTCTAAGAAGAAAACTGTGCAAAGCACCCACAGTTTAACTCCTGATCAGTGACATATGGTTTTCTAAACAGCTGTTTCATATAATCTCTTTGTCTAGCTCTTCGGCCCTCCTACACGATACAAAAAGCTACCTAGGGCAGTTCAGAATACCCCCCCCAAGTTCTAGAGATCTGCATGTTCTGCTTCAATGAGGCAGCTTAGTATTTTCTTCACTAAAGCCAGAGAAACATTAAGTGGGCTTTTTACTGCACTGCTCCATATTTAAAGCATCTTCTATCTCCATGTCTACAGGAACAGGATACATCTGCTGCAAAATCTGCCTAAATTCACAGCTAAGCTAAATATGAGATGAGGCTGTAGTAAAATGACTGTAAAGAGGTCACCTACCTTTCTGCTTCATGACAGTTTCAAAACTCCTTTTTACATTAAATTAAACTGGCTATTTGGAAGAAGAAACGTATCAGGTATTAAAAAAAAAAAAAAACCTTCGCTGGTGGCAAAGATATATCTACCCTAAGCAAATGTCAGTGAATCTGCAGGTAGAACTCATATATACTGACAATATTAAAGATATCCATTAAAGGTATCTATCAACACAACACTGACAGAGATGGACTACGCTGATTATATTATCCTTAAATAACTCCCCAAGGCAACCCATGTCATAACGTGCATAGGTAGTCTCTTACCTGAGCTGGTGAGCACACTCAGGGGACTGCTGGAGGAAGTGAGTGCAGCGGTGCCACTTGGTGTATTCTGAGCTGCACTGGCTGCAGCTGCTAATGCAGCTAGGTTCTGCAACTGCATCGCATTCAGTCCTGCAACACATTGAAGAATGCACAGTTTCTCCTACAATAGCCACCATCATCCAAGCCTAAGATCCAGCAGCCTCAGCATATCATATAATGGGATGAGCAGTAACGGGAAGGAGCTTAAGAACAGACTTCAGTACTAGTTACTTATCTATTCAACCTTGTTACTCTTTGTGGCAACTAAAAAGGAACATATTTCGTACGTAACAATGATTTTCCTTAAAAGACCATGATCTCAGATGCAGATTCCACAGCACAGACATTTTCGAACAGCGTTATGTCCAGTCACAAAAGCACGTCAATTTTAACTCATATGAAGAGTTAAACCAGGGTTTGATAGAAGTTCACTTGCAAGCCAGAGAACTTGTCTAGACATCAGGTTAATAATCCCCTCGTCTTATATCCCTCTACTCTCTTTCAATGGAAAACAGCAACAATTGCAGAATTCTTTTAAGACAACCTATGTAATGGAGTGGCCAATGTCATACCTTTAACCTGTTATCAGCTGAACACCAACTTGCTTCGTCTGGCCTCCTTGGCAGCCAAGAAGCAGCAGTCAACTGTGAGACAAGGTTAAGTGGCAACTCCTAACCACAAGATCAACCACAATATGCAGACTAGTCAGCCAGACAAACAGAAGTTGTAAAGAAAACATTAAGCATGTTGTGGGTAATAAGCCAGGAATACTCAAGTAAGAGGAAGATGTGTTGATGAACTTTTATTGGTCATTTACTTATCTGACTCGTCTTCATTTTGACTTACAATTTTTGAATTAAACAGTCTTGAATTAGTTAGTACTGACACTGATTTGCCATCTTTCCCTGTCACTGGATTATCATTCATACTGATCCTGCTCTAAAGACTCCTGTATTTTAGTCATTCTTCGTTGGGTAGCTCAATTCTTCCATTTCTTCCTCTTCCCTTACACATTCTTATATTTGTTGATCCTAACAAATTTCTCCTCTTTTCACGACTTTGTTGATTTGGTTCCTTGTCTTCTGGACACTTAGCAACTACTCGGTGACACAGTACATACCTCAAAATCTCAGTTTTGCAATTTAGGGATGTAAACAGACAGCATAAGGACGTGAATGGCAATGCAGAACAAATTGTTCATCATCTAAGTGGTTTATACTACCTTAGGCTTCCTTTTTTTTTAAAAAAAAACAAAACCGCATGCTGTTTTAACTTTGACTGGATCTGTATCTTTAATTGCATTTAGAGTTCAAAACAAGAGGACCTTGACTTTATATTTCTCTAAGATGCAATTCTAACAAAAATATTACATTGAAACCTGAGTTTTGTTGTCATTACTGTACTACAGAGGGTTAAAACTGCAAGTATTAGAGCTAGTGAAGAACAGAGCAGCTTGCTTCCTTTCTGAAGCAGTTTGGCATGTACACACTGCACCTGTTCTCTTGTCACCACAACATTTTTTTCCCGTCTGCTTTCCAATAGGATCAAGATAAAATTTTGTCTATAAAGCCTAACATGGAGTGGATCTAATTACCCGCTAATTTTTCTATCAATTTCAAGAAATGCAACAGAGATATTAATGGGACTTTGAAAATAAAATTCTTCCTGTGTACAACAACAGACTTGGAAAATTATTTCAAATCATCATGCAGCATGCTACTTACATGCCTGGATTCTCAATTTTTAACGTTTTTTTTCCTATATGGCGAAGATAGAATTACCCTTAAAACTCCACATACAATTTCATCTAGCTAGGTCCCCTCAGCACCCCTGTGGTAACAAAAAACATGAACTGCTTGCTGTTTTTCTCCTTTACTACTATGTGCCTTTATACATAAGCAAGAGGGAAAAACCAGAATCATGCTCATAACAAAATCTGTACACATCACCAACACAAAGCTGATGGGTGTACCAACACAAGTCAGATGTGCAAAGAGACTTCTCTTTCTTAAAAGTTCATGGCCAGTGTCTGCACAGACAGGGCATGGAGTATTGCTAACTACCAGACAACTCAAGGAAGCAATTTTAAAACCGTTAAATGGTCAGTACTAAAGCCAAAACGTGCTTTTTGCTTTTTTGGTTGTTTTCTCTTTTGCCGCAAAAGCATTTAGAGTATGTGGTAAATGAAGTTACTCATAGGGGTTTTATTATTCCCAACCTGATGAGGGTGGAAGGGAAAATCAATTTGCAGCCCAAAATCAGAAACTTTAACAATATCTCCATAACCCTAGAGGAACTAAGTTAAAGTTACTTCAGATATGCTCACTTATAAAACACACATCTATACTTGGTGAAAATTTTGACCAGTGGTCTACTGCTAGGAATTTGGCTCATATCTAGTAAGTTACAATAATTCTACAATGGAGAAAAACCAACCAACCAAGTCAACTGCAGAAAATCAAGAAACAGTATGAAGGACTGCTTTGAAATGCTATCAACACTGTATTTGCAACTCTGAAGTCTTTAAAAACAAAGAATTCAAAACAGGAGACCTAAAGAATCAATTATGACTGAAAAACATGCACTAGTGCTTATTTCAAAATACAGTGCTTCAAATACACATCTGTTTCAATAAAGATAAATATATACAGGGTTTTGGGTTTTTTTTTTTTGGATTCATAAAAGAATATAATTTCAAATGCCAGAGGTAAGGAAAATAAACAGCATACCACAACTTACCTTCAGGACAATGGTTAACTAAGATAGAGGGAACTTGCACACTAGTAGCAGAGGACTCCTATTATTCCACAGAAAACCGGAGACTACTTATAACAATGTAATACATTTACATCCTTCTGTCTACTTTCTCCACTCCCCTCCTCTTTTATCCGAAAGAAATGATACAAAAAAAAAATCCAAAAATACTATATTTATGTTCTGGTGAAAAAAAAAACTCACCTCCCATTGGGTGGAGACTGCTCAACGTGTTCAGGTTCCCAGATGAAGCTGCTGCTGTTTGCTGAAGGAGCTGCAAATAAAGCTAGACATTACACCAAAAAACAAAACAAGAGTGAGAGTGAGGGCTGGCTCCGCTTCTGGGAGAAACTGCACCACACCACAGCCAGAGTGCCGTCACAAAGGGAATTCCCACTGCCCATGCACCACATCATAGCAAAGCGCATCAAAAATTCCTTTTATAAAACAGCCAGAGCACCACCATGGTGAAAATCAGTGTTGCCCATGCACTACACTGCAGCCAAAGCAATCACACAATGCTTTTCACACTCAGTATAGTCAATATACTAGCCTAAGTGAAGTTTCTATCTAATACACAAAGACGAATCAGCAATGAGAGAGAGCCCTCAGGGAGGACTGCCACCTGTACTGATGTACTACCTCAAGTCAGACTTTACAACTGACATCACTCTCTCAGGACAAAAGGTAGATGTCCTGCGTCATACCAAAATCAAAGAGCCACTGTGAAAGGGAGTCTCCTTCACATTCCTAAAGCACAACACCCATTAAAGAAATTTCAAGTCCTAGCTAGGAAGCTATTTAGAGAGATTTCCCATTCCTTTCTCCATTACCTAAGTGTTGTTTAAAAAAATTCCAATCTACCAAACTTAAACAGTAGTAAAAGAAAATGCCTCCACTTCAATAGTACACAGTATCAGGAATGAGATGAAGTTTTCCCTTTCTGCTCCCTCTATCTTAATACTGCATGAGAACAGTTCTCGTAACTACCCTAACAATCCACAGCATATTAGTTTATGCTAAATTCCCCCCTTCAGGTACCCAGTAAAACTAACCAAAACCAGTGACAAACAGCAGACTACACTCTGTTGTATCACTGTCACAAGAGAGAGTAGTTTCTCTCTATTTGCTAGTGTGCTTGTTCTTTTTTTTTTTGTGCACTGTGAGCTGCCTGATGCTCCCACCTGACCACCTTTTCTATTGGCACTGCACCAAGCACTATTCTATGTTTCACTGGAAGAGGATCAGAGAAATAAATGCCAGATGAGAAAAACCAAAAGAAGAATACAAGAATTATGTCATTATGTCAGAAGAGACATGAAAGGGTATTGAGACAGATAAACACAGAGCCCATAACTTGAGAAAAACCTTCCCTATACAAACTCCTTTCACACACAGTAAGAAAGAAATTCCAGTGCTTACTACTTCAGATACTGGGGCTCAACTCACTCAAACACATCCTGACTAGCTGTTAGTAAATGACAATTTCCTTGTAGTTCAGCCTCCTCATCCACCAAATGGTGAATAAGAATGCTACTCCTGTCTATAAGGAGCCTTCTGAACACATCAAACACCAAAAGACAATCAGACACTAAGCTATGAAGAGATGAAAAGAAACCAGGTCAGAAACTCACTGCTAAGTATTGTGGCCCAAGCGTGTTGAGACCAGCCAGGTTTCCCCATACAGAGGCAGCACTGATCTGTTGCATTTGTTGCTGCAGTTGCTGAGCAATTCGTTTCTGCTCTTTGTCCTTTTGTGTGTCTGCAAATTTTACCACGATGGGGGAAGAGCAACCCTGCAAATAAAACAATAACATACTTACCATCACAAAACTATCACATTAAAACGCAGCCATTGGAAATATTTCTGATACCATCCCCGAAACATAAATAATCAAACAATGCATTTCATTTAAGGTTCAAAATCTCATTTGTTTTTTTATGCTATTTTGTATGTTGGTATTTTCTCTGCAGGTGAGGTTTCTACCTCAAGTCCTAATATACAGTACATATGCATATATATACACACGCACACACTATACTTAGTATATATAGTTTAAGTAGAGTAAACACAACAGCCCAGGAGCAGTATTTACGTGCTTTTCCTCTCTACACTTCCTAGTCTCCCAAACTCCACAGTGACTGCATGACAAACTGCATCTTCTCCTGACATCCAGTAACCTGTCTTACCTCCATGGTCTGCGCTTGGTGCATTGCTTTGATTGCTGTTTGCGCCATGGCTCTTGTTGTAAAAGTCACAAATGCACAACCTGGGGAAAGAACACAAGAGGAACCAAGTCACTCATTATATACACATTTCTAGGACAAATAAAGAAACGAAAATGCCTACAGAAAAAAATCACAAATAGCTGAAACACCACCCCGAGGCACCAAAAGCAGCATCCAGCAGAGAACAGTCAGAAAGGTTCCTGCTTACCTCGGCTCAGCCCATCTGGGCCCCGTAATATCCTGCATTCTTCAATCTGCCCAAAGGGGGAGAACATCACTCGGATATCATTTTCATTGCACTTCTTCGATATCATTCCAATGAACAACTTCCTATCTTCTACTGCTAAGAAATCAAAGGATAAGAGTATTATCAGCAAGTATGCATTTACTAGATCTTATTTTGTCAAATTTTCTCCATCAACTTTAGAATTATTTCCACAACAGTTACTTGGGGTAGCTGCTTGTCAAAACCTGATTCCCAGATTCCTAACAATGAAATCTTTTTGTTTTAAGAAGGTTCATACTGGATATCTCAGTGAACCAGTAGGATCCTTGTTTTACATTTTTTTGAGTTGCAAGTTGTAAAAATAAATAAATACTGCATTCAGCACCTGCCTGTACCTCCTACATCCATTTCCTGGCGAGCAAGAGTTGTGTGTATTTTACTGGGTACAACGCACCACATCTGTATCTAAACAAGCAACTTAGTTGCAGAAGGCTTCTTTCTAGGCTACTTTATTACCCTCTAGTGTTTCAATCACATGAATTAAGTTCTGCCTATTTCTTTATGTTCTTCTCAACAGTGGAAGCAATTTTTTTTCAAATAAAACATTTAACACTACAGTATGACAAATGCTGTAGCACAATTTGAAGCTTCAAGACAAAAAAAAAAGTGTTCTATTTATTGTCACAACGAGAGGCAAATTATTTGTTGAGTCTTCTTTGGTGTTGGAGAGAAAAATTCCAAGCCATTTCAGCTGGCAGGGCTTCAACTCACTATTAAATCTTCAAGGTTGTACCCCATTCACTGTCAGTCTCTTGGAGCATAAAGTTGTTTTCAAAAACCTTTTTGTAATCCATTTTAGCTCAAAAGATCCAAAACTATTAAAATACTTTAACTGATGCCTTCCTATTTATACTTTCATCTACATTTATTACTAAAATTCATGTAATTATACAACAGCCTCAAAACTGTCACTCCAGAATTCCTCTAAATACTTTTTCCCCCCCTTTCCATTATTTTCCCAGGAAATACACATCTGTGCATGCATGTACATGTGTATTTTTGTGTGCGTGTGTGTATGCATAAATGAACTCATTATATACACACACAGATGAAAGATCACTTTACCCAATGCCAGATGTAAACATCTGAAATGGTCAACGTGCAGAAGTACACTCACAGTATTTTCTCTTCTGGAGATGAAGTTCTGACTCCCACTCGAGCCACAACAGGCCTTCAAATTAGTTAAGCAGCTGAAAAGCATTTCTAGATTTCAGCCATCTTAGTTTAACCAAGAATTCACTGGACGTTTCTGCTATTGACACTGTGGTTTTCCAGCAAACAGCAACAGTGCTAGATACTTAGTCATGAAATTCTAGAGACCTCACTTATACTACCTACTGTATTGAAAACATTTTTTTTAAATAATTAAATCCAATCTCCAATGCAAGATGACATTGTCAGATGCTGTACAACACAAGGAAAATCTTGAAGTTTCCCATTTGGAATAAATGATGACACAAAATTCAGATTTTAGTAAAGCTTACCATTATTCTTTTCACTATCAGCTGGTTTCATCTGGATAGGATGGTGCATCTGAAATGCAAACAGATTATTTAATCATAAATGCATTCACTTTATACTAAATGAAATACATTCCCACAAGAACAGTAAAAGAATGAGTTTGTAGCCTATACTGCCTCTACAGAAGGGCGTATGTAACAAGATATGAACTTGCAGAAGAAAAATCTTTTCCTAATTATTTACCATCATTCCTCACGAGAAAGTATTACTACTGGAGGCACGTCCACCCACTTCACTACCAACTCTATTATCACTCCAAATTCATGATCTTTCTCATTCCAGTAATTCACTTAAAACAGGACTTCAAAGGAAGATAATGCATGTTTTTATATCAGTTGCGTCAGAGGTCAGAAAGACAAGACAGAGCTGTGAAGGTAGCGTATCTCCTCTCTTACCCCTGGGAGAATCTTCATGTTGTGAAGAGCATTCTGTGCTTCTAGTGCAGCTTTACGGGTATAAAATGTAACAAAACAGCACCCTGCAATTGAAACAAAATGTTAACCAAGGAAGTACACTACCAATCTCGACATGCTGTAGACAATACATTCCTGACTTCTACTCTTCCAATGACAAGCAAAAAGAAGACAGTGAAATATAGGTAGGTATCACTGATTGTAACTGCTGAGAAAAAGATTCCAAAGTGTAATTTAAACAGTCTGAACAGACTCAATACCACCAGCACACAATTAAAACAATCATTTAAACACATCTGGAAAATTATTCCCAGCTACTTCCATATCTAGACTTAATTATTTGGTGGCACCCAGAACTTCCACCTCATTTAGCTGGAAATACAATAGTACCTGTTTCTGAATTGCAAATCCAGGTACACAGCAACTGCATACATCAAATTTTGTATTTTGTTTGAATAAGGGATGCTTCTAGCAACATTTCGGCCATATCAGAACATTATAGCAATGCTCTGGAGCAACACAATATTTATTTATTAGCTGCTCTGCTCAGTATTTATAATTGATACTTTTCATACATCCCTGAACAAACTCATAAGGCTGGAACAATGTAAAAGCAGCTAAGAACTCAAGTCCAATATGTAAAGTACAGTTCTCACCTTTGCTTTGAGGAGGGTTTTGGCTCCTGTCTCGCAAGACATTGATTTCATAGACAGCACCATACTGCTCAAAAAGTTCTCTTAAATCTTTCTCACACCAGCTTCGTGGGACTTGACCCACAAACATCTTGATAGCATCTAGATCAGGTTGATCTGGGTGATCCAGTGTACCATTCATTTTCTTTGAGCTATGAAAAATCAATTAGGAATTTCTGTTACTTAGCTTTCCACAAATTCTAAATGTTATCACAGTAAGAAGCTGTACACTTTTAGTGGGTTTAAAACTATTTTTCTACATCAATATGCATATATTTACATATATATGCCACATACATAGATATGAACATTGCCTGCCAGTGAGTGCAATACATATATATATACACACACACAATCACACATTCAGAAATATTATTATTACTCACATTCACTGGCAAGCAACATACTTGGAAACCAAGTATTCCCTCTATATGGTTGTTTAAAATTTCACCTAATGTTTGCTCTTATAATGTAGTCAACATCTGGTTTTCATATCTGTAGGGATTACTGAAAAAATATTAGATCCATTCTGTAACATTTTACAAAAGACGTCACAAAATAAAGAAACCTAAACTCAGCCGACCCACTAGCTACTGTAGTTATTAATAACTAAGGAAAACTAGAACGCATTTTCTGGTATGCTTAAGCATGACTATGTACAATTGCTTCTCAGAGTGAAAAAATATCTAAAAACAGAAGAAGTAAAACTGAACTGATGAGAAGCCTCATTAAAGGTTTGCAACACAGCAGCTTTGTGAAACTAGGCAGCTTTGAACAATACTTGGCAAAAAAAAACCAACAGAGGCTGACAGTGCAGATGAACAGGTTGGGCCCAGACAGGAGTTTAGTTTCAGAACAAATCAAGCTGACTATCAGTAGGGTGCTAAAACTTAGAAAGAGACATTTATTAGACTGTAGCATATGTTTTGAGCATGCGGTTCCTCAAAGGACTTCAAGGTACTACATGTATGAATATGGCACTACCAGCCATAGGAATATTGTTTACAGCCTGTTAATAAAACTGCATTGTACTCTGTTCACTAGTTGCAAGTCTACGCTACTTTCTGTATTGACTCCTCACTGCTTGCCAAGTGCAGTATGAGGTCTTGTTTTTGGTAGTCACAGCCTGGTATACCACAGGATCTGTCTCTGGAAGACTGTGTGTAATGGCATTCTACTGTAGCTACAGTGATTAGCAGGCTAAAATTGCTGACCAAATCCTGCATAATCTAGAAAGGACACGGAGAGGACAACAGTAACTATGCAGTGATTCCCTGATGGCCCCCAAGCCTTTTGTTGAAGGATATAAGCACCCATCTTCCAGAGTACTCAGCTCTGTTCACTTCTGCTTTTTTCCCCTTTTAAAGATTATTTTTCAGTAGTTTATTAATGGTATGTTAGACAGTGTTCCATTCCTTATCTGCAATCAGATTCCTTCCTCAAGAGAACTTTCTTACAAACTTCAAAAGCAGGCAATGTTTTTCCTCTCAATATTCTGCTGTCCAGAGCCCGACAAAGAACTGCTGCCACAATTTCCAAACAGAATCAACAGACCTCAGGAACTTCTTACTAGAAGAGATGGGAAGAATCACAAATTCTTTTACACCCAACCTTTCCACTCAAAGGGCCAGTGTCTCTTCAAATATCCAAGGTAAAGAATACCTTGTACAAAGATGCAGATTCCATGCTTTTTCAATCCATTTGAGAACTGGAAATCACTTAACTACTTCCAGTAATAATTTTCAGCCCTTTGTTCTCTCCTGTGAACAGTTTCAGGAGCACAGCCACCTCCTGTTAACCAAGCAACTTTCATGCAACCTTAACAGTATTTCAAGGAATCTTTCATTGCCGTTAAAAGGTTTAGTCTGGAGTCCAACAGGAGAGAATTGGAAGCATTCACCCAACAATCCATTTTAATAATGGATTTTATAATTTCAGCACCTCTTGAATACTATAAGCAGTACAACCAAACAACTTCACCCCTCCTCACCCCTTATCCCAAAAAACAAGTGTTTTGGGTTGGTTTTTTTAATCCCTTCTCCCTCATCCAGAATTGGTATCAACTGTTAATGCCCAGTACTGTTTCTCCACAAACTTCAGACTTCCCTGTCCCTCCTCTCCCACCATCACATAGGGAATGTATTAGACAGCAGTGGTTCCAGACAGCCATTCCAACTACTGCTTTGGTTACAAGCTTAGACACGAACACACAATACTTACACAGGGCTAGCATTCAAGGAGCAATGGTCCACCATCATCTCTGGGAGAAAATCCAACTTGAACGCAGCCATCACCTCAGTCTGTCACAAACCACTAACACTAACTCAGTGTATTGCCTAAACCCTAAACAACACCACTTCCAAAAGTCCTGCAGGTCTTAACACTCAGCCACACAAATAACACTCAAACCACAGAAACAGAAGCTTGGGGAGACCAGCAATAGACACCACAGAAACAGGCTGGACTGGGAAAGGGACATGGAATCCCAGATTAAAAAGGGGATGTGACCATGCGAAGGGAGGCTCAGCTCAATACACAATGAAAATGCTGATGCACTGGGCTTGTTTTGTGTGATTTTCCCTGGCGAAGCAGTACTGAGTGCACTGTCAGATAAACAGAGTGTCAGATCCATGAAGATAGCAATGGGTAACAGAGCAGAAAGAATACAAACTCCAGTTTTTCCACCCCCAACTAACTCCTTGCCTCCCAAAATGGTAGTCCAAGACCTTGAGACACAGTTTCCATACCACCAGTATCAAGGCAGACAGTTTGCTGTATGTAGTCAAAAGGTTCCTTCAGCATAAATCTTTCCAGTGCCTGATTAACGATCTCACTCTTTCCACCTTGTGCCATTTTGGACACTCTCCTAACTTTCATGGAGACAAATGCCAAATAAACTTTTTCTCTGAAACTACCAAAGAAATTAGAGCTGAGGAAACTCAGATGCTTAAAAAAAAAACCAAAAAACATTAACAGCCACAGAATATCAACAGCTACTTACTCCTCTTTAGAGAAGCAAAACATATATTATTTTGGAAACAGTACTTTGCACATCATGCTTCTTTAAATGCAGAGTCATTCAGAGCCTATAGATGATGAAGAAAGAGAAAAATATGCACCTAGTGATTATTCCATTCCTGCTTTTGTACTGTTCCTGGTAGTAATTTGTTGAAAGCTGTTATATAACCTTTGAAAACATTGATGCTAATATCACAGCTTCTTGATCAATAAAACAGGAATAATGTGTTCATCAAGGAACCGTGAGGTACAGTATTTACATGCATAACACAGACCTCCTGTTAAGCCTCCAGTATTTAAATTAATGGGGAAATAATCTTGATAATACTGGATGCACTGTGAGATGTGTGAGTAATATCTGATTGTGGAGCGTGCAGCTGGGTGTGTCTGAGCACCAGACGATTAGCTCAAGTCCAGTATGAGTCCAGATAAGCCTTATGTATATGTCCAATACAACCACATAATAAACTCTTAAGAGCATCACAGAATGCATACTGGGGCAGTTGTGATCATTTTTCTCGCCTGTCAAGGACTACAACATGTGTCTGTAGCTTATTTAGACTGGTGAGTGTATGCGGCTTTCTTTATGCCTGAAAAATTAGAGTATGCCTATTTATTTATTTTCTTTACATTAATAACTATTTCTAATATCTCTGGAAAGTGACTGTTTTCCATCTTCTGACTGCAGAGGGATTTATTAAAGATTACTAAAAAGAGCTGAACCTTGTAATACGGAGACATAAGTACATTAGTGCAAAATAAAAGGCATGAATTTATCACACAAGATGTTCAGCAGCAACTACTTCATTCATGTTCGTGCTACATGGTAAACGCAAGAAAGCTTATTCCTTAATGAAAAGGTGTAAGCTACCTGCTAAGCACCACTCCTGCAAGCACATAAGCAGGCATTGTGGAACACAGGTCAATTTATTAGCTTTCAGTAAATAGCTCGTATCTACCTTCAGACACATCTCACAGGTTTCCTTCTTGAAAAACACCATGCTGTATATAATGCATTACATTCAAATACTGAATTCAGTCTGGAATCCATTTTATGGATTTTTTTTCCAAACAATCCCACAAAGGAAAACATTTCAGATTTACATTTTAAGAACATCAGAAGATGTAGGGGTTCCCTAAACAGTTTATGTAACTCTGTAGCTCAGCACTACAAATTCTAGCCTTACCAATGAACAGGACACCTCCTGTCATCTTTTGCTTTTTTAAGCAGCTGGTAAAATAATCCAGCAGCCATGTTCATTATAGGTTCAATAATAGATGATGCTGGTAAGAAATACTCTAGAAAATGGGTTTCAAAAATGTTACTCAGATTGATTAGTTTACTGAAGAAAATCACTAAATCATTATGATTTGCTTCTCCCCCCACCATTTTCCTCATCTCTCTGCTCCTCAAAATTGAGAGCTTATTTGCTTGTTCTGTTAAGATGAAAACAAAATGTTTCAGGCAGAGAAGTTTCCACTGTCACACAGTTACAGTCCATGTCAAGTTCAATCTTCTGGCTTTGAGAATTAAAACATTAATTTTTGTGCAATTATCCTGCTATACATTAACTTCTAATTCTTGTTATATTTACTCTCATTTCTTCTGTGATATGCTCACTTTGTTTAATAAACAACAGTGCCAAGAATATTTCACATGCTGTTATGCACAATTTGCGGAAAAGGAAAATTACCAGAATGATGGATAAATACCTGAAGGTACATCAGCCAAATACACATGCCTCAAAATAGCATGATTCCACAGTACCTATGGTGGTTTCAGTGAAAAAACAGTAGTATAGAGAACAGATCTGTTTGAACAATATTTAGTTGAAAGCACGAACTTGACGAGATAAGAAATCTTTTGCACTCTCCTTGTAAAAGTATCAGAAAGAGTGCAAATAGATGGTATTTCAGTACTGCACAGAAACTGGAAGAATTAAATGAAGCTGTTTCTCTGGAATTATAAAAACTTGAAAGTCAACCCAGCCATTGCTCACAAAGAAAGAAAAAGTACAGAGCTAAATGCACAAATTTTTTGCTCAGACGTCAAATTCCTGCTGGCTTCCAGGCCCATTCTTTTACCATTTCTATTCAAAGGATAACAGAAACAATGTTTGAAATTCCAAGCTCTATGGCCTGTAGCTACACATTTAAATGTGGTGCTAACCTGACAGTATGAACACAAAAGTCTTGTGCATTCTACATCTCACTTTCCTGCCTTTCTGAATCCCTAGACTACACTGAAAAAATGCATTACTGTATAGACTCCTCAGAACACAAGGCATAAATGTTAAACACTTTGTTTTTGTTTTTATGCTTGCAGAATTACATCACATCTTCCAGCAAAAAAACTTAAAACAAGAAAACAAAGATCCATGTAGTAATTTCTTCTGCTAAGAAAGCCTCGTTCAACAAGCAATTAACTCTGGAAGCTAAAGATAATACCATCTTTTATTTTACACAATCTGAACCTCAGATAACATATACAGCACTGAAGCTGAGCAACTACGGGGATGGCAAGAGCAAATCATGGGAAAGGATGCAAGCTATAGGGAAATCAGACACTGTGAAGTTTTGAAGGAGACAGGTCCTAGAATAAACTTCCCCTTGTATTATCTGTGCATATCCAGATCCCTACAGTGTTGCTGAATTGCAGTTTTGTTTTACAACAGATAAACCCTAGGTTCTATGCATCAAAATGCAGTAACTTCTTCTCGATATTTTCTCGTTTCATTGTTGATCACGTAAGCAGTGATGTTTTCTGCTTATGTGAAAATGAAATGTCTCACCATACCTCAAGTACGTACTGCCAAAACTGTCATTTCTGCTTCTGCCAATCTCTACAACAGTTTTTCATTGCAAGTACTCAAATTTGATACATTGAGAATGCTGAACTTACCACTAAAATACATGAAGCTTTTGGTTGCCTACAATGCAAATTAACTGAAAGTCATTTCCAAATATTTTCCTAGAAATTCCTATATGAAGAAAAGGATAGGAAGAGAAGACAACTGCTTTTATCTGAGAAAGCAGCAGTTTTATCAGAGCATGTAATTGCTCCATGCCCAGCAGCATTTTCAGAAATTAAGTAACATCTATTCTAAAAATAGCTTGTAATGTTCTGATATATTACAGATATCTGATACATTTTAAAAAAAATCTATTTGAGCTAAAGCAATTCCTGATTTACTCCCCTGGCATGTGAATGAAACCCTGTTTACCTGTAGCTTCTACTCCAATTGATTGTATGAAAGGTCAAAACAATTTCTGATCTTTCGTCTGCCTGACGAAAGGACTCTAGCTGGGAGACCTCAGGACTCCCAGCTCTACCAGCAGAAGCGGTAGCAGAACACCTACTGCTGCGCCTTTCAGGAAGATGCTCTTTCTACCCATGCAGAAAATAAAAGGGTAAGCTTAGCTGCCATTTTTATTTGGTTGTGCTGGGTTGTGTTTATGTTGGCTTGATTTGTTGTGTTGTGGTCTTTTTTGTTTGTTTGTTTTAAACCAATCACCAATAGGTTACATGCATCAAAACACTACACATAAGGACAACCATCTCATAGCTATCATTAGGAAAGAACAACTAAGTAACCTCACTTTTAAACACAGATTAATCAAATCACTACTGAGATCTTAGACCCATTTGTCTTAGGCACCTGGTACTAAGCATTATCATAACCAAAACATCAAACTAGACTGCTCTGCTGCAGTTCAGTGTGCCAATTCTCAAGTTCCCTAGACACAACTTTTTACCTAAATTAGCATATACACTGCAAACCCCAACGTGAAAATAGATGCTGAAGACACTGCTAAGGTTAAAGCCCCCCAGGTTACTGCCTCTCTATGGTAGCTGCAATAACAAGTCTGATACAGCAAAACAGAAAGTCTGTGGAAATCTGTTGTACAAAGGAATTCTGATTCAGGTTGGCCAGAAAAGTCCTGTCAGTTGAAGACGCCTTTTAGGAGAAGCACTGGGGATTGCAAACTGTGGTAAAAAAGAAGGCTTGGTTTTCTCAGCTCCTTACAGATCTGACACAAATATTCAAGAGACTTCCCTCAGTTCCATTTCCAGATGTCAGACAAGCCAATCAGGATGCAGCCATGCTTTCCTAACACGCTAAGAACTGAGAATACTGTCTGCCAGGCAATAAACCTAAGTAATATAGAGTTGAACTCTACTACAAATATGGCAAGACATTCCACAAACAAAACTAAAAGAAAAAACTGTTCCTACAGATGTGTCTTACTGCCTTAAAATAAACCCAATGAATTTAAAGAGCCTTCAATGTCTTCTACCTGCTTACCTGTGCCAACGGCAAGACTACTTCAGAGCTATTGACACAGTGCTTGGAGAGGGAAGAAGCTGAATGTTTTAATTTGACTTACAAAAAGCAGATCACATTCATTTCATGTGGATTTATTAGGAACTCAGTGCCTTCAGGCATTTACTGCTCTGCCATTTTTAGAAAATGAATAGTAGATTGAGAATTTTTCAGGAAAGAATGATGGCAAAAATCTTGTGCATTGTCTCCTCTAATAGGATGCAACTAAAGAGCTGAGTTCTCCATGGCAGAAATCTATTATTTTCTGTCAATCAATTAAAACACTTTTGGATTGAAGCACAGATCACACACACATTGCTCCTGTTTGTTCCCTGTGCTGTATGTGTCTGGGCAATAAAGAGGGCAGAAGTGGAGATGCCTAGCATGTTGGGTCATCTAACAGGCCAGGGACTGCAAGACATCATTTTGGCAAAAGTACGAACAGCAAAGTCCATGAATTGAGTAGTGCTCTAACAGAACCCTCTTTGACCTTAATGTAACAATAAAAATGGTGAAACCAGATAGGAAATTTTCGTATATACAGTATTACCACACAATAGTGTGGAGGCAAACACTTCTGCATTGATTGCCACACATCCATGTGACTGACAAGTCTAGGCATCACCCTTCTTGCTTTTATTTTAAACAAGCACTGAAACAAATCCTCGAATCAACTGAAATATGTGGTGCCTGGCTACTATTTTCTCAAGTAACTAACATCTCTAAGGTAGCTTTTCAAATTTCAAATAAGAAAATAAAATTTTAATAGCTGAGATAGCATTCCTTCTTTCCCCAAAGGAGACTTTTTTGTGTGTGCAAAGGAGGGCAGATTTGCGTAACTCCTTGCTGGCAGGATACTGCAGAGACAATCGTCATTCACAAGGGCAGGCTGGACAGGTACTCAGAAGAAACCAAACAGCGGCTACCAGACAAACCACAACAGGTTCTTAGCAGCTGAAAACATGAAGGTTGAAAGATTACCAAGTCAGTGCTGCAGTCAAAAGGTAAAAACAAACAGTAGATGCTACTCTGTGAACACAGAGGGCAGAAGTTTGGAACTTGACAAAGATCCTGTGTATGTATGCTGGGAGAAAGGAAGCACAAAAAGTACAACAGAAGAGTTGCCCTGTTAGAGCTAAACTGAGCTCTATACATGAACAGTGTAAACAGTAATTAAAAATGCTAACTTATTACCAGCAATTTATTCAAATGCTTCCATAAGCAGCAAAAATAAATAAATCACTTCTGGCCTTCAGAAAATGTAACAGCATAGTTACAGCATATGCATTTTTCTTTTTAAAATGCCTTGCAACTGCAATTCAAACTGTGGAACATTCAATACCTGGTTCACTCCTTAGAACAACTTACACCAAATGGGAGATGGCAGCACTGCAGCATGAGAACTTACCTATCTGTTCAAATCTGAGAAGCCAAACCCTCTCCCCTCCACAAAGTACTGCTCTGCCAATACCTGTCAGTTCCTAACAAACTCAGAATTTGAATAATCAACCTCACTACCCACTTAGAGCACATAAATGAAGTTCACAAACTTCAAGACCCTGGCCTCCAAACTTCGTAAATTTTCCCCTCGTTGTTTTCACCTGTTTGCCTGAGCGGGAAAGCACAAGCACACTGTGACCAACAGTGGGGCTGTGCTATCAGACTTGGCACTGTGAGCACAACCCACAACACTACAATGCGCTGCTTCTCTAGGGCAGAACAGCTGCACCATGTTACCCTGACTTCTGCTTTCTTAGCACACAGCCAGCAGCTAACACAGCAGCATGGGTCTGCTAACCCAGTGCTTGACCTACTGCAGCTGTGTCTGCTGCTTCAGTGGTGACACTACAAATGCTGACGCAAGCAATACAAAAATACAGAAGAAATGGGAATTGACTGGCCCACAGGGAGGAAACTGGGAGGAAACCACCTCCTCACAACAGCCTCAAACACCCATCCCCAATCGTAACATTTCCTGTAAACTACAATAATGAAGAATAAGTGAGCTGAGTGCCTCCATCGTTCTCTGGTTTGAGGTTACTCAAAATAACGTGTGAATACTTGATATAAGAACTTCCATTATCACAGTCCACAATAGTGCCATTTACAGCGACAGACAGCTTTGGTTAGGATTTACTGGGATTTTTCCAAGGGCAGTCAGTACCTGACCACCTTGTTTTCAAGGACAGTACCTGTGCAATACCAGTTAACAGTCTGCTATACCGGTACAGTGAAATAAATAAAAGACATCCACATTAGGAAAAATTCCACATTAAAACATTTTTCAGTGAACTCCACCTTTTCTTTGGTGTTTGTTCTTATATCTGCTTCCCAATGATACATTAAAGATACACGTTAATCATCATAAAAAAGTTAACAGAGAGGTACCTGGATTGTCATCTGTCCTTTATTAATGCAAGGCATTTTCTTGTTACTAGTTTTAGATTTCAGTTTTGTATGTAGCTGAAGCTTGCTGTACTTAAGGTCACAACTTGGATCTAAAATGTATATTAAATTTCTGTCTTTCCAGATACATATGTCCTAATTAAATCTGGCATATTTCCTCTTCTTTTCTTTCCAGACTAAAGGAACTGAGAGGGAAACAAAATCATCTCTATCAGCTATTTCTTGGTGTTGGTAGCAGTGGGTTAAAAAGCAATAACAAGAAAAAATAAAAAAACCAACCTTTTTTCACAAGCAGAACTTATTTGATGCAAAGTAGACAGTAAAGACCTGAGAAGGAACGGTATGAAAGATAACTGACATGAGCCATATACACAGATGAACAAATTGCTCCAAGGGCAAATCATGAATCTGGAGCAATTAATGCATGACATCATATTAAAGCAGCTGTATGTATAGAAGAGATAATGGCACGTCTTAATGTAGGCAGCCCAGAATAATTAACTTCGTCAAGCCAAAGACAAGGAGTAATCATCACATGATTATCCTTGTTCGCGAGACACTTTACAATTAATAATTGATATGAAGAAGCAGCACTGATGCACATACCTTAGGGCTAATGTTTATGAAGCAGAAGCTTTTATGTTTCTTCCTCTCATTATTGACTTATTATTTATAAAGGCACATAACCATTAAACAAAGTAAAGGATTTAGCCCTGTTATCCTCAATTTAAGCACCTGCCATAATTCTAGCAAACAGTTTGAGAAGGATTTTGAGTTTCTGTCATTGTAATGCTACAATGTAACAATGCTTATACTTTGCCAGAGGAAAACTATGGAAAATTAATGCCAAAGAGATCTGATCCTGTGGACACTTTGGCAACGCAGACAGGAAAAAAATCTTGAGAAAGTAGGAAAAAAGGCTCAGTCACAACAATAGCAAGAGGAAATAAAAGCAGCAGTACGACAGAGCAGGAGTCAAGTCAGGAAATGAGAGTACAAGAAGTGAGGATGTGCATCTTTGCACTGTAAACGACAGAGCTTTTAAAAGGAGGTAGGATAGAACACTTAAGGCAGCAGGAGGATTTGGTTGTTTTGTTATTTTTTGTTCTCCCTGCTTTTTATTAACTGAATTCAGACCATAACAGAAATAGAAAATGCGGATGGTAAACAACGCCCAATCTTTGACAAATTAATGCTTGTGAGCCCTCCTGCCCTAAAAGCAGAGGTACAGGTGCATTTATACTGCCTTTCTCCTCTTTCTCTCTCCCCGAACACTGTCTCTGAGCTTACAAGAATGGTTTTAAATTTTAATTTTTAAGGTTAGAAGAGCTCATTACTAACAGCCAAGAGTTTACCGTAAGGCATTTCAGCCTTTTATCTAAGAAACATCCCTGCAAACAATTAATTCTATGGAACATGATATTTTAGATTACCTTCAGCTTTAATTTATAAAATATAAACAAAACCTAGCAAGCTGGTTTCAAACAGGCCTGAACTTTGCTGTCTTTTCCAATATTACAGGAGTGTGCAGCTCTGTACTTAGTCAAAAAGACAAATCACAGAGCCACCTAACCACATTTACACAGAACTGCTGTGAAATTACATACAGGACCCCACGGAAGACTGCAGAACCAGCAGCACCATTCCAGGACAATACCATACACGAAGATTGTTCTGTCACTCCACATGAGAACTCCAGTAATGAGAAATACCTTTGGCTATGCTTTATCACAAGTAGTACCTCTCATGTTTGCATAAAGAATTTGAAGAAAATAAACTGATCAGTTTGTGTGTTCTGTTTTTTAAACTTCAGAAAAGAAACGCATCATCTTAACTCAAAGGAACAAACTTCATATTACTGACTAAATTTTAAACCTCTGCTTTCTGATGGTTCTTAGAAAAGTGGTCAGATGTGCTTAAAAATCTTCTTAAAGAATAATAAAGGCTTTTTTCCCCCCTTCCCTTTTCAGATGTCAAGAGAGCTTTTGGACTAAACAAAGCAACAAGTCTCAAGTTTCATTGTCCTTTGCAGCAATCAGAACAACTGTGCAAGCTGTTTTGACAAGTCTAATATTAAACTGTTTCTTCTAACAGTACCAGATACAAAACAGAAATAGTTAAAATTATACTACAGTAAAAAGTAAAAAGAAGAAACCACTACTCCTCTCCAGTTTCATTTTATCTAAGTGTTCCTTTGCACGTTACCTGAAGAGCTTACTGATAGCACAGAGAGCTCCAGCACAGTACAACATGAATTTAAAATAAGAAACACTGCAATAATCCTTTTCATCTAGTGCATCAGCTCACACCATGACAAGGCACCATTTCCTCTGGCTTTCGGTACAGGGATGCCAAGAAGATAATTATTTTAATCTTCAGGAAAACAAAAAAAGGACCATTCTAAGGGAGGAGCAGGACAAGAACATTACGACTGCTCAGTCTGTTCACAGGGTGTTGGAACAGTGTAAAGGTAAATTTGTTTGCCCAGAAGAACATCAGCATAGTGAACACGGATTTGACAAGAGGCAATCCAGCAGGCAGAAGTTCCTCACTCCTGAAACTGCCAGTGCTCACACAGTATTAATTCTTGACAAGAACAACTATAATTCGCCTTAGCGAAGCATGGCATACAAGTATCTGAATAGAACAAACTAGCTCAAGACTCCATTTCAAAAACTTGGAGACAGCCATTATCATAAAAGCAGGAAACAAAGGCTAACTGATTCCTCATCTCAAAGCAAAGCTGACTCTTTGCTCAGTTTTATACATTGTACCACACTAGAATCAGAATTCCAACACAGTTGGAATCCAAACTCATTTCTGTAGTGTCAATTTATTTTGTTCTTCATAATAGGTACATTAAACTCAGATGCATATAAAAAGCTTTATATAACCTTAACAGATGTTGAAGAATCACTCCTTTTATTTGGACATCTCCCTACCATCACATTAAGACAAATGAATTTAGGACTGTCTCTTTTAAGAATGAGAAACTATGCATCTTGCACCAAAGTGAGGTTTTCTTTTCCACACTTTATTTTCATTAATCAAACTAGACTAATTTATTTAAATAATGTGAACATTTTGTTATTTACATAAACCAAACCAATTGAATCTGGAACTGCATTTTGTAATTGGTAGAATCCTTCATGTCTGAAGAATGCGGTCTAACCACAGATTAGGCTGTCTCAAAAGGTCCTAAAGGAGCAGCAAAGCAGAGGGAAAGGTAAGCGACAGAGTGCTAGCCACTTGGGAAAGAAGTTTTATGCTGTGCAATACAACTGAAGTGCCTGGAGACCAATGCCTTCCAACTGCTACTTCCAAACAACCACCAATTTCTAAAAATCACTCAAAAATTACGGAATTCCTGGACTGCACATAGACTAGCCAGCAGCACTGGTATCTTCAGTTCTTTCTGGCTCTTTTTTTCATCTTGGACAGGACAAGAAAAATAAAGTCAATCTACCAAAGCTGGTAAGGGCACGCTGCTCTCTGCCCACAGAGCCAGATAAGCTTCTAAGTAAATATCTTGTTTAGAAAATACCTCAGAAGGAAGGAATCCTTCCTGGTCACTCAGCATCTCTGGCTTCCTAGTATTTAAAGGGAGATATGAGCCACTGGCTCCCAGCTGAACCTCTAGCTACAAAGAGGTGAAAACAAAGCGTGAAGGAGTTTCCAGTACTATCATTCTTGTAACTCAGAAGCCTGATTAAGATATGGAAAATAAAAAGCCAGACAATGAACAATATGGTCGTTTTGTACAACAGGACAAACTCAATTTTGACTTTTCAGCATTCACAGGGATTTGTAAAATCATGATGTAGCTTTATTTCTCAGATCTTTTGAAAAGGGACAATTACTTTAATCTGGATCTCTATATCACATTTGACCTTCAAGCTTAGGTAAGTCTGTTAACAAGCATCCAGCTTGTCAGCAAATGACTTCAAATATCTCCGAGTTGGTATCAAAGGGATACACTTTTCTTTTCAAAAAGCCTTAGATTTAGGAGTGTGGCAGGGAGAAGACAGACTGTTAGCAAAACTGAAAAAAGGTATACATTTTTCATATCTCAAGAGCTCTGGAAAAGCTACCAGCAGCATTCTGTGTAAAAGTTGAGAAGTGTCATGGTTGGTATGCTATTTCCTCCCCCAAGAGCCTCCTTGCTCTGCTGATGGACACCTGAAGTATTTCTGCCACAGTAGAGGTGATTGTCAGAAGAGCAGCAGTGGCCACAATCTGAGCACTGAAGTGTTACTTTACACAGCAGTCACACGTCCATAAGCTGCACAGTTACAGTCTGATCTATTTTTTTTGTTGTTGTTGCACAGTCAGAAGGGTTTCACTCAATCCAAGTCACTAAACCAGAGAAATAACCAGTTGATTACAAAATATCTTTTAACCAGGTTAGCAAAGTGACTGTTTGCCACACAGTCAAATTATCATGAGAATCATGTACAAAACAATAATGGCAACAACAACAAAAACACTGGAAATCAAATAAAGTAGAAATGAGAGTAGGCTCGAGAAACTACACCCTTACACCGGACTTCAGGTTGTAGCAGAGCTGCACCAGAAAATCCTCACATTTGACTCCAGGCATTTGCACACAAATATTTTCCTTTTAGAATGCCACAGCCCATACAAAGTTCTTCCACTAATATCTTCAAGGTTTTATGTACTACAGAATACGAGAGATTCATTCCAGTGAAAAAATTACTATCAGGACACAAAATCCTGCTCTGTAATTACTTACATTTATAAAGCTATTACATTACAGATGAAGCTAACTAAATAAAACTATTAAATTACAGATGAAGCTAACTAAAGAACTCTATTTGTTAGATACTTGCAGTACTAAATTGTTTACACTCTCATCACCCTTCAGCAGCACAAGTGCAACAAACTCCAAGGAGCTTAAGGTTGAGGAAATGATGCTCACTGCAGTAAAGAGCGACTGCTCTCATCACTGAAAGAAAACTTCTCTCTGAACCTTTGAAATGAAACTCCAGTGAGCAACTGTGGGAAACAAACTGTAGTTGGTTCATACCTGCAGCTATGCACTTCTCTAGTACTTCCAGTCTTCACTCTAAAAGAAAAAGAAAAACAGACATTGAGTACTCTAGAGTTAGAATCAGCTAATAACAACAATTACAACATGAACTGAATCTTGCAGGAATTATGAGAGCTGTGAGATTAAAGCCCACTTTCCCTACCTGGTGTAGGGAACCTGGTGTAGGGAACCCCACTGCTTTGGTAGTGGGGTTGGGCCCGAGGATCTCTTAAGGTCCCTTCCAACCCCTATGATTCTATGGTTCTATAATGCAAGTTATCATAAGGTGGTAACAATCCTCATTAGACTACCCAATAATTGATCACAACACAAGCTACTATACACTGAAATACAAGACTTTAATTTCATTTTATTTTTAAATTTCTTCTATGCTTCCACTTCGGCTGTACACTAAGTTTATGCCTGCCTTGAAATACTTTACAGAAAATACAACTATCTATTTACAGGCAAACGACCAAAACCATCATTCATCTGCAAGAAAAGTTTCACAAGGCTACTTGAGCGTCCGCGCTTTCCTTGCTTTGCAAGCCTCTTCATAACCTTTGTTCCATATTCTTTGAGAAGTGTGAATAAGTAATCCCTAACCTCCTCTAACCCACTTTTTAATATACGTGGATATTTATCACATGTACTCATGCCCTCTTTTCCAAAGGGAGACTTCTTGGAAATTTTACATCCTTGTTTTATAGCTAGTTTAAATTCCTTCTTAATTCATTCAATAGTATTAATAAAATATTATACCCTCTAAACGAGCACAGAAGCTTAAGCGTAACAAAATTGAGTTTTCTTATAATATTAAGAAAAATAAAAACCAATCCAGGAATCCTGAGAAATCTAACTTGGTTACCCAAAATGCATATTTTCAAAATCATGAAATTGCTTATATTTTCTAGAATGTTACTGAAACTTAACTATTGGTAACACATTTCTGAATTCGTTACTCCAAATGTTACTCTGAAACAAAACAGAAGAAATATATGTACCATTTCAGACACTAACTTATACTGGTGATGCTAGCAAATATCTACCTGACTACACTTTCCTCCACCTCACCCACATTCCTTTGCTTTTTTGAAGTTTAATTAAAAAGAGTACTTGTTTACGGCCAAAACATGGTCTCAAATTCCTGCTAACAGCCCTGGCTTCAGAACACATAATAGAAATTTTACTTTTTCTTCCATTTAATCGCAAACTTTACAAAGTATTTAATCCAAACTCTCATGAATGCTGAATTACATTTCTGTGATAATCAACTTTCAGTAATCTGAAATACACAGCTCACTGATCATGTAAATGCTTAAGAATATACCAGTAAACAACTTTTTAAATGTTAAAAAGAGAACCTTCCCTTAGCACATGCAACTATGTTAAACCAGAGAATTAATTTAAAAACCTCAAAGGATACGAAAGTACAGCTAACATAGCCAGAGGAAACCAGAACTCCTGGATACTTTTAAGAAAAAAATATATATATATAACTCACGGAATCAAAGACAAAACCCAGCACAATAAAAACTTCATGAAAGCAAGCAGCAAATCTGACAACCACCTGTAGGAATCCTGGGAGAATAGTCTTAAATCGTGTTTCTCAAAACAAAATTGTTTCAATATGTCTCATATAATTGCACGCAGAACATAAATACATTGAATACTTGATTCAAGTACACACACCAGACAGACATAGCCCAAAGGCCAAGGAGTCTGACAACTTTATTCCTTCTCAAAAGAAATCAGAGCTTCGATACCTGAGATGAAGGTACACACAGCTGGCATGCTCCTGTGTACAGATTCACCCCAGTTGAACATTAACTGCCAGCTGTTTTCATAGTTGCTTGAGTGTAGGTTCTTTATGAGGGCAACAAAACAACGAATGGGTGTAAACTGGGACATCGTATCTTTCACTAAGGTTTTTTCTGCAGTTATCCTCCTTCACTGAAATGCTGTATCTGAGTATCAATGTCATTTCTAACTTCTGGTATTTGAAGTTGGCAGGAACAATGACACCACCTGACAACCCCAGGTAGAAAAATGAAGATTTAACACTTGGCCCTGCCATACACAACAGAGACAAAATATACCCAGTGATGAGCTGTAACTTTTGGTATGCTGCACAATACAAACAGAACTGCAGCTAGTAACGAAAACAAATGGCTCTGGACCCTAAATACCGGAGGATGGAGAAAAGTCCAATAAATCTTGAGATATCACTTTGCTACTTAGTGGTAAAACTTCAGTCTCCCCATCACCCAGGACTATCTTATAAGAGATCACTGGATCAATTAATGGGTTCCGATCAATGAAATTACTGCCACAGTCAGCACTTGTCCAGACCAGCTAGCTCTGATCTTCAAATGCACCTTCCAGGAATCTAACATCTGTGGGATGTCACGCCCACCACTTACAATTGAAAAGAGAACAGGTAAAACAGACCATATGGACCACTCACAGATACATCATTGTGTCAATGTTCCCTCACATAAATCAGTGAGAAGTCTGGAC
>VXAB01004039.1:73798-93604 GCA_013399175.1 Odontophorus gujanensis | reverse complement strand
CCGCAGCGCCCCCCGCCGCCGCCGCCCCGCGGCCTGAGGCGCTGTCACCGCTCCGATCGCGAACGACGACCGGCGGCCTCCGGGCCCGGCGGGACTGCCAGCAGCCCGGGACAACGCNGGAGGAGGCGGCGGGCAGCCCTCGCGGGCCCAAACACCCGCGCGGTGCGAGGAAACGGGCGCGGGGGAGCGGGGCGCACCGCGGAGGCTACCGCCGCGGTCCGGCACGGGCGGGATAGGGGCCGAGCGCGCGGGGAGCGGGGCAGAAAGGCGGCCGTTACCTGCGCGAGGCGGGCCGCGCTCTCCGCGGACTCCACGCCGCTCCTGCCCGGCCCGAGCTCCTCCTGGCGGCCGCCGCCCTCGCCTGCCCCCGGAGACGCACCCGCAGCCGCACAGCTCCCTACGCCGCCTCAGGCCGGCTTCGCAAGATGGCGGCGCTTCCGGGAGAGACCACGCGGGGCGCGAGGCAGGGGGAGCCCGTGCCCTCGCCCGCGGGACGGCCCCTGCGCGCGCAGCAACACCACGGCGGCGCTCCCCCGCGCGCTCCCTAGCGGTGCGCCCGCCCGCGATGGGGGTGGCGGCGGCGCTGGGCGCCGGGGCGGCGCGGTTGCTCTTCTACCCGACGCTGCTGTACACGGCGCTGCGGGCGCGGCTGCCCGGCTCCCGCCGGCCCTGGTTCCACCGCATCGACCGCGCCGTGCTGCTGGGAGCGCTGCCGCTGCGGGGCCGCAGCCGTAGGGTAAGGGGGCGCGGCGGGGCGGGGCGGGCCGGAGAAGCCTGTCGGGGCGTGACGGTGGCTGTGCTCGCAGCTGGTGGCCGAGGAGAACGTGCGCGCCGTCGTCACCCTGAACGAGGAGTACGAGACCCGCTTCCTCTGCTGCTCTGCGCAGGTGGGCTCCGCTCGGCCTCGAGACGGGCCGGGAGGGGCGGCTGGGAGTGGAACGGTGGGCGGGGCGACCCCTCACCCCGCTGCTGTCCTCGCCGCAGTCGCGACACCGCTGTGTCTCCCTGCTGATGTGTCGGCAGGCTCTGGGTTTTCTTTCTCGAGGGCGCAAACCGGAGCTTAAGCGAATGAATCCGCCGTTTGTTGCAGGAGTGGGAAGCGCTGGGAGTGGAGCAGCTGCGCCTCGGCACTGTGGATCTGACCGGAGTCCCCACCTTGGAAAACCTGCACAAGGGCGTCGCGTTCATCCTGAAGCACCGGGAGCGCGGTAACAGCGTCTATGTGCACTGCAAGGCAGGACGCTCCCGCAGTGCCACGGTGGTGGCAGCATATTTGATCCAAGTAAGGACAGCTCTGTACTTAATGCGTTTTTTTTCACAGACTCGAGGCAAGCACAGCCAACCACTGCTATCTGCTTTTGCTCGAGGAGCACCTGTATGCTCATATTCTGTGGTTTTAGAGCTTGGACTAGACACTCATTTCAAGAGAGGCAGACAGCAAAGCCCCAAACTTATGCTGTCATCTGTTCTGTAGAACTTTGCAAATGTAGGGTAAATGAATAAGCGACACTTAAATTTGTTGAACAGCAGTCCAAGCTTTCTTTAGTAATCTCATTTATTTTCCTATACCTTGCTTGCTTGGACTTATGACACGAGTTATTAGCAGAAATGCTGGCAAAGGTGTCCTGATTTTACAGGAAACTGCTGTTGTGCCAGAGCTTTGAAATGTGATGTGGCGCTGTCTGTAGCGATTCTAGCAAAATAGTCAAGAGTTCAAGAAGCTGTTTGGTCCACTGGGCCACTAATAGAGCAAGTTCTGAAAAGGGTTTTGAGAGATTCTGAGGTTCTTAATTCATTCTAGGCTCACTGAGCAGGTAACCATCTGTTTTTGTTGCTCAGACCTTTTCCTTGGTTGTCTGAAATGGTGAGCCTTTCTTTGCTTCTTGGTAAATACAACTCAGGATCAAGAGAAGTAGCATTCCTGAGTTCTCTGCAGAGTCAGCTGGGTAAGACAGCACTAAAAACAAAATCCCACTTATGGATCCTAATGATGGTGCTGCTCAACGCTCCTTGGAAAATCTTTCCATAGTGATGCACTAACTGCTTAAGTACCAGGGTAATAGTAACACTTTAATAAAACACCACTCTTTCTTTCTGGTCTGGTGGGAGTAGAACAGGAAACTATCCATAACATGCAGGAATTCTGAGTGAGATAAAAAATGAAGGTCCTTGGCAGCAACCATTCATCCCTCCTTAACTGAGGAACTCATTTCATGAAATTGCACTGAGACTGAGGCCCTTCTGAGGGAGTTTAAGTAAACAGAAGAGATAAAGATGTGAGTTCTTTAACAGTACTATCATTACCTGTCGTATCCAGAGGGGCTGCATTAACTGGTGCAAGGATGGAATGGATTTTCACTTCCTGGGTTTCTGCCTTTTCAGCTGCATCACTGGAGCCCTCAGGAAGCAATAGAGGCTATCACCAAGATCCGTCCCCACATCCTTATTCGGCGTAAACAAGTTCAGGTCCTGGAGACTTTTCACAAGGATGTTACTGCTAGGACAACTGCAGAACATCAGTGAGAACTATCAGAACCTCAGTCTTAGCTCCTTTACTTATGTGTTGTACTTCTTGACCTTCAATAAATAAGTTTTTACATAAATTATGGTAAAGGAGAGTTTGGGCTGTTTCATTATAACTTTTTATCCTTGTGTCCACTTTTTTCTTGGAATGCCATAGTTCTCTCCCACACTAGTGCTGAGCTGAGCCACGATTCATGGAAAGCTCTGTAATCCTTGCAGCAAAGAAAAGAAGACTTTGTCTCAGCAGAGACTTTATTCAGATTCTTACCCAAAGGGTTACAGTGCCAACAGAGAAGGGTAGGAGGAAGTGGTCTTAATTCCATCTTTTACCAATAGTATGTTATGATTACAGGTGGGGATTTCCTGTACAGTAAAGGAAGCCACTGCTCATAAGAACAATCTCCCTCTGTATGCTAGGTGATGACAGAGCAATAAGCAAACTCCCAGTTTGTTACCACTCCTCTAGAAGTGCTAAATAACGCACCCTACTTGGGGTCAGCTCTGGAATCTGTCTGCTGCAAATATTTCTGCCACTTTCTCCTGCAGTTAGGGACACAGGAACGTTTAAGAGGGTACATTCCTGGAAAACAGACAGCGCAAATCTAACTCTGACTGACAATGGCAGCAACACGTAGTCTCCCAGGCAATTAAAACTTACCGTCTGTGCCAAGGAGGATGTCCTCCATATGCTATAGGATTTGTGGATAGGTTCCAAGCTAAAAAAGCCACTCACTGTTGTTTGGGCCTCAAACACAAGCAGCTTATCATCAAGGGATCACAGTAATAGCATTTAGTCCATCTGAAATCTAAGATGCATCAGTTCAGCTTTAATAGTGCTATCTAAAAGAACAGGCCTGTACTTCCTCTGTGCAGATGGGCTCTTTACTGGATGTTGTGAGCTTGTAGTAATTGGGACTGGTGCTGAGGCCGGTGGGTACCTCTGAGCTGCGCAGCGGAACACCATTGCTGCCTGTCCTATTACCAGGCCTGTTCTTCCCCATTAGGCCAGGACAAACTGCAGGTTAGTGAGCAGCACTTTGATGCCACTTGTGACTGTTACAACAGAGGTGGCTGGGTTAAGTTTAAAAGTATTTGCATCGCCCTTTTTATAGCGGTCTCGAAAAACGTAGATGCTGCCATTGCAGCTGGCAATCTTCCAGAGGGACGGCACTGAGCTCCAGGCATCTGGCAGGCACAGCCGGGTGAAGCTATCCAGTAAGGGATTATAGCAAAGCAGCGAATCCCCCTCAGCTACAATGAACACCACATCCTTGTGTACAGCAGCATGCATGCGTCCTGCAAAAGGCAGTACGTATGGCTTCACGTGGCATTTCTCTGTGTTGGTATCGTAGCACTGAATAAGCCGAGAGGGCTTGGTGAAGAAGTCCAAGTCATTTTCCTCCCCGCCCAGCAGGTAAATGACACCATTAAGATTTACACCTGCAGCCCCAGATACAGCCACTTCCAACTGGCTGGTCTCTGTCCAGACATTGTCTCGTACTCTGTAATATATGACAGCATTAGAGAGAGTGTCTTGCAGAGTTTTGCCCCCCAGGGAGTATATTGCATCCTTACTTGGGACGGAGACAAGAGTGTGCTGGAGCCGGTCACGGGGCAGAGGGGCACACCACTCCCAGTCTATAGTTGCATTGTTGCATTTCCACATGCGTCGCGGGATGGAGCCACCAACAACGTATAGGTCACTACCGTGTTTGCAGGCAGCTGTGATCTGGTGACACAGGCTGTTCTGGCCACTCACACTGATTGAGTCGTCATCAGCACAATGCAGAGAGACAGCGAGTGAATGTGTTCGTGATGACTCCTTTCCAATCAGGTAGATGTGAACATTTTCTCCAATCACCTAAGTAATGAGGAATTTGTGAATCTTAGCAGAACTAGGCCTGTTTACACAAAAGTCAGTGATGCCCAGAACTGATTTTTATCAGCATCTCAGGACCCACCTATGAGCCTGAGGCATGCACTCTGCTTCCCAAGCCATGCTGCCCTAAAGCATGCAGTCATATCTGACATAGCAAAGTATCAACCAACTTCACTGGAATCTTTGTGACTGCAGTTGAATGACGGGCTGGTCACATCACTGCTGGATGTGATTGCAAGGGGAATGCCAAACTAAAATTTCTCAATGGTCTTGCAAAGAACTGAGCATCCGGTAAAATGAGTTATTTGTGGGAACACTAACCACCAGTGAAAGCTACCTCAGGTTAAAATTTAAAATAGCCGTCAGTGGGGTTGTTATTTACAACAATAAAAGTATTCCTCTTGCAAACACCATGAATTTCAATTGCATTTCCGTTTTCTAACTTTTAAATCACACCTGTGAGCAGAATATACCCTGCCTTGGGAAGTGCAGAGCTACTAAGTGCCAGCCTGGAAGAGAAGGTCTTTTTATACCTTCAGACTTGATCGCAGAGTCTCTGAAAAGCCTGCACGCTCCTCCTTGTTGAAGTTGATCCAGGTTTCTATGGCAGCCGTTGGGTTCTGAGAACACGGAACGCCATCTGTGGTTTGGAGATAGAAAGGAATTTATGGTATCTATACACAGGTACAGAGGAACATCCTTTCATGCAACTCCTTCACACACTCCCACCAGAAGCCCTACCTTCTAGAGAAGGAGAAAATATACAGAGGCTTACAGATTCTGGCAGGCATGATCAGCACGTTGCCAGCTAGGCAACTACATGAAGTTCCCTTGTTTAAGTATCAGGAGATAAAGCTGGCAAATCTAAAGCATTCTGGATAAATTTTGACAAGAACTTACATCTAAGAGGGGCAGAGCAGAGAAGAAGCCCTATGCTGCTTTGTGACAATGAAAAACATTATCTCAATTAAGCATTTAGGCAGAATAATTCTCTTATTTAACATTCTCAGCATTTGCATTTCTTGAAACACTGACTGGTCCCAGAAACTTATCTAGCAAAGGTCATCTTTGCAGGAATTGTTTGGCCTTGAGGGTCATCTCTCTGACAGTGCTCAGACAACATCTCTGTCACTGCCATCCTGATAACATTTGGAAGTCCCCTGTGAGCTCCTATAGCTTTCTTCAGCAATGTGGCACTTAGCATAACACGCTGCATCGGATTTCTATCAGTTACCAAGCATACCTAAAAGTTTCTGTTATGCCACAGACTATTGCATCATCATCATCATCAATATATTACTTAGAAAGTATTGTCTTGTAGTTTGAAAGTCAGCTAGCTGCTCTGACACTCACAATTACACCTGTGTTCATCAAGAGGCTTCCCTTTTAAAGGCTCTCTGACTTCATAGTTTGCCCTCACAACAAACCATGAATTCAGCTGTGCAGAAGGCAACCTACAAATTCCAACTCTTTTTCTCCACAGTGAAAGGAATGAGGAAAAGGGGGGAAGAAAAGCAAGTATTTTGACTCTATTCAACAGGAAAAGGCAATTCTGTAAGCTATCTGTTGGATGTAGTGGTTAAATGGAAAAACTTGGATTTGAAAATGGATCCCACGGCACAACAAAAGGTAAGCATAACAGATTACTATCTAATAAAGCTTATTTTAATCCTTACTAGTGTAACAGCATCTTCTATTTAATTGTACATTACCTAAACAAAGAAGCAGTGATTGCAAAAGATCTTCCCTACCATCAGTAAGAGTATATTTCAGCTCTCAAACCATTTTCATGAGCTAAGTTTCACCATAAATTCTGAGTAACGTAAGTCTATAGATGGAAATAGATGATATACAAAATACAAACAAAACTTAAGCAATTATTTTACTTAAGGACCACAAACATCAAAGGCTGTAGTCCTTTGAACTATGATCACTATGTGGAATCATTGTGAGGAAGGATTAAAGGGTGGTTGACCTCTATAGCTTAATTTCATAATTTTAGTATTTTGTTTTTAATGAAGTCACAACTCAGTTTAAAAATTGTACCTAGGGACAGTTACCAAAATTACCCTAGTTTTATCATCACTTTTGAGCTATCAGTACATATTCTCAACAAGTTTTTGACTCTGAATTCCTTTAATTGCAAAATAAATACTGCAATACCACATTGCAGCACCTGTAAAGGCTCGACTTTAGAGGATACTCTAAGCCTTACCAGATAGATTTGCTAGTATTTCAAAGAAGCCAATCATAGCAGGTTTATCGTTCTATCAGATAAAAAACACTAACGCACAAAGTATAGTATTTTACTTGTTTACAGAATTATTTTCTGAATAAAGCAAGAAAGGAAGGGATAATCTCTCAGAACCCAAGTCCAGCATATTTGAATGTATGAGCTTCTTCTCCATTCTTGCTTCCTCTAACAGTGATATGTAACTGTATAAAAATGGAGTTCTGACTGAAGTACCCGGAAAAGGCTTTAAAGTACTGCCTGTACCAGCAGAGAATCTCTAAAGCCTGTTGTTGAATGAAGTAAGTTGTCAACGTGTTGACAAATCCGTCACAACACTGTCATTGCATCCATTATATTTACATTACAGGTAATGACTGTATTACCTAAAATGTTACGATGCCTCTGTGTCACTCAGCTGAGTGTCCTGCCTTAACAATCCTAGCAATTATATAGAATTGTTAATAATACTAATAGAGTCTAGAAATATGGCCTGTGTGCTCAAGCCTTACAAATGTTGAGTTGTTGCATTGCAATCTTAAATGACAAAGAATTAAAATAAAAGAAAAACATACTCATAAGATGTTTATTTTGTAAGGCTTATTTGTTTTACTTTCAGAGCAAACAAAAATAAATGATGCTGAAAGTCACTAAGTTATGTTTAAAAACCTGGAATACTTTCATTCTGTTGCCTCAGAAACTGGTGAGAATTACTAGGATTCTCTAAGTCTTTTTTTTTTTTTTTAGCATATATCCTTCATTTCCATTGACAGTTTATGGTGTTTTCTTTTTTCTCATTAATTTATTCAGACTGTTTTGCATTGCTTAGCTAAGCCTCTGAATAGACAGTGATTATGAAAGCTCATATGTTTCAACCTGTTTTATCCCTGCTAGACTCTCAGACTCTAAGTCTCTTCCCAGATGCAGGTCATGGTTGATCTCTAGCACTCCTTACCTGTAAGGATGTCTGTCAGTAGGCGAAGAGGTAGGTGCAAGAACTCTTCTGTGTCTTGCAGCTGAGACAAATGTGACTTTGCACAGTGTTTGGCAGCTGTGTAGAGCTCCATGTCACTGTGCTGGTCTGCCAGCCACATAACCTGTAGACAGTTCCTGACCTGCACTGTACGGGCCAGAAAACGGGAACATTCTTCAAAAAGGGCAGTCAGCTGGTACATGTCTGCTACTTCATAGGTTTCCTGCAACTCCTCGGCCCTCAGCTTTACAGTCCCATGGTAAATATAGTCCACAAGGAGCTGAAAGACACTCTCACTAACATCCTGCAGCTCAATCACCCGGTTGTGAGCCTCTTTCAGGTTAGAAGTGAACATGGAACGAAAAAAGCAGCTCTGGGCTGAGAGGACCAAACGATGCAGCTGGAATTCTTTGCCTTCCACTGATATTGTAACATCAGCAAAGAGCTCATCCTCCAAACATAATTTCATAATTCCCTGGGCCACACGGCCTGAGTGCGAGCGATCAGTGAATGTATAGTTAACAAAGTAGTTCTCTTCTGCAGAGGAGCCTCCAGTCTCTTCTGACGAGTCCATGGTGCCACACAGATCAGACCTCCAGCAATCTGCAAAATAACAATGATTATAAGGTTTTCTCCCTCCACTAACGAGTTTATGCAATCATACAGGATACAGGGGAAAACCAAACATGTTGGTAACCAGACTGAACATAAATAGCACAGCAAGAAGCTTCTGCTTCAGTTTCAGAACCTAAAACCACTGCAACAAAGTAGAAGTTGGCATGATTAAAATTATAATATATACCAAATTTCCAGTACGGTGAGCATTGCATCCCAGCAGAATCAAAAGATTTGCATATCTTTCTACAACTCATTGCACTGACACAAAGAAATGCAGCAACAGCTATTCAAGTGGAAAGTCCAGTGGCTGCCCCTGGAAACTTGCAAAGCCAAGGAAAGTGACACCACTGCAGCTGGGCTAGGTGGGAGAGAAAAGGGTTGAAGTATCATACTGCAAAGAGCACAATTAGCATCCAAAAACAATGCAATGAATTTTTGCACTGCACCAAATAAGGTGATTTTGTTTTTTCCAAGGAGTCTGTCAGACACAACCAACGGTCCTTCAAGCCAACTACACGAGATAACTGGTGGCCATATTTGCTGATGTGCCACACATTTTCAGCATGCAAAATGATTTGCTAGAAGCTGTTAGTCACTGTTTCCCAAGTGAAAAGGAGAACTCAGTCTGCAACAGTAATCAGCAGAGATAATTGGCACTGTTCTGAGTCAAAGAAGCTTCTGACCCAGGTAAGGACTGCTGTAGAAAAGGGACTTTTCTTTAACATGGCTCCTAGTGGCATTAAGAACAGAGGCCTGCTTGCATTCCCTCTAGTTGTACACCCCAACTATCCACTGTGGTGACTGAAAGCAAAACTGAATCGATTAATACTACACATGATTTCCAATACATAACTTCTCAAACACGTGACTTCTCTCCAGGAGATAAATGGTTACTTTTCCATGCTTTCAAACATGCATGTTCTTGCAACAGCTCTGCTACTGCAGGACAGTTCCTAATTCACTTCACTCAAGCTTTGTTCACTGGAGGCAGTTCCTCCACCTGATGGCCTGGACAGGTCCCTCCCACCCCGAATGTCCGTCTTAAGCACGAACTCGTAGTTCTACGGCAATTCTCGTCGGTCTGAATGCGGCACCCATTATGCCATGAGACGACCATGAGTTAACGACCCCAGAACACCTCAGCGCTTCGTTTCTAGCTTTGGCAGGTACGAGCCTGTCCCGCAGCGCTCAGACTTCCGGAAGCTTCCAGTCAGACACCCAACGGCCGCAGCCCCAAAGCCCACGACACGAGGGGCTGCCCGTAGCCCGAGCGACTCTCGAAGGTTGGGGCCGGGTTACGGGGAAGCGTCAGCAACGGCTACAGACCACGAGGAAGGACACGGGATTTACAGCAGACATAACGCTTGAGAAAAATTCAAACGGAACGGCCGAGTCTTGGGAAGCTAAGGGCCACGCGGCGCCGCCGGCGCACAGCACAGCCACCGGGCGGCACTCCGTAACCGGGCTCCCTCAGCTTCCCCTCCGCAGAGCACAGCGGGCCCGGGCCGGGCCGCGCTCCGCCCGTCGCGACACCCACCTGCGGCTCCTCCCTTCATGCCGCCGCCCCGGAGCCTCCCGCCGCCGTCCGCCCCGGGGTGCTCCAGCGGCTCCCCCGCGCCCCTCACCCTGCGCCAGGCGCCGCCAAGGCACTCACCACTTCCGGCCACCCGCCCGGAGGCACCGCCGAGCAGTCGCGGAGCGCTTCCGGCTCCCGGGGGAAGCTTGGCGGCGGCGGGGCCTTCCGCTTCCGGCCCGTGTCCTTGCCCGTCCGTGCGGCGGCGGCGGCGGGATGTTGGCGGCGGCGGCGCGGGGCCTGGTGCGGGCCGCGCGGCGAGGTGAGGGCGGGTGGGCGACGCTCGGTGGCAGCTTGGGGCGCCGCGACCCTCATGCTTGTCCGTTCTGTCCTCAGCTGGTGCGGGCCCGGCGGCGACGGCGGCGGTGCAGACCCGGCTGGCGGGGGGCTCGGCCGCGGAGACGCGCCGTAAGTGAGCTGGCTGCGGCGGGAGGGGCCTCTTGTTTTCGGAGGGCTTCGTTGGCGTTGCCCCAGATCTGAACGCGGTTAGTGGCTTCCCGGGGGCCGAGATGTTGGACAGGAAGGTGAGGGTGCTGGTGACCGTGAACGCTCAGGGTGCCTTCCTGCCTCTTCTCTCTGGCCACGTTAATATGTTCACGGCTCCTCACCTAGGTTGGAAAAGACCTTGAAGATCACCGAGCACCACCACTAAACCATGTCCCTCTCTGCCCCATCTGCACATCTCTGAAATACCTGCAGAGATAGGGTCTCCACTGCCTCCTTGTCAGACAGTTCCAATACCCAGTCACCCTTTCCATGAAGAAATTTATCCCCGTACCCAATCTGAACCTCTCCTGGTGCAACTTGAAGCTTTTTCCTCACATCCTGTTGTCACCTGAGAAGAGGGACCACCACCTTCCTCACTGTAACCTCTGTTTAAGGTAGCTCCGAGGAGGTCTTCCCTCAGCCTTTCATTCTGCAGATATTATCTTTATGACAGCAAGCTCTGCACTCTGCTATAGATGTATTGTATATGTAGCATCGGGTTTTCCAAAAGGAAGCTTTGTGGGATGCCTGAATCTGCCCAGCTTCCGAGAGACTGAGAGTGGTTAAAGGGACTTTTAAGGAAGTGATGGGTGTTGCTGCGCTTTCTGTGGCTTGCTGTGCTGTAATCTGTTGTTCTCTGTAGCTACTGTCAGACCGAAAAATGAAATAGAACAGAAGCAGCTCTGTGCATTTGGAGAGTACGTGGCTGAGATCCTGCCCAAGTATATCCAGCAAGTACAGGTAGGTGCTGCTCAAGAAATTGTTCTTGCTGGGAGGCAACGGACCTCATGCACACACTACTTCTTGTTAGATGTCAGAAGTTGCTGTGTGTAAGGGGGATTGTCAGAATTACATTAAAATTACAGCTATTATTGAGCCACTTTCTCTGATGTCATTGTGCCTGTTGTACCATATAGTCTCTTTGTATTATGTCCTGCTGGATTCTGCACAATGTTCAGTCCTGTTAGCATGTGTGCTAGTTCCCTTTCCGTTGTTTTCATCAGGTGACCTGTTTCAATGAGTTGGAGCTTTTGATCCATCCAGATGGGATTATTCCAGTTCTGACCTTCCTCCGAGATCACACTAATGCCCAGTTCAAGTCCTTGGCTGACTTGACTGCTGTTGATGTCCCATCTCGCCAGTACCGCTTTGAGGTAAGACATCAAGCTCAGAGAATTTCACAAGTGCTTTTGGCTGTGGATACTGTTGCAGCTAGAACTGCATTTTTACTTCACAAAAAACAAGTCCACTCTGAAATGCAGGGTTTGTTTAACCCGTTGATTATGGAAGCAGTAGCAGAACTGAAACTGCATGGATTTCTAGTTTGTCTTTCCTAGTGTGTTCTGCTGGAAGTCTTTTTGTAGGGGTGATAGTGGTGATTGGTTTTTTTGTTTGTTTGTTTTTGTTGGGTTTTTTTTTTTACAAAAGTGTCCAGAGCCTTCTTTCTGGCTAAATATGAACTGGTGCTTTTCCTTCTGCCTAGATCTGTCAGCTGTTGTTGACACAACCAGTCATGGTTTTCGTTAAAATCCCACCAATCTTCTCCTTAACAATTTTCCTCTTTTCCTAAAGAAGGAAAAACTTTGGTAGTTTTAAAAACATCTCCTGAAGTCAGGACCTATTTGAAGGAGTTTGGATACTTAGCATATTGTCTTCTCACCTAGTACTAGAAAGCTTTGTTCAATTTACCGTAGTAAACCCTAGGAAAAAAAAAAATACGCTGGCTTATTTTTCCTCTTTGGTTTACCTTGTGGTAACAAATTTAAGTTCCAACTGGATCACTTGATACTGAGAGTAATTAGTAGCCATTTTCTTTGTGACAGACTTTTGTTGTGTGTTTTCATCCCTCCACTATTCTCTTACTTTAAGATATAGTATTCCTCTTCAACTCTTCTTTAGCAAGTGACATTTTATAAATCCCACGTGCTTTTTGTTACACTCCTAAGGAAGAGACAGTGTTTTGGAGCCTCAGTTGCAGTGCCTTTCAACTGTCCAGCTTCTAAGAACTGAATGTGGCTTGGCTGAAAAGAGTATTTGAAATAGGCTTCATGTATCTTTGCTCAGCCTGTCCTATATTGCGAAGAGACCTTCTAAGTCCACACAAGCCCAATGCCTCCCTTTATTCTGCTTCAGATTGTTTACAATCTCCTGTCTCTGCGATTCAACAGTCGGATCCGTGTGAAAACATACACTGATGAACTGACACCTATTGACTCAGCAGTGTCAGTGCACAAAGCAGCAAACTGGTATGAAAGAGAGGTGAGTGCCAGTGTACTTGGGAGCAGTCTCTTTTGGGAGGGGCTGTATTTTCCTGATAAAACTTGATCCTTAGGGCACTGAGAAAGAAAGAAGTGTTTCACTGGCTTCCTTTTCTGAATAGGAGAAAAAAAAAGATGTTTGGTTTGTTTTTTAGTTGTGCACAAAACCAGACAAGGAACTAAAATTTTATGGAAAACATAACAAAGGGTACCTTGTTAAAGTAAGAGGAGCCTGTGTTAGCAGGGCTTGTTTGTTTTCATGGTTGGATTGACCTCTCCAGGTTAGGTGGGGAACTGTGGAGTTGATAGAGCGGTTAGAATGGAGATAGACTGTATAATTCAACACCTGTCTCCCTTTCATTTAGGTTTGGGACATGTATGGTGTTTTCTTTGCCAACCATCCTGATCTAAGGCGAATCCTCACAGACTATGGGTTTGAAGGCCATCCCTTCCGGAAGGACTTTCCGCTCTCTGGTTATGTGGAGGTAGGAGATGCACTTGTGTTTAAAGTTATAAAACTTCTGTAATATTCTTATCTGTGTTTCAATACAGAGATGTGATTGCTTTATAGTCTTTCATCTAAAAGGGAGCTAAAAACATGTAACTTGTTTGTATTCCAGCAAGCTGTACGCATCTCCAGTATTTAAAGTTATCATATGCATCATTTGCAATAAGACAGCCTGAAGACAGGGACACTGATGTAGTACAGTGTGTCACAGACAGTTGTTGAGCAGATAAAGTTCTTCTGCTTTTAGCACTAAACTTTTCACTGAAAAACTATTTATGCCTGTGAGAGTCAGCGACCAAACCAATCTTTACGCACCTGGAAGTGTACTTCATGGAGCTTTTGTAGATCTGGATTTCAAAATTCTAGTTTGACTCTTTCTGTTTATCAAATGTTTAGTACTGTGTGTTAAACCACAAGTGAAATGAGTGTATTTGGTATCTGTCTAGTTCCAAAGTATCTGCTTTTGCAGAAGCATTCATATTTAGTGCAGTTCTGAGAGTGACCTGAGTCTCAAAAGGAGATAGCAAAGTTCTACAGGCAACAGATGGTTTTAAGAAAATAGAAATAATGCAGTCCTTTAAGTGATGAGCAGGAACAGATTTGTAGATCTGGATGGACGTAGTAAAGATAAAAATCAACGCTACCTAGTATTCACCTACCCTTGCCCTGTGTTCTGAATGTTATGCTAAGAAGCACAACTGACACCAAAGAAGCTGACATGATGGCAGCTCATAGATACTCATGAGAGTAGTCCCCAGCTATGCTGCATGGATGGATGTCAACCTTATGCAGTGACTCAGGAAAACTTCTTTTGCCATATGGCAAACGAAACATGTTATTCCACATAGATTTTGTATGGATTGTAGGCTAGGCACTCCAGATTCAAAGTGGTTAGCCAGGACCCTTTAGGTGCACGGTAGCAAAGAAGAGGGTATTTCTAGAGAAAACAGAGGTCCTGGTGACATCTGGAGGCCTCCCCATGAATTAAGAGAGCTGAATTTGTGGTAGAGGCGTGTGCTGTATTCTGTCCATGGCATAAGAACAAGGACTACTTGTACTGGAGGGTGATCTTGGTCATTACTGTGTACATCCAATGGCAGAGGTGGCAGAGGTGGCATCGGGGGCTGTATGAAAATGACTGTCCTTTGCTCTGCTCTAGGTGCGGTATGATGATGAAGTGAAACGGGTAGTGGCAGAACCCGTGGAGCTAGCTCAGGAATTCCGCAAATTTGATCTGAATAGTCCTTGGGAGGCATTTCCTGCCTATCGTGCACCTCCAGAACCCCTGAAAATAGAAGCTGGAGCCAAGAAAGAAGATGCAAAGTAGCAGCAGAATGGTGTAGGTGCATGGCATCATTCTTTCTGTTCTGATGTAATATTTATAATAATAAAAATTGTTATGAGACTCTTGCCTGTCATGATCACAAGAATTATGCTGTTTTCAAACTAGATGAAAAATACAGGATTAAGGATGTTAATTTACAGTCCTGTTGATCTAACTTTGAGCTCTAAAATGCTGGATTTGTCTTTCTGGCTTGGAAATTAAATGAAGTTGGTACTTCCTGTGGCTAAGCTGCTTTAGATATGCTGCTTCTGCTAGCCATCCCTGCAGGTATAAGACAATCTGAGCATTTAGTAGTGCAAACTTCAGGAGACTTCCAAGATGGCTTTGTAGTTTAAGTAGTAGGATTGTCTCCGCTCCACTGTGAGTTTTGGGAAGACCATAATAATGCAGCAAACACAGAGCGTTTGTATATGATTCTAAAACAGCTGTTATTAGGACAACACAAGAAGCATTTGGATTCAGACTATAAAGATAGTGGAAATTCCTGCATTGTCTCTGGGAATTAAGTCTGTGTTCTGCAGGCAGAAAGAGTGGCAGGTAGCCTCTCACATGCTACTCTCCTTCATGCCAACTTTTTTCTTCATGGCTTAGCAGCCTTTACTTTCTCTAGATTTTTCAGACTGCACTTTTCCCTGTAGCCAAAATATCCCTTCCCTTGTCCCATAGACAAGAATGTATGCATTTTTGTCACATTTCCAACTATTCTGAGCTCTATGACATAATGCATTACCACTAGCTTTGCTGCTGTGGAGTATCTCAGCTCTCTCTCTCTCAAAAAAAAAACAAAAACATTGTAGTTTGTCCACCCACCAGCTGTTCAGTGAAATTACATTACAGCAGTCATCAATTAATAATGTCTCTTGTTCATAGTCCAGAAAATGCATAACAGTTCCACACTGGAGAGCTGACTGACCTCATTAAGATCTCAAAACTATTGTGTAAGAGATTTCAGATAATCTCTACAGTTTGTGAATTACATTGAGTCATCCCAGTTCTACTCAAGGGCTATTTAAATTCTGAGATCACTAAACAAGGCAAGGCTGGATAAGGCCCTGGGCAACCTAATATAGTTGTGGTGTTCCCTGTTCATTGCAGGGGAGTTGGACTAGGTGGCTTTCAGAGGTCTCTTCCAACTTTATGATTCTATACCAACTCTATGATTCTATAAACAAAAGGAACTGGAAAAGTCAGAGCATGGGACAGAGAAAGGGATAGAACAATGATAAATTCAGTTAAGGAAAACAAACAAAAATGGAGAGTAAATAATCACAACTAGAAGGTGAACTGTTTGCAAGGAGAGCTGGGGCTGTGTGGTAGGAATCAGGTTTTGTATTTATTTCCACCCTAGCTTTGTAAGCATGGATTTCCTAATTTTTTTTCCTTAATTTGTTTCAGACTGTTGTGGGCAGCAGTGTTTGGGATGTGACTGAGAACAGCATTCTCTAATTAAAACTGATAGCATTTGCCATTATCCTTAAAAATTACAGGTCTTCTTTATTCTATGGGAATAAAAAAAAAGAACAACAACATACAAGTCAGCAGAAGTTCGTGTTTTAAGTAATTTCTAGATCCCCTTAGGATCTACCAATGTTTGAATTGATTGAACAGGAAATGTACTTTTAATGTATTCTACAGTATGTTCCACAGCTGGTTCTATTTTCTGTCGCACTGGCTCTTTTTTGCATGCCAGTGTTCATTGCACAAGAAGAGTGTATACCACTTTCGTTACTGTGAAAAATTAATACCAAAGAACATTTTTCCTCACTGTTCTTCATTATCCATCTCACGATGCTCCAAGCACCATGACATGGCTCACCATGTATGTATCATAAGAATACATATTTCCCAGTATGATAGGTTGTAAGAGTGATGATAGCTGGAAAAGAAGGAAAAACCACTAAATATAACACTTGTGCAGAGGGAGAACTTGATTGACAGCACCACACAACACACTGACAAGTTAGGCAGAATGCAGCATTTGCTAAAGAACGCGTGTGCTGGAGACTGTTCAAACAGCCAGCCCTGTAGGGACAGGCACCAGCTCCAGCAGGTCTTTAGTATGTGGAATATTTGCTAATGGACCCAAATCTCTTCTAGTTAGAGAAGTCTTGGAGCTTACAAAGAGTACAGTTTACTCACCCAGACACGTCATCCCAGAAAACGGGGGGTTACACAGCCTCACAAAGTACTGCCAGTGTTGGCACACCACTTGCACTGTTTCTGAGCCTCGGGCCATGCTTGCATAGGAACCTGGGGTCCTCGTGGATGGTGGCTGCTTGCTTCACTCTGGGCAAGGCTGCTGTCACCATGGCCAGACACAACGTTGTCTTCCAAATCTTCTGACACTGCCTCAATGAGGCTGCCAGCTCATTTGCCTACACTGGATATTCCAAATGTAGGAGGATGTTGGATGAGATACATATCTGCAGTAGCTGACACAGAGATATTCTATTCAGAGGAGATGTTTTCTTATAACACAAAGCCGAATAGAGTTTAGGTGATGATTCACAGTCACCATCTTGATCTTCGTCAGCTGAGTATGTTTTGCTGGTGTTTTCCAGAACTCTGGCATTTCTCCCTACAGCCATGCAAGCAGCCTCTCCTCACTGAGGATGTGGCTGTTGATGTGTTAAAGTATCCACCCCCAACACAGCCACACTGCCTTTAAGGGCCCTGGTTTTCCATCTCCAGTCAAAATCCAGGCAGGGATTTCAGCTGGGAATTGAATTTCTAAAGAGCAGAAGTTACGTGACAACTGAAGGACAGGCCAGGTGACTAAGGAGAAAGAAACTTTGCACATGGACCATCATCACTGTATCAATGAAGAATGTTACTGTGCAGACCATATCTGATTATAGACAATATTCCTACTTTCCTCAACCTTGTTTTACTTCTTCCCCTCCTATGACTCACAACATCACATTCCCCATGAGCCACATATCTCCATCCTTTCACTCTTATCTTAGCCTTCCTCTTCTCATCTTCTTCCCCAAGCACCTGCTGGACAGGCCTGGGACAGGGAGTGAGATCTCCTCAAGTTGTGGGCGAGACATATGAAGCAAGAAGTTCATCCAGATTTTAAGCAGAATTTCACTTCCAAGAAGATGCTACCTAACTCTCTGCAATCGCATCTCAAAGAAACCCCCCTTCCAAAGAGGCTCTTCCAGTGCTGTAATTAGCACACCTTGTACCTTTTGATGCTTTACTAGACCACAGAGGTATCAAAGTATAGCTTGTGAAGCCAGATGCTTGTTGTACCATACAGATGTAATCCACAAAAGACAAAAGAAGCAGCAGAAATCCACAGTACCGAAAGGATGAGTAGTTTCAGCTGTACAAGCACAGCAACTGAAAAAATCACAAAGACCCAAGATGGTGCAAAAGAAAAAGGACTGAATGAACAATGTAATTATGGATTGAGATGCTAAGTGTACCAATGAACAGATACGACGTTTCAGGGCTTGCAGGGGTCTATATAATGTAAGATCCAGAGGAAGTCTTCCCAACAGGCACTGCCACTTGTGACTGCAGAAAAGCACATTTGAGTAGCTACTGCCTCACTCATATCCTCTTTCGATAGTTCCTCCCTCCACTACACCATTACCCAGTGATGGGCCAACCTTCTGTTGCTTAGAACAAAGTTTAGATCAACATTCAGCCTGCTACTACAAATTTTGGATCTACACACAAAGATGGTTGTAATGCAATAAAAAGTGCAGCAATTAAAAAAGAACTGCAAGGTTCTAAGCCCTAGCAAGTGAGGATTCACTCAAATACAACAGCTATGGGCACCAAAATATAAGAAAGAGGTTGCTTACCTTTGGAACCCTTCAGGTACACAGAGATATCCTGAAAGAGAGCCTTACCTCCACCACCAACCTCCAAATGAGATCTGGGAAGGCATGGATCCTGGCTCCACTCCTTCTGGTTACTCAAGTACATTGCATGCACCTGAGCTCCCCTGGTCAGCCCTGCCTTCCCACCAGGTGCTCAATCACCGCTTCAAGCTGTGACTTAGCATTTCTGCTACAATGGTGAAGGGTCTTGAAAGTAATTTGTAAAAGAATGGCTGAGGTCATTTGACTTATTTAGCCCAGAGAAGAGGAGTCTGAGGGGGAGGTTTCATGGTGGTCTATAGCTCCTCACAAGGAGACCATAGTAGCAGCACTGATATCTTTGGTGATGGCAACAGGACCTAAGACCTGCATCAGGTGGATCAGGTTGGGGATTAGGAAAAGTTTCTTCACCAGAGAGTGATTGGGCACTGAGCAGGTACCCCAGGGCAGTGGTAAAGGGTCTAAGTTGGAGTTCAAAAAGAGTTTGGACAATACTCTCAGACTAAGAGGTTGAATTTTGGATGATCCTGTGTAGAGCAAGGAGTAAGACTCAATAATCCTTGTGGGTCCCTTCCAACTCAGGATACTCTATGATTCTACAATTCTATATCCTCTTTCCCATCTTCCCAACTCAGGAGGTTACTGAAATGCCACAATCAGGCAAGGTGCCCCTGAAATAATTTGGTTCTGTGTGACATTCTGAAACTGCTCCTGTGACAGATGGCATGACCAGAGGGCAAGTGGATGGGCAGTGCTGTGCACATTCAACTGTGAATATCTGGCAAAGACACAACCCCTCAGGAGGAGCAGGTGCCTATACACAGGGAGGGACAACGTTCAACTGTCAGGAATTCATGCTTGCTTCCCATATAACTACTGCTGGTTTACAAGCACCTAAGGCACATGTTTATCATCACTGCAGTTGTCTTTCTCTGTGGGATAGTGAGGCAATTCTGTAAAATTCCCCCATTTCAAGGCAACAAACACTACCTACACTACCACCTCCTACCTGCTACTGGATCAGTCATCTGAACACAGCCTATGGCCCTCTTCTCTCCTTCCTCCCACCACTGTGACTATTCTTTTCTAGATACTTCAGCTGTATGCAGTTCCTAGGATGTATTCCTGTTGACAAAATCAAAAATAACTTACGCAGATGTTGGCCAAAGATGACTGCTTTGTCAGGTATTACAAAACCCCACAGATGCATGCTAAAGAGAGGTTATTTCATGTCCCAAAAGATACAGGATTTTTTTTTGTTTTTTTGGCAAAGTAACTTCTGGACAGTTACGTAAACACAGTGGATTTTAAAGGATTCTGGTGAGAAACAAAAGGCACATCAGTCTCACTGCACAAATGGGACATCAGAGTCTATCGCTCAAGTAGCATATTATCTACAGTTTAATAAAAGATATCTTATCCCATAATAAAGGGATGCAACTAAAGCAGAAGCAGCAAAAAATAATGAAAACTGAATGAAGCATTTCTTAACTGTGAGATAGCCAGGGCTGTAACAGAAATACAGGTTTTGCTTTTATGCAAACGGAGGGGGGGGGGGGGGGGGGGGGACGGGCCGG
>VXAB01004039.1:58779-73793 GCA_013399175.1 Odontophorus gujanensis | reverse complement strand
GTGAGTTAAGGAGAGGGGGGGGGGGGGGGGGGGAGGGGGGGATGGCCCTGGATACAAAGGGCCCTTTCTCTCTTGATAAATCTGTGCTTTTCTTCATAGTTGCTGCAAGCCCACAGATTGCAAGGTATGCAGACGCTGGAAATTTCAGAAGTCAGGCTGCGTGGTTTGCACACTGCCAACTTATTAAGTGGGACATCATCTCATGAAGTATCTGGTGACCAAAATCACTACAAACTGATAGCCTCTAAGTTGCTGAGAAAAGTATGCACTTCAGCTTCACCTCCTTTCTTTTTTAGGTAGTCATCTTTCAAAGAAAGAACATATTTAACTTGAGCAAGATGGCATTATTACTTTCTCATACTTATTACTGTTTTGTATGACCCTAGCATTCAAAAAACAGTTGGTGATCCTGGAACAATACTATGCCATACAGAGTAGAAATGCACAGCATCCTGAGTGAGGGTCTGGCACTAACAGAAGTGCAAAGATTTTTACAACACAGCTGTCTTCTGTGAAGGGAATCAGATGAAGCTTCATCTAGGTAGTGCACAACACCTAAAGCAGACCTTGCTCATTGTAACCCAGAAGTCACAGGAGAGGATGACGAGGTGCTAAAGCCTGATTGGCTCTGATCTTTGCTGTTTGCTAGGTCAATATACTGAGCATCCCTTCCTGGAGGATTGCTACAGAGCTAAACAAGTAACATTTCTTCTGCCTACTTGTATATTTTGGCTGCTATAGCCCCTGAATGAATCTGTGCAAACTTCTGGCCTTATCTGTTTGTGATATTTCTGGATTGTTTGCAGAGATTCAAACTCAGTAAAAGGGAAAACTGACCATGAAGCCAAGGAGTGGAGAAGTTCCACGGAGATGGGACAGACACCATGCAGAAGAGAAAGGGACTAAGAGGTCCTCCCTTCTTCAGAGGCAATCACATGCAGTGAAAATTCTTAAAACAAATAGCTTTGTATAATTAATTGCAGTGGAAAATCAGCCTTTGGAAGAGAAACTTAAATAATTCTGCCAAAACTTCCACATCAAAGTCTTCCAAGTTTCCAAAATACGATGAAAAATATCCTTTGGGGTTAGCAAGTTCAGCTGCAAGGCCCTTCCCAGTGCTGCAGTCATAAACACAGAAAGGCGGATCTGTTCTAGCAGGGGCTGCTGGGATCAGAAGCAGCCAGGAAAGACACCACGACAAACAACTTTCACTTCACACCCGGCACAGTCCGCAGAGGGGATGTGAACCATTACTGGGCACAGCTGCTATGGCCCAGGTGCAGCTCAACACCTGGCTGATCTTGTGCATGTTCGCTGCATCCCAGAGGCTGACAGGTAGGAAGTGCACCTGTTTGTTTATGATGTAGCTTCTTGGCTTGGCAAATATATGTGCAATTCCAGCAGTACTACACTTGGCCTGCTTCTTCAGATATGATCAAATGCATCAGCTAGCTGTGCTGACACAGGAGAGGGCGTGTTAGCTGGAGTCCTAACTGGCTTTTGTTCAGCAGGAGAGACATTAATGCCTACCTGCAGGATGAAGACCTGCTGCTATTTTTGATGGCAGGAGAAGGGTTTTCTTTGGTCTCTGGTGAGAAAGCGTGTTCCTGCAATGATGTCTACAGGTTTTCTAGATGTTTTTTGGGAAAAAGAACAACTGTGAAATGATAAAGTAAATAAGGAATATTTTTTCCATCTCCAGATTACATTTATCTTATTATTTCAATGCATTATTTGTTGTGCTTTGGTTATAGTTATTAACAATAGTAGTTTTGTGGCTATCATTGACTTTACAAGCCTGTCAGATGTTTCTAATTAGAGGCATCTGTGAATTCAGTGAATCAATTAGCTGAGAGGGAAGCCCAACAAATAAATTTTCAGATGCTGTAAAAGCTTTGCTGGCATGTCCATGGAGGAAAAGGAAAGAGCAGATACTTCTCAGCTTACACTCCAAAGCCACAGGCAGCTCATATCAGGGAGCCTGCAGCTGCGCAGAGAAACAAACCTCAGCCTGAGGAGACACCAGTAGACAGGCAGCTTGCACATCTCTCTGAAAAACCTTAAAAAAGAATGGAATGTTGGAAGCGGGATTTGGTAGTAGTCAGCACGCACATGCACGATTACATCATTTTTCTGCTTTTCATAAGCACCTGCTGACCTTAACTCTGGAGTACTCAGTATATAATCTTCCTTTTTCTTAATGTAGAAAAGTCTTCATCCATATGAAATTGAAGAAAAAAAAAAAGTATCAGAGAGCTTACTAAAAAAAAAAACACAGGGTGAGCATCAAGTGCTATTTCCACCAGAAGTTCTAGGAGCCTTCTTGCCCCCCCTTCTCACTGGGCAGCATTTCTTTCTCCCTGCAAAAGCTACAGAGTAACCCATTGCCAAAACCCATGTGCTCCAACTCCTCAAGGAAGCATGAGGGGTTTCTTTGCAGTCTTCTAAAGTAAGTGCCTTTTCTGCCCCATGCTTTAGCTCCATAGTGGCAAGACTGGGGGGCCATCATATACAGATCTTACATTTGCCTCCGTTAACCACTTCTGCTTCCCTTGTGAAGCTTGTGTTGTTCATCGAAATCCTGAGGTCAGCATCTGTCATATTCAGCAAGCTACAAGTGCCAGCTCAGAAATGCTAAAGGTCTTATTGACAACCAAATAATAGAAGTAAATGGGGAGTGCCATGATCTTGTGTTATTCAACTCCGTCTGATGTCTTCCAGATGAACATCCTTACATCAGGGACGATGTCAATGCCAACGCACCCCGCCACAGCCCAGAGGATGCCGACATCATGTTAGAGGTCTCCTGGGCACTGGGGGCCTCTGGGCAGAGGCGCTGCTAGTGCCCATGCTCCCATCTGCCTGCATGTAAAAACTCCTGTGCTCTGCATTGTTCTCATTGTATTTTGGGAACGCCTGGAAAACACTGCAGTGGGGTGGGCCAGTGTTGGGAGATGCGGGTGGGAGGCGAGGGCTGGATGGGGCCCCATGGGGAAACCAAGGCATAGAGCCAGGCAGAGAAAGGGTGTGGTGCTGGCAGTGAGGGAGGTCGAGCAGGCATCTTTGCAATGCATATGCTGCTCTTCTCTTCTAGATGCTCTGGGGGAGGCTGGATATCCAGGCCAATGGGACAATCCAGCTGAGGGATGAAGAGCTGGCCTCCCTGCGCCCAGCACGGCGGTTCATGCAGATCTTGGAGGGTGAAGTTCCCAAAACACCGATGGAGATTGAGCAGCATCTGAGATATTACTCCCTGACTGAGACCCCTTTGCCTCTAACAGAGTTTGACCGTCTGCTTTTCACCAGTGTTTTCTGCGCCTATCAGATCCGCTCAGTTCAGGGTCTGGATAAAAATCTCTGGATCCGTTTTTTCTCTCAGCTAGCTGATGAAATCTTTCGTGATCTGTGCAAGGGGCTCTGCCCTGCAAATTCCACCCTCCTTCTGGCTTCCTGGCCCTGGAAGGAGAAACCTTCACATTTAGCATCACTGAAACATTTTTATCATTCTAACCTGGCCAGGGCCAAGAGAGACACTTAATAAGGGAAACTACCGTGGGAAGGGTCACATCTGACTTCAGCAGCAGTCTGGGCTGTTTCAAATGCTGGCAATCTTTCCACATTATTCTGGATGTTGCAGAAATATGCCACATCATTTTGTCCGGCTTTCTGCACTTATACACAACATTTTATTTTTAGATAGAATGGGACATAACTAAAAATTGCATCTCACACTTCCCCTTTTTTTTTTTTTTTTTTAAAGTGGGCTGGGCTGCTGTGGGCAGTGCTATTTAGATGTGTTATCTATCTTGATCACTGATGCTTTCTAGGGAGATGTCCTGGCAGGTTTTTTTCCAGGATGTTACACTGGTGTCTTAGCAGAATTTATCTTGAATAATTCAGTTTGGCCTCCTCTATTCCTCCTGTGGTTTCAGTCAAACGCAGTCTCTTTTCTCCTCTCCAGTAATCAGCTAAGCAGATGTTGCTGTGTTTCACAATACACGTAGTGCATTTAATATCAGCTTTCTTGTTATGAAATTTGCATTTTATGTGCCCAAGTAATTTTTCACCTAATGTATTCATTTTTCTTAAAAGATCAACCAAAAATGCATGTATTCTACAAAACTTTCTCGTATTCATTTATCCTGTTTACATATGTATACTGCTTTGTGTCAGGCAGCAGTTTGGAATACACTTTTTTGTATCTCATTTAAATTCCCAAGGATAGTGACCTAGTTATTTTTTCAGCAGATTCACCTCTTCTGTAGTTCTTTTTCATACAGCTATGACACTTAACAAGACAAACACAACAAATACACAGTCTCAATCCTCAAGATCAGAAACTTAATTATTTTATAGAATGAGATCATTAACCTTCTCTGTCTTACACGGTGCTATGTGGAATTAAACAAATATGATTATCTACATGGGAGGGTTTTGATTTTTTGTTTGTTTCTACTGGATTTCCTGCGGCCACATTAATTTTGAGTATTCACTGAATGTGCTTAGATGGTGAGATCTGTAATTCCCTTTTTATCAATATATTCTTAATTTTCCATGCTGAAAAAGGAGGTGCATGACATTCAAAGAGGGAACTGCTAGCTTTTGACCTAGTTTATTTCTTTTCTCCAAGCCACTGCTGCCCAGCAGATGGAGAGACAAAATAGTGAGACAGGAATAAGAACCCTGGAAGCAAGAAGACACAGAGAATGGTTTTAGAGGTCAGGTTAGGGCTACAAAAGTACACTACAGGACAGACTTCCAGCATTCATAAACCTTTTCTTTTCTTTTCTTTTTTTCCCAAAGGATGTAGGTGTAGGGACCCAGATTATTATTTTATTTGAAGTAGATTCTAGGAAGCTAGTGTCCCACCTCTATGTTTTTCTGGCCCTATGCTTATATTAAATATACGTACAATCTTTACCCTTCATCCTTTTCCAAACATATCCTCAGTTTTTAATGCCTATGATGTGTATGGTGAGACAAAGTTGGGGAGTGGTTGCTAACACATTCAGTTTGAGAACAGAACAGCATTAAAAGGCTCAGCTGGGATGGTAGCAGTGCCTGAAAATACTGCACTGCTGCAAAATGCAAAGTCTGAATTGTATGCGTGTCTGGATAAAGGTCCAGGGGGTTAGCTTGGTGACTCAGATGCAAGTATACACTACTGAATGTTGTTAAGGTCAACTTAAGGGCTTTGCTATTTATTGAGCAGATTACAAATTAAACTCAAGGGACGTCACACAGTTCCAGGTATGCTTAAGATGGTGCATTTCTGCAGTTTATTTTAAGAGACAAACCAGGGTTTAGCTGAGCTCAACTGCAACAGCACTTCATCGCACTGCAATGAAGATTCCGGCCTGCTGGTTTCCTAAATCCCAACTGCTGTCCCTCCCGGCTGCCTTTTAGGGACATATCAGTGCCCCCTACAGCCACAGCAGTCCCACTGCCGCAGCACTATGGTTCGATAGAACACGCCCTGTAAGAAACGACTGGAACACAAATGCTGAACATATCACTTAGAGGTAATTTTGATCCCACTTGTGCTAGGTTACCAGTGTATCATAAAGCTCAGCCATATCCTTATGTTCAAGGAGCTCATTTCTGAAGAAGTTAATGTCAATTCATGCCACAATACTATTCACATACAAGTAACAACCTAAATATTAGATTCTAAAAAGTACTTCTAAAATTCCTCTTACTTGCCTTGTTTCTAAGCAATCTCGCCTCAGAGGATAGCTCATTCCTAGATATGAGACCTCATCCTTTACCACAAGAAACAGAAATAGACTTGTCTTAAATGTACTATTTTCACTAATTGGAAAATGAGATTCTTAAATACTTGTGTGTTCTTCTTGATTCAGGAATTTCAGATTAAGAAAAGCAGCAAATACTGTGAAATTTCCAATAAAACCCTATGAGGTACCAACACTTCGCACACCCAAATGTACAGTACTGCAGCTCGTACATTCATCATGCTGTTTTCTCTCTTGAACTGTTACCTCAGGCAGACAACACAAGTTTCACAGGCAACAACAAATTCAAACCTGAGAAAATTTTACACCTTTTATATTTTTTATTACATTCAATTTCATTACATTTATTTCCTTCCCACATATGCAAGGAAAGTCACCACATCCTTTGCTTTCTGGATGCTAGAGATCTGCAGTAACATGACAGCAGTGTTTCCCTGATCCTCAGCATTTCACTACATTGCTCTGCCCCTGCCCCTGCCCCAAAACTACATCATGCTTTATGCTTAAATCAAACACCAACACAGGACACACACATACATCCTGTACAGACTTTTCTATGGATGAATGACAGACACAGCAATGGCCCTGCAGTCAGAGCACAGCGTGCAGCATAAAGAAAGCACTGTACACATGATAGCATGCTCAAAGTAGAGGATTATATCCAAAGAGGAGCTATACCCAAGTTCATGGCACCCCGGCTTTTCCCACGCTCCTTTTACATCCACATTCAATTTTCTGACCCTTGGAGTGAGATGGAACCTGGGAGCTGCTTTGGCTGAGGCTCCGAATAGATCAGGAAGCCTGTGAAGGTGATGTATTTGCCATGGTTGCTGTAGGCACCATAGCCATCATGCTGATGGCTGTAGAGCCAGACGGTGTCCCCATACTGCAGAGGCAGCATGATACTCTGGCTCTGCATTTCCCGCCTCTTGGAGTGGTTGTCATCATAGATCATGGCCTGCACCTCATTGTGGTTCTTCATAAGTTTCACTGACATAGTCTTAAAGGGCATTTTGCCAATGGTGAACGAGAAATAGTATGCACCAGGGATACGGCATGAGAAGATGCCAGTGGAGGAATTGAAATCTTTCCCAATATTCACAAACTCTGTGTCAAATGTGATTGGCTCATGCTGGGTTTGCTTGCCATCTGTGCCCAGGAGACTTTGTGAGCGGGCAACAGAAAATGCAGAGCGAGGGTCTTGCTCCTTCTTAGGCTGATCGGATAACACATGTCGCTGTGATGCTACATTTTGCCCTCCTGGAAGTTTCTGAACGTTGTGACGGCGATGCCCCAGCTCTTGAGAGCTGAGAGCATTCTGGAAGAAGGCAGAAGTGTCTGGATAGATTAGATAGCCATTGAAAGTTGTATAGGGGCCTACATTGCTGTAAAGAGCATACTTGGGGTCTCCGTGTAAACGCAGCCAGACAGTATCACCATAGTCAAGCTGCAGCATGGCACTCTGGCTGGCTACCTTCCGTTCCTTGCGGTGATGTTCATCATACACAATCACTTGCACCTCATTCTTGTTTCTCATCAGCATGACAGACAAGTTTTTCTTTGGGTATTTCCCAACTGTGAAGGAGAAGTAGTAGGCTCCAGGAATACGACACCGGAATAACCCAGTCTTGGGATCAAAGTCATTGCCAATGTTCACATACACTTTGTCAAAGGTAATGACCATCTCAGAGCTCCCTTCCATGCTGCTGGTTCTGGCCACTGAGAAAGCAGAGCGAAATTCAGTATTGCTGTCTACTGGGAAGCCATCTATACGCATTAGAATCACACACCAGAGGAAGCCAAACAGAATCTGAACCTTCAGCATCATCATTATATCTGGAAAGAAGAAGAAGAAGCACGTTTTAGCAGGAATCACATTAATTTCCAGTTTGTACTCCATCTGAAACTCAGATCTGAATCCTGCTCAGTAGGCATCAAATTATATGTAAAGTACTAAGAAGTTCTCAAGGCGTTCTCCGGTCAGTGTATGGGATTATATCTCAGTCATATCCCAACACCATATTGATATTTTCCTGGTGACAGCTGGACCTCTTTTTCCTGTACTTGTAGGAAGAAATATAATCTTCTCTGAAAGCCTCACTGTCCTATAGTTTGTTTGCAGAACACTGTGCTGCTCAAACTACAGAGGGGTCTCAGAGTCTGCTGGGGCTTTGCCAGAGCTCTATTTTGTAGCACTTTTATACATAAAATCAAAGATGAAAGCAAGTCCTATACAGGCCTTGTATTATGCAACTGAGATACAGCTGAAGGGCAAGGAGAAGGTGACATTCACTCCAGAGGTTCCCATGCAGATCTTATTGCCTGGCACTGCAGCAGCTGTTCCACAGGATGCAGAAGCTGGAAACCAAGATGCTAGGCCCTGTTATTCAGATAGACTTCATTGTGGGTCTGTGAAGAATGTAAAAAAGCTAGGAGAAGAAGGGCTACTTAGGGAGGAAGGAAGACAATGGAGAAAGTGAATAAAATGAAAAAAGGGAAGGAAAGACAAATCTCCCATATTATAGAATTCCTGAGAGATAACTTAAATACAAGAAACAAGGAAACAATTCACTATCTGCTGAACTGACCAGAGAGAAAAATGTTCTCTGACCCTTAAAAAAGAGGGATAAGTTATGAGCTAATGGGATTTTCTGCCCCAAGTTTCTTCGATTTTTTATTTTTGGATTGATTCCAAAAAACATCTATTAGTGCTTTCAGGCTGAAAACAAAACTGCCAGTCATTCCAGTGAGAAGCTTCTCCCTCTGTCACCTCTCTGTGCTTATTAAAATATCATTCAGGCTGGGAAGCAACTGCCTGGTTTGCAGTCTGCCCCCATCTGTCACCCTAGAACTGGTGCCTCGCCAGCCAGCAAACAATGAATTCACAGACTGGCAGAACAGGAGCAAAACATGTCACTCATAGGGGGAGGGGTGAAAATAAATCCTGAATTTAAAAAGGACATAGGGGTAAACATTTGAAAAAAACTAGGGGATGACATAGTAAAAGAAGTAAAGCAGATCAAATTCACATAGACTGTGAGGTGGTAATGGGATCCTGTTCTGGCAAGACATAATACTTACAGTAACTCACCAATGGGAATTCAGTTTGACTTAACAGTCCCTGCTCCTTCATACTGGAGAATAAAACCAAAAACTGAATTGCAGCCCTAGTAGATGTGAAGGCAGTAACAAATTAAATTCTCACCTCATTAACTGAAAGTGACACGCTAACAAAGACAAACAGATATACCTATTGTGTCCTAATTTTATATTAGATCACTTCTCTCATGAACACCTCAGTATTTTCCCACATGCTCCCAAACTCAGAATGCTTTTCCCAACTTCAGCTACTTCTCCTGAACACATCACACCCATGGCACCCTATGGGTAGCACTGAAGAGTATTGAGAGAGATAACTGATGTATCAAGGACACTCCATCATCTGTGAGAGGTTGTGGAGATTAAATGCAGTTCCTGATGACCAGAGAAAGTCAAATGTTGCACTGATCTTCACAAAGGGCAAGAGAGTCAACCTGAGAAAATACAAGCTTGTTGGTCAGTTAGCTCCTCCCTTTGCTTCCTGGAAAAATCACAGTGTCTTCTAGGAACAGGTGCTAGAATGACAAAGAAGGACATGACTAAGAATGCTTGGCATGGATTAAGCAGGGGCAGATCATTCTTAAGCACTTTGACTACCTTCTGCCATAAAGTGACTAATCTTACCTGTGGTGCTTAGAAGGAACTAACCAGCTGTCCGTCTGACAGATAATCTCATATCCAGCAAATTAATTTAACTGCCAAATTTATGCTTCCATGTTGTCTTCATTTTTCCTCACTTTGTCTTTTAGCTTGTGAGCTCAGCTTGTGACTCTCTTCCCATGTCTGTGCCACATTTGGTCACTACTAAGTTTAAACAACACTAATAGGCCCTAACATCTCACCAATAACTAAATGCCAAACAGTCACACTGTGAATGTAGCCTCTGGTTCTGCAGAACTGTTTTTGCAGAGTGCAGTGCTACATCTAGCAGGGCAGGCTCATTTCAATTTCAGCTTAGTAAACCAATCCCTAAGGGCAAGCTTGTAAAGGCTGTTAAATGTTTCTGATTCGTGCTCATTCATCGTTATTCCAGTGATCACCCTGGTGTGGCCACATGGAGAAGAAGTCAGACTGTGACATTCCTGCATGCTCTTGAGGCAAGAATTGACAGTAAAGAATTAAGCATAGATGTTTTTAGTCACAGGGACTTGGGGAATATACCACAGGCAGGACATTGCTGGCCAAATTCAAAAGGACGTAACAGTTTAATGAACTCTATAGTGAATCTGACCTTATTTTCCTTCAAATAACCACTGTCCTTGGTTCTATCCCAAAGCTAATTTCTCTGTATTAAGGTCATTCTGAAAACAGCCAGATCACTCACAATTGCATAGATTCTCTGCTGCTTCAGAGTCCCTTGTTTTTAGCTCTTCCCAATAACTTTCTGTCATTTAAATAAGATAGTTAATTATGCTGTGTTTCCATTAGCAAATTGTTTCCTTGACAGCTCCTACTCACCACTTTCAGGACTACTTAGGTTCTTTATCCATTTAAAATAATTTAGAAAATATCTGATAATTTCCTCTCACATTAAACCAATCTAAGAATAATTTGCCAATCATTAAGAAGACTCTGCTAGCTACAAGGCTGCCATAAACAGAGGCAATTCACAAAACTCTTGGACTTGAGTATTAGCATGTTAAATCTGCAAGATAAAGCTTCCAAAATGCTCTGTTTCTTCCTCAGCAAAGGAAGAAGTATTTCAGCAAAGATGCACAGATCTTTTCCTGTGGTAGATTTGAGACTCCATTAGGGATGTAAGGCTGGTCATGGACACTGCAGTGCCAGCCTTGTATTCTAGATACTTGTTAGATTTTGAAACTGCAGAGCGAAGAGAGAGACCCAGGCCGGAAGCAGAAAGTGGATCACATACATGGCATACACAGCAGCTGTGTTATTCTCGTTACATTTTTGTATGAATCAGGGTACTTTGTCTGCTGCTCTACCAGTCCTTTTTATGATAACACCTGCAGTGTTAGCACAGAAGTGTACAATGAAGCTAAGCAGATCCAAAAGACAAGCAAGATATGCTGATGCCTTTGCATCAGAGAGCACCAACAGGGGACAGCAGCCTGCTGGGAAGAAGACAAGAAACTAATTTTGGAATAGAAGGCACATAACATACGATGTTCTCAAAGGCACTGACATTAAATTAATGACCTGAAAAGAAGGGATTAAAATGGTAGTGACTCACATAGCAAGACGGGAGTTGCAAATCTTTTTTTGAAAATAAAGAGATAGAAACCAACATTTGCATGACCCAGGAAACATTAATAGCTTTGTGCTAGCTAGAGGTGATTTTTCTGTCCTGGAACAGAATCAACCCATGAGTGGAAAGACAATTAGCTTTATTATTCTGTTGAAATCCGTGGATTTTAGGAAAGTACTTTCAATAATAGAAAGGTTGCCCCATTTCTAGACTGGTAGGCTAGGTTTTGTTGTGAAACTCCAGAAGGTTTTCTTTTTATTGCAAAACATTAATGAGCCAAATTCCCTACACCTACCTTAGGCAGAAGTTCTTTAACTTCATAAGATCATAATATCATTGAAGAATGAGTTACAAAAACAAAGTGAAGAGATGCACTTGGATTCACTATTAGTAAAAGTTCCTAAAATCCTGTAAGAAGCAAGAGCAAAGCCCTGTTCTTCTTAGCTCTTGCTCTAATAGAAAAAGACAGTTACAAATGTTTCAATTATTTCAATCAGTGAAAGCTTGTGTAATGAACAGCCTTCTTGGACTCCTGTTAGCAAGAATTTTTCCCCAGATACCACATACTGTCTGCTCCACTCATTGGATACAGTTTAAGAGCATCACTTCTTTCAACATCAAGGAGAAATTATTTGTAGCAGAGCCTCAAATGCAAAGTAAAGTTTAAAAATTATAAAGAGTAATGTACAACAAACTCAGGCTTTTGGCTTTGGGCTTTCTCTGCTTTTGATGAATGTTTTTTCTGAACTCTGGATCAATTCAGCAAGGTAAAACACTGAAGCATGTTGGGATGCTTTTTGGAAATTACAAACCGCACTTTGAATCACAGAACTGTATGGCACTAATACCGAAAGTATTTCATTTTACATGCTTCCTTGAGTCAACGGAGTCTGTCAGCATAGTAACACAGCTTCTGTACACTAAAAGATCTGTGGAGAGACAAAAATTCTTTTGAAATGCCTCAACTCCAGCCATATTCAGAAAAACAAAATGGAGAGGCTGTATTTTGGCAGAAGCCTCTAATATTAGCCTGCATTTTAGAATATTAATTAAACCTGCTAAATTTCAATTGAAGCTCCAATAACTCTGTTTAAGCTAAAATGATGGTATATAAGATAATATATATGCTCTGATCAAAACAGAAACGTGATAGTTATGATACTAACTTTTTTACTTCAGTAACAGCATTCAGGGAAATATGCAGTGCCAGGGTGGCACATTTGTTTTGACTACTACATGTAAAAATATGTATATGTAAAACTATATTAATTTATACACACAAAATGGTGTTTCAGTAGAAAAGGCTGAAGATACCCTAAGAGGGAGCCAGTAGTTATTCTAACTAACCAGTACTTCAAAATGTAATACAGATTGTTACACATTTTTCTTAATGAGAAAATTACACAAGTCCAACCTTTACTACATAATCCTCAAAAAAACAGCATAAAAACAAAATAAAACAAAACACGTAAAGCAAAGAAACATACTCTAACACTGATCTGAAGTGGAAAAAAATCTGTGGTTCATAAAATGTGTTGAATTCTACGAAGTTGTTCAACACTTCCAGTTAAACACACTGTTACTAAACTGCCACTGAAATCACATCAGCAGTTAGCAGTAAAAAAATAGGTATTGCGGAGAATGAGCTCAGAGATAAAAGGTTTATGTGAAAACACAGGCCAGAGAAGACTGTACAGTCTGAAAAAGCCTGAAGATTCTGTTGCTGTTCAATGTTTATTTAACACTGCCACATTTAGGTACAAAAAACTGAGACCATTTCAACAGCAGGAATTTTTGCATGGATCCAGTTACAGTTACAGTAACGTCAAAGTTAAACCACCTCTCTACCCACCCCCAAACCTCGTTTCCTTTTTTAGCCTGGTTTACGTGTGCACCAGAGATGTGGAATAAGGCTTTCTTGAAGCAACCTATTTCTCTGGGAGGAGCCAGATTCCTGCATCAGCAAGATCACACTAGCACCAAGGATTAATCAAGACAGGTCTGCCTGGAATGCCAGGAGCACTTTTGTAGGTGAAAAAAACATAACTCACTTTGACAGCATCTATCACAAGGATCTCCCAATGGCTTTGTGATAATTTTACATTAAACTTATTACCATTTTAAAATTAAGATATTTAAATCACAGTAGTGAAGAAACTGAGAGCCAGTGAAACTGCACACTGTTTGACTCTGTAGAAGAGCATCACACACAAAGATGCAAAGGAAAGTCATTCTGACTTTCTATACTTTACAGGAGCCACATATTTCATGTTACTCCTTCCTATTGAAGGCTGTTGTACAAGAGACCATGGAGATACAAGAACAAGATACTGGAAACTATGATGCCATCTAAAAGCTTGTTCTCTGTCCTCTCTGTAACAGTGTTATGTTCTTGATTTACTGATTTACTTTCTGTGAGTCTGTGCTCTTATACTTCCCGTCAGCCAAGATTTTAGTATAACTAACTGCTAAGTAAGGTCCTTTGCAAAAAACAAAACGAAACAAAAAAGGCTTAAGTTTTTTTCTTTTTTTTCTTCTCCTTCATTTTCTCTCTCTTGCTTTTGTGGGCACATAAATCTCATTTTTCCTGGAACTCTGTGCCTACATTAGTCTTTTCCCACTTACACCCCTACTCAACAGAATGTTGCTCTCCAGTCTCTGTTCTAAGACCTAACACTGGGTAAAAGCAAGAGGGGATAAGTTGGTTCTTGCTGGTTGATCATCGCATTAGAAGTTAGGATGAGCTTATAGAGTCCAATAATTATCCCGTGGACACTAATGGATAGCTGAATGTCAGCTGGCATTACGTGCAAAGACAATGAAATGCGTTTTGGTATCCTAGTCATGTTTCAGCTCACTGACTGCTAATAGTTCATTTAGCAACACAACAAAAGATGTTCACAAGCTGGGTCTCCCTCTTGATTACTTGCAGTTAAGAAAAACCATTCAGACTGGATAAGACTCAGTTCCTTCTGCTTGATAGATCAACTTGTAACACTGTGTTTCATCTATGCAAACATAATTGCTCTGGTCTTTTATCCATTAGAGGCCGCACTATAACACGCTCTGGGAAAATATAATGTACTATTGACTAGCATTTTCTGACAGTAGGCTTCACAAATTCAACTGAAAAAAAAAAATCATACACTGGTGTATTTATGTACAAGAATGATGCTTTCCCTGAGAGTCTTTTTTTTCTTTTTCTTTTCTTGACAGGTAACGTAGAAAAGCATGCTGTCTTTTAACATCTGTCTTTACACCCATCCAAAGAAATCACCTTCATTTCATTTTATGCCCTGCTGTTTTATTACTGTGAAGCTACTCAGAGAACACTGTGAATTGCACTGCAGTGCTGCTCTTTGCTGCCAACATGCTGCAACATCTCAATTTGGAAATTCACTGAACTCTGGTTTAGTGAAGAAGGCGATCGAAGGCATTAAGATCTATGTATCTCCATGAGCATTACTTCCATCTCTGCTCCGACACTATTTTCTGCTCCTGCTTTTCCAGGGTCAAAATAGGGCTGAGCCAGAGAGCTGAGAAGAAACAACCATCATGCATTCAGCAATAAGCAGAGCTCAGTATTACTCAAAGATGAAAATTCTGCCCTGTCAATGAAGTCCTGCAGTATGCATAATCCCCCTTAGTATTAGTTGCTTTACTTGAATAAATACCATATTCTAAGTACAGTAGCATTCTTTCTTTCATGTGCATGGAGACACAGTAAAAAGTAGCAAAGTTAGGCATGTCTGCTAATGCTGACCCCTTCACAATCAGAAGCGTGCAGTACCCCACTTTCAGTGGTTGTTCCTGACAAATCTCTAGCAATGACATTTCTCTGGGGAATGCCTATAGATAGATAGTTGGAACCTGAGCCCTTTAAATTTTTTATCATTTAACCCAGCAGGTGTCTGAGCATCATACAGTTGTTCATTCACTCCTTCCCTCTTCCC
>VXAB01004039.1:8120-58698 GCA_013399175.1 Odontophorus gujanensis | reverse complement strand
AAAAAAAAAAAAAAGCAGAACTCATGGTTTGAGATAAAATAATTTACTGAAATAGATAAAAGGATAATAGTTATGACTATATATATATATGAATGTATGTAACAAGTGATACACAAGCAATTGCTCACTGCCTTCCTAGCAAAGCCCAGCTAGCCCCTCAAGAAGTGGAATTGCACAAGATGAACTCCCACCCCCTTCAAAACTCCTTCTGCATGACATCATATGGTATGGAATAGCCCTTTGGCCAGTTGTAAGTCAGCTGTCCTAATTCTGTTCCCTAACAGCCCCTTGGGTCCTTTGCTGACAATGGCTATGGCTCTATACAATACAACTTAGCAGCAACTATGAACATCAGTGTGTAATCAATATTGTTTTGCTTCCAGAACCAATAACAGCATCATGCCAGACACTCTGAAGAAAACATTTCCATCCTCACTGAAAGACAACATTTCACCAAAAACTACCTCTCAGAAGGTTTTATCGGTTGCAAATGAGGCACCACAAGATTATGAACTCATCACTGATATATTCAGGAAAACACAAGTTCTTGTTTCCCTCTTTAAAACTCTGAGCATATTTTAGTCCATGGATTTAACCATTTTCTCATTTTGTTCAGCAGGAAGCTATGAAATTCCTCCGTTAAACCCTTTACAATTTAAGTTTTCTCAAAAGTGCTTCCGAAATTGTTTTTTTCCTGTGAAAATATGACACAGAAGTGCTGCTGACCAAAAGGCAGAGTGTACTGCCCTGGATGTTGGATCAGAAAGAAGGATTTGTTGCATAATACTCCCAACACATGTAATTTTACAAAGCTTTCTTTTTACCTGCTTTCTGGCTTTGCATTGTTTACGATATTTAAAGAGAGGCCATCCCCTCTTAATGGCAGTAGAAATGTTTGTGTGACTACTTTCTGTAGAAGTCCATCTGTACTACAAACCTGCTGGTAAAAGGCTTTGGCATTACCATGAAAAAGCACTGCTGGACACTGCTGTTCACTCATCAGTTCCTCACTCACACAGAGAAAGCACTCAGTGCCTGTCAAGTGCTCACAGATTCAGTCTCATCTGTGCGACTGTTTCTTCTTAGGCAAAATTGCCCTTGCCAGCTTGAAGCTGTTGCCTTTGATTCTTGCTTATAGGAGAAGAATTTTGCTAAAATACTGAAGAAATGACTGCAGCAGCACACTGGAAGTACGTAGGTTGCTCCAAAAGTAATGTCTCCTATTCACTTCCATGGAAACTACAACAGATACAAGAAGACTAACACTGTTTGATAGTGCCAATGGTCAGCTACAAAACACTATTTTTCAACACAGTCACCACCATTACTCATGCATTTTCATCAGCAATGAGGACAGAGCCTGCCTGCTGCACTTGTAAAAATCTTGCACCAGCAGGACGTGACCCTCTGTTTCACAGATTCTATGATAGCCTCACTGCTAGGAAATCATTGCCCATGCACACCATCTTTCATTGTCCTGAGCAGGTGGGAGTCAGAAGGCACCAAATCTGGATTTTACAGTGTTTGTGTGTGGCAGGACAGCCCAGCCAAGACCGGCAATGCGCTTCATGGTCTTCAGACTGATATGGGGCTTGGTGTTACTGTGTTGCAAGATAAAGTCGTCTTCTTCTCCATAGCCTGATTCAGGAAGTTTGAGCCTTCAGCTTAGTCAGTGCTGCAATGTCGTGGCTGGAGTTAACTGTTTGTCCAGGTTGCAGGAAATCCAGAAGGACTACTCCTTTGCTGCCCCAGAAGAAAGAATGCACCACTTTACCCACTGAGAGCTGCGTCTTGAACTTTTTCTTTGAGAACTCAAATGTCGCCACTTCATGGACTGTTGTTTTGACTCTGGCTCCTAGTGGTGACACCACATCTCGTCACTGGTTATGATGCGATTCAGGAAACTGTCACCTTCAGCCCCACACTTTTTCAATAGGTCCTGACAAACTTGTACGTGGTGTTCTCTTCCTATATGATGATTCATGGGATCCACCTGGTACAACCTTTGCAATATTCCAACACTGACACCATCATTCCCAACACACTGAAATTCAGCTCTGCACTCAGTTCCCTGGTCATAGTCCACTGATTCACACAGATGAGTTCATCAAAACTCTCTTCATTTCATGGCGTGACAGTTGTGCGTGTGACTTGTCTTTCACATCACTTTCACACATCACTGTATTGCTGAAACACACTACTCATTGCCCCACTGTGCTCACATCCACCATTTAGACTCCATAAATGTTCAACAAGCATCTATGTCAATGGGCTCTTTCTAGCTAACTCTGTCTAAAGTTCTCCCTTTTCATGACAATTATCAACAGCTTCCAACAGCAGTCTACCACCTGCAGAACTCCATCCAGCATTTTCAGTAGTATTCTGAACAGCCTCTCACATTTCCTCCAAAATTTCATTGAGAACAGTCCTTCCATCTTGTTGCCTACTTCTACAAGTAAAAACAAGGGGGGTTGGTTTTTTTACATTAGCTATCCTTTTCTTTGTTCCCTTACAGAACCAACTTGTTAGAAAACTGAATGTATTTTAGTATTAGATCACCACAAGCCTTCTTCTGAATACCACTTCTGTCTCCTAAGTGAAGACTGTTGGGAAATTACTTTTACTTGTTAATAAATAAATAAATAAATAAAAAGAGTACAGAGGGAACAGTGGGAGAAGGCTTAGGTAAAGTAATGGAAATCACTGGTCAGTCCTTGGGTGGAGGGGACACAAACTTACTTTGAAAAATGTGGGGCACCAAGTGATCAGCTTTCTAGGTAACCCAGTTTTTCGAGCAGCTATGAAAGATGAGGGCAGGGAGAGCAATCAGAACATTTCAGTTTGTGCTCACGTGTCCCACTGTAAATCAAAACTTGAAAATTTAAAAAACTTTATGGATCATTTCAGAGTAAGAGTGTTCAAATGACACCAGATTCTAATGCCAGTATGTTACAATTCACTGACTAACAGCTTTCTAAAAATCTCATCCTAATTCTTCACATGTGCCTTGTTCTGTGCATTCTGCATGGGATCCATCCAGCAGTTGCTCTGCAGCCTTTTAGTCCCAGAGAGTACCTGTTTTGTGGAAAAGATTCCCTATTGACTGTTTGATCTAAATACCATTTCCACTCCTAGCAGCATGGCTTTAACTCCTCTTGAGCTTTTCCTTCAGAGAAGAGACATATAAGGAAAGGAAAAATCCTTCTCCCCTTAGAGGATTAAAAAATTATTTGGCTGGGCTCAAAACAAGTTCTGGTCAGGATCTTATGTGCAGTTCAGCATCCAAAAGAGACTGTCATTGCTCTCTTTTTTCTTTTTACCTGTCGCCTCACAGAGTATTTTTCATCATGCACAGGGGACTATCTGTTCCATTTGTTTCAAACAACATATGTTAAACCATGAATACTATAGGACCTAGATTTTCTCTCCCTGGAGAAATATCTAAGAACAAATGTAGAACCTTGTTTAATTTCATCCCTGTTCTGAATTACAATATTTTATTTCATTTCAAAAAAAATATATATATATATTTTGGACTAGGGTATATTATTCAAGGAGTAATACCCATGAAGAGCTCATATTTTCAGATCTGATCATTTTGTTAACTGCTAAACCTCATTGATTTTTCTTCTTCCATATCACTGATTTCAGAATTCTAACTGAGGTAAGCATCTGTATCAATGAAATCAGAATGCCCTGTCAAAAAAATTTTCTCTAAAACGAGCTCTTTTAACCATCTTCTCATATACTCTTACCTTTCTTCCAGGTTCTTTTCAGAAAGAGCCACACTGTATTCCAGAGGCTGTTACCTTCAGTTATTTTACAAACGTTACCAAAATACTGCCAGACAGCTTCTATTTCATTTACATGAAATGAATGTGTTACTTTCAAAAAACATTAAAACAATACATATAGGAGTGAACTAAAGAAGTAAAATATAGTCCAAAGAACTTTCCCAGCAGAGAATCTAGTCAAATCACATTCTCCAGAGAAAATTTTCTAATTTGTTCCTAAAATGACTGAACAACCTTCCCAGACTAAATATTCAACAGCTCTCTTATCTCAGGTTCTAGAAAATTATCTGTCTAAAACAATACAATTTTTTTTCTGCTACTTTGTGCTTCCTATTCAATTCACTATGCACCATTCTCTCCTGTATTTTATATCCAAAGACTGTAATATTCCACTGGCAGCTTACTGGTCTTTAGGCCAAATAATTTAAGTTTTTTCAGATCTTCTTGCAATTTACGTTTTTCCAAACCTCTGAAGAGCTCCGCTGCCCTTCTCTGCAGTCTCAATTGAATCACACCTGTCTCAACGTGTAATAAGCAAAACTTCACAAAACCTCCAAACCGAGGTTTTAGCAACACTGGAAAGAGCAGGAGGATTGCCTCATGTATTTCAGGCAACATGTCTTTTATATTTCCTAGCAAGAAGTTTGCCTTCTATTGCAACAGCATGACATTGACTCATGTTCAGCTTGTGATCTGTCATAATACTCAGATTTCTTTCTGCAGTTGCAACACAGTCATTTGCTTCTCTCTTGTGCTTATACAGTTGGTTAATTCCATCCTGGTGCAGCACCTTGCTGTTAATCCTACAAAATTTCATCCTGTTCTTTTTCTAAGCACTTCTCTCAATTTACTAGAATAATTTTGATTTCTGGTCTTTTCCTCCAGAGTATGTCAGGTCTCACAGTTTCTTGTCTTAGGCAAATGTCATTTACTTACTCTTTTTATTCATGTCCAGGTCAACTAAGAAAATACTGAAGAAAACATATCCAGAACACACTGACACAGCTATCATATCTGTTTTAAGCAGCTTGTGGCCTGACTGAAAGGATTGGTTCAGACTAAAAGCAAACAGTATAAACTCTGAATCTTTGAATATTATTTAAGGAATGTCTCCCTGTTCAGAAAATAGCGTTTGCCCTATTTATAGCTTTCAGCTGCTATTCTCTGAACCTCACTGAAGCAAATATTTAAATTAATGATCAAGAATCTCAAATTTAACTTAAATTAAATCTCTCATCCATGCCACAAAAAATCTTCGAATGTGTAAAAGAAATAAAAATAAAAGCTAACACTGTTCAAATCTTCTGGAAAGAATGAATGGAAAAGATGTAGCCAACTCTCTTCACAGACTTCGGGATGTATTCAAAATGTCATAATTTACTGCATTCACTTTGAGTTAAACTAGCAGCTCACGTGGGAAGGGAAGCACTGAGGCATTTAGAAGATTTTGATCAGCTAAATATTTTTTTTACACCCACCCTATACCAAAAGGACTGCAGGTTCCTTCCTCAGAGCTCAAACACCAGTCACAACATTCATGAATAGGCACATAATAGATCATGTACATCTTAATGTACATGGGCATAAAGAGGACCTGGTGTTTCCCCTGACAACAGTGGCTCAAATCTCCCAACTGGTTCAGGCTCCCATTTCAGTAATTGCTACCATAGTCTCCCCAGATTCTTTAACCCACTATGACAGTTTTCCTGACACTGCTGCTGACAACAACAGTTCCCTGACAGCAAAAAATATACATGAAATGGATTAAACAGCTGGAGGGTGAAGAAGAAGAGCAGGACTGTACCATTTGCCAATAGAGTCCTGGTAATCATTTATTAGCCTCAGGAGTGGCCACTTACTGCTCTGATCTGTGATCAGCTCCTGATTCTGACTGGGTTACCTCTGCTGGAAACTTCAGACCTTTGATTAGAGGCAGCAGGAATTCCTCCTTTGTTCTCTAACCTGTCCGGAGGATGTATCCATCTAGAGAGAGGCTTTACAGAAACAAGAAATCACTCAGGGGGATGAGAGAGGCAGCAGCACAGTATTTGCACATAACTGACATTTGATCATCAGGCAAATTTTCTTTCTTGGCAAAGGAAAAGATAAAGACCTAGGAAAGCTGAAAGAAAAAAAAAATAGGTCCCTGTTTATCTATGCTTGGATAAACTTGGCAGTGGAATCTGTATCAAATCTCTTGGAGATCACCAGGAAGTAAGAGCTCAAGGTTTACAGCTCTGCTGAATGAAAACTGGAGTCAGTCGGGCAGATTCTTTTACTATAGTGTGACAAACCATCAAATACCAAGCCCTAATGTCTTCCAAGATAGTATAATGATGCACTGCTACAGACCAGTCAATAAGATGTAATTCTAATGCAATTTGAACTTCATTCTCCTTAACTACACATCTCTGAGTAAAATGTACGCTTCATGCTTCAGGCAGTGAAAAAGAATGGGTGAGTGGGATTGTTCAAGAGTAAAACCTACCAGATCTTAATATCTGACTTCAGATGCTGGTAACAAAGCACTAAGACTTCAGCTTTTTTAAGACTCTAATGTTAATTTTACTCTAATCTCATTCTCATCTCATACCTTAGAGTCAAAGTAGAGATGAACAATCCCTGGAAGAGGTTTCTCAGCTGAAAATATTCTCAGGGGTATCTCCCATCTTGGAAATGTACTGTTGCTATTAGATTTTGTTTTGTATTTCAGAGCTCTCTACCTATAACTAACCATAAGAAAGTGAAATTTTAACAGAATGGCTGTGAACCACTTAGAAGCTCACTGTTTAGCACTAACATCTTCTGGTCTTCACATTCTTGGATGCTATGCACGGAAGATGCGAACTTACCATGGCTCTCTACACCTCAGACATACAGCATTTCTCTTTGTGTCTGTGTCCATACAGATTACTCTCTAATATACAGACGAGAATTCCAAGAACCAGAGATCAGCAATTGGCCTTGCTGCTATTTGGAAATTTCTCTACTATTAAAAGAGAGAATGTAAGCGCTGCTTGACCTGTAAGCAGGTCACAGCTGTATTTCCTTAAGTAAGGCTGCTGGCCTCTGTGGGTCAATCCAGCCCCCTGTACTTGGAAAATATGAATGGTTCTCCATTTATCAATGAGTATTCTCTGGAGAACGTGGCAAAGTGAACAGATGATCACATTAGTAAAACACAAATAACAACAAATGAGAGTCCAAGTTTTGTCACCAAATCTCTGTTTCCAGTGTATTTAATTCCTGAACTTGTTTCTTCATCAGCAAAATAGCAAATGTCAACCACATGGACAACTTATCTGATTTAAACCAATGCCATGTTGAAGCCATAGTTTCTCCCTTCTGGAGAACAAAAGTACTTTTGTGGCATTAATCCTTTCAGACAGAAAATACAAAACAAATTTTAGACCCTTGTCCACTAGCCATTCAGTACTCTGGCTTCAGCTTTATTGCAGCTTTTTAGAGGTGAACAGAGGGAATGCAGAGGGTAATGCGCCCTACTGGGAATCCTCACTCTTCCCTGACATACATTTTACTGCTATAAATTAACCCTTAAGAATGGCTACATGAGCAAACAGCTGCTATGTGCTTAGATAGGATCACAGCCTCAATGGTGAAGTATTTCAAAGTCTTGTTACACATCATCTCCCTGGAGAAGAGAAGCTGCAGAAGGTTGCAATGGCATCAGAATGAATAATTGAAGCTAGGCGCATTCAGTATGTGCATAATGAAGGGTCACAAAGCTGCCTTCCAGCCAGCTGGCAGAGCAGAAACTCACCAAATGCCTGGTGGATACATCATCTAGGGATGGTGACCCATTTCCCTAAGAGCTTTGTGGGAGTGGGTTGAGAATATGACATTGGGATTGTCAAGTACACAGAGAACGACTGAGCTAAATTATCTGGTAGAGTACCGTATATAACAAAATCAGCTGCATACACCAGTCTTGGGAAAACCCACGGGACTCGTTTCTGCTAGGAAGCTAAAGCGTTATTTCCCATGTGAGAAACTGCCCCTCGAGACATTTTCCGGGATGCCCTTCCCTATGGTCGGCCCCTGGCAGGTTCTCCAACCTCGGCTCCAAGCGGGGCCACAGTTCCACGCCCCTGTACCCATAAACTCTATCCATTTAATAAGAGTGCAAATCAAAAAAATAAAAAGAGGAAAAGAGAGGAGGCTAAATTCAGGCATTCCCCGCTAATCTGGAGAGTCCCCAGTCTCTCCGTGGGGACGGAGAGGGACCGTAGCCCTCGCGGGCGTTCCTCCGCACCCGGCCCGCCGTGGCTCAGAACCGGCACAGACCCCGCTGCCGCCGCTCCGCGTGCCGGCGGTCACCGCAGGCTCTGCCGCGGAGCAGGCCCCCTCCCATCGCCCCGTCCGGCCGAGGGGTCCCAGCCCCAGCCCCTTCCTTTCCAGCTGCAGCCCGGCCCCGGCGGCAACGGCTCCCGGTCCCGTACCTGCGGCCGCTGGCGGCGGTTGGCGGAGCGGAGATAGGCGCGGGGCCGCGGCGCTGCCTGCACACTGACAGCACGGGAGCCGCGGCGGCAGCGCGGGGTGGGGAAGGGGCTCGGGCACTCGCGGCTCCGGCGCCGAATCAGTGGCTGGAGGAGGGCCCGGGGGCGGGCGGTACAGGGGAGGGAACGGCGGCGGCGGGGCGAGGGGCGCGGAGCGGCTGTCACCGCGGCGGCGGATCGGCCTCAGGAGGCGGCGCAGCCCGCGGGCACCGGGGCGGGGGAGGAGGGAGAGAGTGGCACGAAGGGGCGGCGGGCGGTGTGTCGCCGCGAGAGGCAGACCGGGCTCCGCGGTGCTCTCTCGGAGGAGCGGCGCTGGGAAGCGGATCGGGGGGTGTGCGCTGGCCGCGCGCCTCGGCGAGGGAGCGGGAAGCACCGTGCTCGGGTGGGTGTAAGGCGGAGGTGACAGCGGTCGTGCGACGAAATGGTATAACTGGGGGAAGAGAGCGGCTTTTGATGAGATCGTGTTCTTTTGCGATCTCCCGCTCTGAAGATTTGTGGATCCAAACGCTTGTCTATATGGAGCAGCTGTATTATTTGGTTCAGCGTAAGCTCTTATCTATCCCTAGAAAGCTCTCCTTGCTTAGGTCATCACATAACAACGAGACCGCTGCTTGTTCCTTTGGAGGTCTGCACTGATTTTTGCTGACGGCAAAATAGCAGGCTTTACACACTGCTGCTCTACCCTGAAGAGCAAGTCTGGGGGTTTGTAAAGCACGTTTACTGTTGGTCCAGTAAAATAATCTAATGCTGACTTTCAGAAAGAACATGCAAAGATGGGAATGGTTAAAAAAGTTCTGACTCTCCAATACCAGGGTTCTTTCCCTCTGCTGTATCTTGCATTTGGAGAGAGAGGGATGTCAGTGTGCTCATGCTGGAGCATGCCTGAGGCAGCTAGTGATGCTGCTCCTGGGGTATGCTATAGCCTTTGTTGCTCCAGGGCTCTCTTCACCTGTTTTAACACGAGGACCTTTGTCACAACACCTATTTCCACCCCTCTCCTTTCTTCACTTCGTGTCACAGCTCACCTGCACCAAGGTACCAGGAACGAGGCCAATCCCCACCATTCGCACCTCCAGAATTCCAACAACAGAATAGCTTTCCTCATAAAGAGGACTGGCAGGTGAGATGACAGGAACATCATGCTGTTCATGGTATCTTATTCCCAATAACAGATCTAAAGCAGTACGCACAACATTACATACATGCCTCTGCACATACCCTCCCCAGCCATCTATGCACTGGTGGCTGCTTCTGCCCCTCTATTACATCCTTCTCCTTCCCTACAGAGCAAAGGAAAGGGGAAGATGAAAAGCAGGATGAGAGTTACAGACAAACCCTCATGTGGTTCTGCTAGTAGCTGACAGCTGAACAAAGTATCCTGCATGGGCTCACATCCAGCTGGTACTGCTGGCTAAACATATTTTGTGCTCGCTTAACAGCTTCTTTACACGTTCCATAGGGCAGATTACTCAACATCTAATTTACTGCTCCTGGAAGAATGAATGGACCACTGACTTCCAGGAGATGAAAACGTTCATCTTGAACACAGCCCAGACAAATGCATTCCTTTAATCATCTAGCAATGATAGCCATGATGAGTAATTTATCAACAGTATGATAGTAATGTTATTTTAAATGTATACGTTGCCAATGTGGTCAAAATGATGGAATACCAGCATACTATAGTATTATAAGTTAGGCATATACTTAGCACTGTCCTGTGCATTCCATGATTTTCCCTTCTGCTCTGCTTCTGCTGGCTGGGCTTCTGTGTCCAGCAGTTTTTTATTCTCATTGGGGAAATACTGCTTCATGCCTCTCTTCCTCAGCTGAGGGGAGGAAGAGGGCTGAGAAATGGGCTGTGATTCTACTCAGAGCAACCAGTGGATTTACTACTTTACCCTGGAAAAGTGTTGAAACAGAGCAGAGCTGTCTTATCTGTGGGTCCCTAGGAAGGAGGCAGAAAAAGGTTCTGGTAGGCAAAAATGGAGAAGGGAAGAAGGAAAAGTTCTAGATCTTCCAGTGGCATCTCACACTGTGACCTTCACTGCATATGGAAGTCCACCCAACAGGGACATATCCCTTGAATGCTCATGGGAGTACTGTGATTCCTTTTTTAGTGTTAGCGTCTTGAGAATTCTTACAGCATTACTAAATGGCAGACTCAGAAGTGCTTTTAAGTTTAGCTTTCTTCATCTCCCATAATTCTTAGTCAAGGCTGCTTCCCATTGTCTTTGTTTTCTCATTTTGATAACGTTTATTGCTGCCTTTCTGTTGAGATATCAGGAACAGCTTGTGTGACAGTCTGTTAGCAGAGTCCAGGTTTTCTGCTGCTAAGTCATCTTGCTGTGGTCTTAGCTGAAGTGCAGGCTTTCTGGTCCCATACTCCTTATTATCATGTGTATTGCTGATGATCATAATCAATATGTGCCATATTTTTAATTCCTGAACTATATTGTTACTTTCTGGAAATTGAATGATTGGCTGTTAGCAGATGGTATCACTTGACTAACAATAAAGTCTCTCAACAGCAAATAAAAGATACCTTTAAAGACTACACTGGGTAAATAGACAACAGGATTTTTTGAGAGTCCACCTGCAAATCCTAGTCTTGGAAATGGTGGGATTTGATGAGACTTTGCTTGGTTTGTTTCTTTTCATGGTTTGGAGTTAGGTGATTCTGAGTGATCTACTTAAGGGACATCTGCATATTTTTTACTTCAGAAGAATGTAAATATTGTGCCTTGGAGTCATTGATCATATCAGATGTCTGAAGACTGTACTGTAAGAGCAGAAAGTTAAGAGGAGAGATTCTAGGTATATCATTCTGCTGAAATCTGGAGTAGGTCCACCTAGAAAGGTAGGTCAGAAGAAAGTACGATTCCTTTTGCAAAGAAGATTTCTGCCATACATATGAATGATGAGGGAACAGCAATTGTGAATAGTACTGGACATGCTGTATTCCTGTTTTGCTAATTGAAAGAGGTGCATGTGGTACAAGCCAGTAGAAATACAGTGTGAAATATATTCTTGGGATTTAAGTTTAATCATGGATACAGTAGAAGCAAATATTTTCTTTAAATCACAAGATTCAGGAACCATTGGCAGGGATCACAGGGAAAAGGCTCAACAGTCGGAAAACACAGGAAAGCAGAAACCCTTGTAGCATACTGTCAAGACACAAGGGAAAAAGATAAACAGAAAATACTCCATTTATGAAATGATGTTAGACACTCAGCAAGTCACTTGCTGAGGAACTTGTCTGGCAAAATGGAACAGAAAATTTTAGGAGATACCTGACAGGAGTTCTTGGAAGAAGGAGAGCAGTAGTTGCTGGTGACCCCATGACAAAGAGGGCATATAAAGCCAACAGATCACTGATAACAGGGCAGCATGCTGCAATTTTACTGCACTTGACAGACATGAATGCTCATCTTATTCACTAGAAAAGCAGCCAGAAGGATGTAACAGTGACAACAGAAGAAGAAGATAGATAGAAAAAATATTGTTTGAACTCATTGTATGGCACGCATAAGCTGTCAAAAGAATTTAAGGAGAAGAAACATTTTGCTTGTTCATCTTCTAATGCTAGAGTCTGAGGAACGAGGATAAAAAATGACAGTTCTCCACTTTAAAAAGAAATGTGATATAACTGGCAAGACTGAAGTGTCAGAACAACTCTCATGATTGGAATACTGAAGGCTCACATAACCTAAGTAGGAAAAAAGTTGAGGTTATAATTTTAATAAATTTAAAATTCTACCAAGCATTTCCCTGTGACCAAAGGGGAAGAGAATGTCAAAAATTCTCCCGAAAGAAACCAAGCATCTTCCCTTGTATATGAAGTAGTTAACAGCTATCAGAGAAATGTACAGCTCTGAATTCCACTGGGACACCTGTAGATGCCTTGGGTTAATGGACTTTACAACCAAATCTATCTAACTCAGCTAGAAAGCAACCAACCAAACAATTGCTTTAAAACAGTTTTCCTAACAACTAAATCCTATCCAAAAGCTAAAAAAGAAAACAAAACCTTATATTTTCTTTCTTCTTTCTCCTTCTGTCTTCGTCTCTTTTTCTTACAACTATTCTGTAAGATTTAATCCTTTCACATATAACTAGAATATATGTGAATAACATAATCAAGTCTTGAATGTTTATATTCTATAATAAACATTATCAGTTTCAGAGGATCAGTTAGCATATACAGATAGGAAAGATGAACAATACCACTGTTACTGCATCGATGCAGAACTCCAAACAAATCCCAAGTGAATGATAACTATATAAGCAGAGATGCAATTACTTCCTTAATACACAAATTAACTAAAACTGCATCCAGTGATAGATAAGATCAGATCTTTTTTAGTGTTACTAAAATTTACCTGAAGAACTCATAGATCTTTCTACAAAATAATATTGCCTGCCCAAATGAAAATAATATAGTTCTATATTTCATGCATGCTATAAAACTATATTCAAACTATCCTGTCCTCAGTGCATACCTATTTAGATGTACTTACGATTTTCCTGTAAGTTTCTTAAAAATTAACTTCTGAATTTATTCCGCATTTTCCCACAATAACTAAAATCACATTTCAAACCTAGTATCTTCAAACTCACTCAAAGGTGAAAACTGGAATAGAAAGCAAGTCAAAAGCACTGAAAGAAAATTTTGCAGGATTGATCAACCCTTCAATTGCTCGGTTATAAAAATAAATATTTTTATTTGTCAATCTGCATATTATCAGAAACCTCATATTGCTTGCATCTATGTGAGTTTAAGAATTGATTCTTCACATTTTAAAAACTTTTTCAAATTAACAATTTTTTCTTACTATAAACTCTTCCTTAATGCTTAAGGATTCAGAATCTTTCTTAGGATTCAGAATCTTTCCTTATAAGTTGAAATAATAAAACAAATATCCTGCCAAGCTCTTTTTACTGAACTACACACTGGGGAATTTCTGAACCTCCACAAATACTGCTGAACAAAGATAAACAGAGATGTTCTAAGAAGTAACCTCTAACTCTTGGCAATTTCTTGTCTCTCAAATAGGTCCTAAAATAGTATAAGATAGTATTTAAGCTGTCGCACCGTAACTTGTATTAGGAAAAAGATTTGTCTGAAAAATAGTCTAAGGTAAAAAAGGAGGTGATTCATCACCTGGAATAGTTCCCTGCTTCTGCTTATTGTGCAGTTGCCCCAGAAATCGGGCATGGGCAAGGACAGCCTGAGGCAGAACTGTCATTAGAAGAAATGTTTGTCAGCTGACAGCCTCAAACACAACACAGCCCCTGGAAATATCACTTTAGGCTTAAATAAGCCTTCTGGATATGCTTAAGTAGCTTTTTCAGTAATTTTGTATGGCTGCAGAACTCCTCTAAATCTGAAATCATAAGCCAATGATCAGCGTGCATACACACTACAGCTTTTCAGGATAACCCTTTTCACTTCAGGAGTTCTCAATTCAGCACTTAAAAGGATCTATGAAAATAAGCCACCAGTCTGCAAGTGTGTTAAGTCACATTATTTTGGGTGAATAATGACACAACAGAAGTGTCTGCAATAAATTACCCTTCTATACTACCCTCCCCACTCAACAGAACACAGATATAAAGTCTCATTTCCTGAGAGATTATTTCTTTACGATATATTTTTATTTTTTACATATATAGTTACTATATTTGCTGTGAAATAGCAAACCCTTCCCTTCTCTGTTGAAGTTAACTTTGATTGAATCACATATCACCATAGCAGAGTCCAAGCTATTTACTGCATGTATGGTCCTGAAAAGGATGAGTGGTCAGAAGGCAGTATCATCCTCAACTTCATTACTCTGTGGACATCACAGACCCAGAAATAAAAGATGGGTATAATTGCTATCACCAGAGAAATTTAGGATTGTATGTGTGGGTACAGCACTTAAAAGACTTGTTTTCCACTTTACCCAGAGGAGTTCCTTAAAAACTTGTCACATTCAGTGAAATCTTCAGTGAAAATCTGAAGATTGCAATACAAATGAAATAAAAACAATTTATCTCTGATTCTGTTACTGTATTTTCTGATTAGCTTTTGACTCACTTGGCAATTGCAACAGGAGTCCACAGGTGTTTTCCAGATAAACCAGAAAAACTTCTGTGAAAGCCTGAAATACCAAAGATTAGACCCCATAGAAAAATATTGACTAATGAAAAACTGAAAACCAAAACTCTGAAATTTGGAAATTCAAGAACACTGAAGTCAGAAGTTTGGTTCAGCTCCCCTTGGCTCTACTCTCTGCTGTTAATCCGGTTTTCTGTTCAGTCTTCATTTCCTATGCCCCCTGTCAACCCAGCAAGAATGCTCTGAAGTTACTGTGGTGCTAACTTTGAATAATTTTATCTCAAAAATAGCTTCAGTAAAATGATTCTATACATCTTGACAGAACACTTTGAAGAAAAACAACCACGTATTATCTTTCTTCAAAATCATCTTCACCAAGTATGGCTGTATTAAAAATATGTTTATAGTTATAAATACACTGAGCTAATAGACACGTGCCATATAACTGCTAGAGATTATTGTCAGCTGAAAACAACTGCTACTGTGAATTTGTATTGCATTGCTTTTTGTAAGTGTTACATCATGAAACTGTATACACAACTTGGCCATACTCACGGCTGACCTGCAAATTTTGAAAAAGGAAAGAGATCAAAGGAGTTCTGTGCTGTCAAATTCTTCTCACATGTGGCAGGAAACTGTCTCTTTACTGCATCTGCTGTATCTCAGTGTTTTCCCCAGCTGCCCCTTTGCCATGAAGAAAACAAACAGCGTATTTCTCAAAGACATCTCCAGCTTCTGGGAACCACCTCCTCTCTCATTTTTGAGACCTGGGTGCTATGAAAGATGGCTCCAAGTCAGTTTAATCACTCAGAAAAAAGTTTTCCTTCAAAAATATTTAAAGTCTTGTTAAGGTTTTCATGAACTGCTCCTATGCCCCTATTTTTTTTTACTTTTTCCATTAACTAATGCTGCCAATTTTCCTATACAACAGCTATCTGTGGTAAGTTTTACTTAACTCAAGAGGCAAAAGAAAGTACTTTTGTCTTTTGTATGTGCCAGTTCCTTTATCTTCGAACAAAGAGCTTCAGAATTTGAATCAAAATACTTTCCTGATTTTCAGATCTCTAATTGAAAGCATAGGATGAACTTAACACACATTCCATTCATTATAATTTATGAATAACTTTCTTTTGTTGTTGCTCATTGAAGCAAAAATACTGAAATACAAACTGTATTCCATTTTCTTCCAAATATGCTACCTAACTGGACAGAAGCTGTCATCATGACCTACTTTCTTTGCAATTCTGCCCCTGTCCCTTCCCCCTGCCCACAAAAGGAGAACAATGTTTTTAATTTTAGTCTCCATAGGAAAAGGAAATTGATCAGATTTATTCTACTTGGCACTCTCTAACACTGCTAGAAATTATATTTTACTTGTATGAAGCTGTTTAGAACATTCACAGTTCTAAAAATTCTAGCCCTTCATATTTAAATGTTTCTTTCCTTACCCAGTATGCTCCAACCCACTGAAATCCTGCATGTGAATTGGGCAGTCTCAGATGGTTAGCTGTACAATTTTCTAAGCAATTACTACTTGTAGAGATCACACACAGCGAAGAGGTAGAAATTATATTGTGCGTACCTTCAGTGTGCACACCTCACTACGACAAAGAACTCAGTACTCCTTCAACATCTAAGTGCTTAACAATGGATGCACTGGATATTTATTGTATAACTTTTTCTCTGCAAAAATTCAGTTCCTCTTAAAGAAATTGTAATACCTTGAAAGAAATGTCTTTTCCATTATGACCATTCAAGATGACATCTCTTGAATGTCTGTGCCACTATTTAACCTTCCAGAAATTAATTTCATTTACCACTATTTATCTTCTTTGACTGTATCTTTATTATATATAAAGATTTTTCCACACCCAAATCCTCACTTGTATAACCTAAAAACCATTTTGAAGTGAATCTGTTATATTAAACTAAAAAATACCAATCTCAATGTATACAATGAAATTCAAAGGCAAAACTGAGCAAATTAGTCCAAATAAAGCTGGCCTAAAAGTTTCTTCCTGATTACCAACATAATAGAAACCCAGCTTCCCCTAAAATGGCCCAAACTATTGTTTCAAATTACTTAAATACAATGGCCCATAAAGCTCAGCTTCCTAACCCAAATATCTACAGTGAATTCAAAACAGCCATCACAGTAGCAATGAAATGTCTCCAGTGCTTACTCATCACAGCAAGCAAAGCCATTACTGACAAATTCTATCAAGTTGAGCTACAGCGACCAGCAGCTTCTTTCTCATCATCCAGCTGTACTAGCGCGTTAAAATTCCTGTCAATTACATAAATAGTCTGCCCCTCTCCAGGGCGCATCAAAGTTCAAGATAAAACAAAACAGATCCAGTTCTTCAGTACTTCTTTCTCCTGTTCCATAGGTCTTTTGCCTGCCAGGGCTGAAAGCAATTTCTCTCAGAAGTCTGTGTTTTCTCAATCATTGCCCTTTCTTTTAACTTTTTATAAAATTCTTTGCCTTTTATTTCTTCTTAGAGACAATTAGTGTGCAGAGCAAGCTAGGTATTTCTGCTTTGCCCTCCAGATCTCATTTACAACAGGACTTAGTGGTAAAAAGCAGATATTTTTAATTGGACTGCTGATTTGGCCATTTTCCATGTTAGAACCTTACTTGGATAGTTAGAGATGAATCAGTATCTACCCATACATATTATTATTTTGTACTCAAACAATTTTTCTCTTACACTTTAATACAGTGTCTTCTGATACACTTGTATGAAGCTCACATCCAAAGGGACTCACACATGACAAAACCAGGTCTGAGGCAGACCATTGGCCAGGCAGGTGGTTCCAGTCCAAGAGATAGGACATACTGGTCACCATAGCACAGTGCTTTCTCCTTCTATCTCTCACTATCTCCTTTTTCTTGAACATGGTGACAAAGGCCTATTTGTTGTTGATACATGCCAGGGAAATAGAAAAAGATGACTGGTTTGTGTTTTCTATTCAAACATTTCAACCATTCTTTTTATCTTTGCTTTAATGACTATGCAACAACTAACCATATAAATCTGACCGTATGCCTTGCACAATTAGATATGCTTCTGCTGAAGTGTTTCTTCCTGGTTTACTCATATGTTCTAGAATTTTTTGCCCAGGTGTGTAGATTAAGGCATATGAGCTCTAACACCTACACTCTGAATCATGCGTTTCCTAGACCAGCTTCACACCCTAGCTGCTGGTTGCGTGGCCTATTCTTAGATCTCATCTGTGCCGCCAGCTCTTGCAATGCAATTACCAGTAATGGTTTTTGCCTGTCCTTGAGCCTGCTGAAGTGTCTTAAGAAGATTGAACTTTCTCATATAATTCATCCTTCCTGAGGGAAAAGGTCTAAGAAAAGTCAAATGGTCTAGTTGGCCTCAGCCTCACAGTCTATGAAGGACAGACATCAGACTTGCTTGCTGTAAGAAATAAGATAAAGTTCTTTCTCCATCTTCTCAGGTGCTCAAACTTTTTCCAAGGGAGCAAAGTTAAAACAATCAAACAATCAAACAACAGAGAAAGAAATAAAGAGCAAAGAATAGTAGCTCAGTTCCCCCCTTTGTACTCTTTCTTTCCTCCTCAGAAGATCGGATTTGCTTCTCTTGGCTTATCTCCTTCTGGCGGTGAGTTTATTCAGCAAGCAGGTAACAGCTACAACAAGATTCAACAGCTGGAAGGACCACAAGTGCTAGACTGCTAGCTTAGGAGGAATATAAACTAGCTACCTAACTTCTGGAGGGGGCTGGTAAGGATTCCACCGATTCAGAGGATGAGCTTGAGACTGAAGCAGGCAGAAAGAGATCAAGTTTTTTTCCTGCATTCACTTAAGCAAACCTGTTTTTTATTTCCTGGGTTTTTTTCCGCAGCAGCAAAATATAAATGATGTCTATAAATGCCATACAGACACTGTCTCTCTGAAAAATCTTGTACTCTGATATATATCATCAGGAGCGTACTTGTTCTGCACATAATTTCAGGATCATGAAGGAAGCTTATTGTGAAATTAGCAGCAAGTCTCTTGGTATAAGAAAATCAGAATCAGTCGCAAAGGAGGATTATAAAACTTCCTCCTGAAGTCTACAATTAAAGTATGCTTATGCCAGGGAAAGAGAAAAGCTGAGTATCCTGGAAGATTCATGGAAACTCATTTCACCTTTTTGCTTTTGTTCTTTTAGTGCAAGGATTTAGCTTCACATACTGCTGACTGGAAACAGGAATAAATGCTGACACAGCACAAAGCCTCATGCCATAGATTACGAATTATGAGTAAATAGATGGCTAACATACACAAGGGACTTCTGAAACTGGTCAAACTTACATCAGACTGACTGGAATATCAGTTATGAAAGATTGCTATGTAGGTACATGAAAGAAGCAACATTCAGTAACAAAACTGCATCAGAAAAACAACGAATTCTGAAACTCCAAATTGCACATGCTAGATAATAAAGGAATTAAAGAGAGTGATTCAGACGTGACAATAACACACATTTGAGGCATTCAGCTTTCCATGGACTAAACTTGAACAAGGAATAGTTTGTAATGCATTAGCGTCATCTACTGGTCAAGATAGGGAATACAGTTTGGAAACTGCAATACTAAATACAACATATAGCAATACTGTATTTAGCAACCCACCCAGGACATGCTGAAGATTTCAAACACTTTTTAAAACAAACAAACAAACTTCTTATATTTGCTTTCTTCTTGGGAGTGTTGATGCACCTCTGGTAAAAAAATGGGATGTAAAAGGGACATCAAACTAAGAAATCCTAGTTTCTAGTGTTGGAAAATGCTACGTGATAGCCGTGGGCACAGGAGACATATCTGAAATTGTAATATGGACAATTAATTACAAGTATAACGTTTACTAACAAGGTATTGTATTACTTTAGATGTAGAACAACAGCAATTTTATTTATTTATTTACTTTTGTGAAATGCAATAATAACCAAAGATCTTTGAATACCATTAAGAAGAAACCCAGGGAAACATTTTACAGTCAGGAAGCAGCAGTCCCAGCAAACAAAGAGGACAAAGGAGATCAGGTAGTGTCAGAAAAACACACGACCCAGTGGGAACTAGAAGTCTTGAGACTCTTATCTGTAATGGATGTTGGCAGTCACGCTGGGAACTTGATGACAGCTCCCGTCCCCCAGTGCCACCTGCCACTCTGAAACAGAGCAGAGCCTCTGCCCAACCAAGCCTGCCTGCTGCAACTGAAGGGACTGATGGTACTACAGAGGTGATGATGGAGCCCCAGTACTGCTGACTCTTGTGAGAGGAAATCTCATTCTTTGAGTTTTGGATCCATCAACTATCCCGAGGGACACTGCCACACTTCATGATGCTTCAGAGGAGAAAAGCTTAATCTGAGCAACACAGGAGTGTTATCACATAAAAGATTAGGACATCCTTGTCTAGTGTCCTCTGTGTCAGAAAAAAAATCATATTGTTACAGTTCTACCACAAGTGCATTTAACACACCCTATGTCATGTAAGACATGTACAGAGTATTTATCTGAAATACTTGACTTTCTTAACATAGGAAAAAAAAATCAACAAAGTGCTGGAAAGGAAAATGACATCTTACAAAGTCATGAACTTGCATTATGTAACACTGCACCACAGCCCCAGCTACTGATCAGCTGTGTCTAAATGCTTATGAATACACATAAACAAGCCACCAGCTTTTTCTTGTACCTTGCAGCAGGAAGATGGACTATAGAATTACATTATGCACTGATAAAACGACCTTTCTGAATTTTTTTAACTTTAAATTTTTAGGATTTATTTCTTATTTTGTATATGTTTATTTGCATTAATGTATGCCAATATTCACAGCTAGTACTAAAACCAGTAGGAGTTGTGAACAGTGGGTATCCAAGTTCAGGTCCTTTTTAAGTCTTCCAGAGATCCTTGTTAGCTTCTTCAGCTTTGACTGATCTAAAGAACTGCTTCTTCTCAGCATTTTCCCTCTCCTTCCATTTATGCTTCTTCTTCCAAAGTTTAGAGAGGCTTCACAAAGCCTCATTTCTTTTGAGCTGCATATACAAGAGTATAGCAGGCAGACATTTAAAGCTCAATTGGTGACAATACTGCAGTGAATTCAACAAATTCTTAGAGAAAAAGAGTAAGGACAGTCAAAGAATAAAAGCATGAGCACGTTCTGATGATTGCTTGTGATTCTGTGCAGTCTCCTGGTTGCTGAACCAGTACTAAGATGCCACTGTTTCAATAAAGAGGCAGACGTGAATTACAAATGGGAAATTAAAGGAGATATGTTTTACTTTTTCCATGAGCCATCTATCAAATATTAAGGTCAATGTAACACAGCAAGGATACACTTGCACAGTTCAGGAATACAATAACAGAGGACAGTTGCAGAAGGGGACGATCAAAAGCATCAATACAGAGCAAGGGCACTTAGTTAAGATTTTAGTTCATGCAGTTGAGGAACAGAAGTAGAACCTGGCATAGCAGAGGACGAAGAGGTTAGCAGTTGAGAAAGCAAATAAAAAAGAAGTAAAATATAATAATAGTAATACAACTAAAAAAAAAAAACGAAGCAAGCAACATTGTGAATGACTCTGAGCATGTGTAGCCCAGGAGCAGAGACACTAGTTGTGATGGAAATAAAGGACCCAAATGACAAGATACGGCATTTGGTAAAAGAATAGAAGGGCAGATCTTTGAAATATATGAGGGTAAACAGAGGATAGCAGCTTGCATGTCACAGCCATATAAAAATCATCATTTTTAGACTGTGTAGGAGGGTGATATAATTAGTGTGATTGAGAACAGAGGAACATTAAAGTCCTTATCAGCTCAGGCTATGAGCAAGCCACAGAGAGACCAAAGAGAGGACTGCACAGAGGGAGGGAGGTCAGGAGACAGTAGTAGATTTTTGAATGTCTGAGCTGAAACCATATCACAAAGAAAAGAGATAGTGGTATGGAAAAGATTTATGTTGGATAATTGCTGAAAAAGAAGAAAAGGAGAAAAATTATTCCTAGGGTTTGGATTGTGAAACAGGAGCACATGGGGGTGAGTTAGAGAAGAAAATCAAGGGGAACAAAGGATGGAAGGATTTCTAGAAGCAAGGAACAAGCAGTGGTGTTAAAGGCTGCAGACAAGATTAAAGGGGAGTACAGACTCAAGATTTCTTTAGGAGTCTTGATCAATTGAAGCTGGAGCACAAAGACTTCCCTTAAGCACAAACTGACACCTCTCTATCTTTTCTGAGGGCAAGATCTAACTATTCTGTCCTTCCTTTTCTTTAGAACGGCAATTTGCATGACAGAACAAAAAGAAAAATAGCTAAAAATATACTGTGAATCATGGAAAATTATACCTACTAAATCTCACAGTGTACTGCTATTGCCATAGCAACCCTCGTTGCTAGATTACTGCAAGCTGTTTCTTTGCTAAATTTTCCTGGAAGCTTTGCCAATTTTCAGTTTGGTTTCAAAATTAAGTTTAATAAAGTATAAAGAATAACACTGAGAACCTACAATGCATCCTTCTGTTTCTTCTTCGCAAACTCTCCTCCACCCCTTTTATTCCTCTTTCTATGAGATATGTCCTTTAAGAAAAAGTTTTCAAAGGCATCTTTTGCCAAAGGTGCAAATGGACTTCTAGTGGGATTTGCACAGTCTGTTAGGATTCTGACTCAATATCCAATTCAGTGAAATGCAATCCTCAGCTGGAAAAAGAGGTATTACAACTGGTTTTTTGGTTGTTTTTCTCATTCCACTTAATAGGAAAGTCCAGCTCATCAGTGGTGCAGCATCACATACAATGAATTAAAAAAGTGAAAAATAGAAAGAGAGGGAACAAGAAAAAACACTCCACCCCTTCGTCCTTCACTGTTTTCCAGAAGTAACAGCTTCCAATCCTGATAGCAATCCCCAAACTAAGAAGAGTAGAAACTAAAAAGAAAGGAAGAGACTCAGTGAATTGTTTCATTTGTTTCTTTGATATTGCAGAGCTACATTCATTTCACATGCACTTCAAGGAACAGAACTTCAGATTCTGCTGAAGATAACTTTTTCTTTTTTAACTTGTGAAAATTTCAGGAAACTAACATATGTAATGTGTAGTGCCACAATAGATGGATCTGACTAAAAGATCTTGTAAAACTTTGTTATTTAATTCACCATAGCATTTGATACCTTGTTTATAACACACAACAAAACATACGCAATGCTATACTTGCAGAGTAGTACTGTTGGCCTTTTCTGTCCAAAATTGGAATTAGCTTCAACAGATTGGCATCCTTCTGGCAGATGTGCAGGCTGATGAGCCAAATAATATTCTCCGGCCAATGAGTCACAAAAATGTGATGGTCAGAACCAGACCATATTTTAGATTTTGGCAATAGACTGATTATTACTTTGTCTGTGTGATATAGCTCTTTAGAATGTAAAAAACAAATGCCTCTCATTTTTTCTTTAAAGAAGAGTAATAGGGATGATTGTGAAAATCTAGAGGCACCATTACCGTACTCATAGAAAATTAAAACCATTTATTGGCAAACTTCTTTGGCAACTGAAATACCTTCCTTTTAGAGGAAAAAAAAAATTGGGTATAGAATCAATAAGAAGTTACTGTTTGGCTTGATTCTTGAGCATGTTAAGCCGAAGGCTGACTGGTCAAAGAAGTGACCTTATGAGTCATCAGATACAGAAAGAAACTTTCATGCTTGCTCCTGGCATACGCTGAAATGCAAAAGGGATGTATAATGGGTATGCAATTTCTTTTGCTTTGAGAAGAAAAAAAAGTTGAAAATAGAGCTGAAGGCAGTGCTTCTGGTACAAAGGGCTTTTGAAGTCAAAGCTATTAACCTCTTAAAATATGACTCAGTCCTCTACATAAACTTATTCTGGGCAACAAAAACTTGATTCTTGCTGCTATGTCAGGCTTTCAAAGGTCTTCTGTAAAACATAGACTGTCATGTTTCATCTGCAAAATGGGTCTGCAATACCAATTCTCCTTTACTTTTGCCCCTGCTCCCTCACTCTGGTTAGTGAGGAGGAAATCAGTAAGTTCTCTGCATGTGAAGAAGTATTTTCTCTTTAATAAATAAGAATACAAATATGTACCAGAATTGAGTATCACAAGGGAAACCCTGGCAGGAATAATATTGTGCAATAAAACAGGAAGCTGTACAAAATATATGGGCAATAACTCTTGAAAGATTCTCCACATGAGTGCTTCTTTTGGTGAAGGAATTTAGTATTACCACTGAAGGTGTACAGTTGTAGCTTTATAAGTCTGAGAGAAGCTATGGAGAGTAGGAGCCTCATCAGAGACTGAATGAGGTCTGGGATAGGTTACAAAAATTCATAAAACACTGGAAAGGTTTAAAAGGGAAAGATATCAAAAGTTCTGAGCAAAAGGCTTATGCAAATATGGACTCTATCAAAGGAAAATTACAGTGTACGCTCACAAGTAGGTCAGCTCTGAATCACTAAATTCATTTTCAGTATTGGTTTAGGAAAAAATATTTCACATCTTTAATATTTGGAAACCTCTCTCTATACATATTTACACAAGTCAGTTTAGGGTAAATGATCTCAAGCTTCTTCACAGCTACTCTCAAAGAAAGTTTAGTTACCCTTGAGCAGCTGATACACAGCAGCTTATTATTCCAGTGCCTACACGTATGCTGCTTCCTTGCAATAAAGTAACATCTCTTTAACACAGAAGTCTAAAATGAGCACGGAATTCAGGCTCCTAAAAAGTGAGGGAGAGCCTTACATTTAAATTCATCTTTCCAAAGGTGTAAATGATAATCATCCATTTAAGCTGCAGGATGAAAAGATGTGGATGAAGAGTTGCAGGGTGAAATTAAAAACTCCAAATCCCTCCCACACCTACAGTACATGCTGTAAGACCTGTTCAGCACTACCTGGAGGAGATCCTAAGGTTAAACTTCCAGTCATAATAAAACATATAAGGAAATCGGAGAAACATATCAGATGCTAATATTTCATAGTATTGTAATAAAAAGCTAAGATTCTCACAAATGTTCATAGTCTGTCCCTTCTTCCTACCCCGTGCAGACACAAAATTGTCACAGTCACTCCCACTTATTAAAATGTCGCTTCAGTTAACATTCCTTGTCAAAGTATGTGGCCAGATGACACACACTGCGCTGTACAGGAAAAGGAAGTTTTTCAACAGAATTACTGAACTGATGGATCTGCACTCTTCCTTTATATTTTATAATTGGGCTGACTTGGAGTGAGAAATCCCGCTTTAGGAAAATACTTGTCTGTGTAATAACATCTCCAAAGTTACATACTATAAAAGCCAGAAAAAAAAAATTGCCTCACCAACACATCCTCAATTTGAGGCATCATGATGAGCTTACCTGGAATTTACCAGAGAGGGAGGAAATAGAGTACCCAGTTAGGTTTCTCTATTTGGCACAAGGGCAGCAAATTCCACCATGGTGTAATTCAGGCAGAAGCCTCTAAATTAGTGAGTGTTCTGGACACTTTGATCTGGTTTTCTAATGCAACAAACATCATTTTGTGGTGAGGACAGGAACAGCCCCTTGTCCATCTCAGAGCTGTTGGCATGCAAGTGAATCAGTCTGGAGCTAGTGAGCAGAGGCAGCACAAACACTAACTACTGACTCAACAAGACATGCTGTCTCACTAACAGTGAAGAAAGCAGAAAACTAGGGACCAATCTAGGTGTACTCAGAGAGTGAAAGGAAAAAAAAACTTCTGGGGACACAATTCTTTAGGTCACAGGTCTCCACTATTCTTGCTGTTAGCAGAACAACTTCTTTGCCAAAACGTCAGCAAGCCAAGGGCTTTTCTTGGGTCTTCTCTTACATTTTAGAGTCCTTTGTTTCAGTGGAAAGAATAAAAATGCAAACCATGTTTCATGATTAACGTAGAGCCTTTAGTGACATTCAAAAACTAGAATTCACAAAGCATTACCTATTGAACATCAGGACAGTTACTGAGAACTTGCTTTAATATCACAACTGGTATTTTCTTCCTTTCAGTTCTCAAGTTTCCTAAGTAAAGGAGTTGCAAATTTATGACACTTGACCTGATCTAACATGTTTCTGTCATTCTGTCAGCTGTGCACTCATACAGGCAGATCTGCCCAGACACACGCACACCATTGCAATGCTAATACATACATACCATTTTTAAGCTGTTCTTGTTTGAATTTCATGTTCATTACTGAATTCAAGCAGTAGCTAACTTCTGAGTTACATTCCATTTTTATCGTGGTGGTGGGTTTTAAATTGATTTTCAAAGTAGTGACCAGTTCCCAGGCATATAAACTCTAGTTAATAGCTCCACCAATGGCCCTTGAATTGCTATTAATTTTGTGCACTTACAGAATTTACAATGCTTATAGTCTGATTAAAAACTTGAAATGCTGACATTTTAGGAATAGTACTTAAAGGGAAGCTTATAATTAGCAAAATTTCATCTAACAAATTTTAATTTGGAGATGGCTTCACAAATTTGGGTGTTAGAAATAATTTACTATTGGAAATCTCATTTAGAAACTCCCTTAGCTAGAAGAAGTGAGCTACTAATAATTATTTAAAATTTAGTCTGAAATGTCATTTCATGGCAAAGGAAATAAAAAAAATTGAGGAAATCAGGAGGTAATAAGAAATTCTGACCTCTCTCTCTTTTTCAGTCTTGAGAGAGTTTCAGGAGTTTATTCATAGTATTTCCTGACAAGGCTTTGCTTAATAGCAAAGACTTGATGACCAATTAAATCCTTTTTTTATTCTCTGTTTGTAGAAGTGTAATTTTGCTGGAGCCAGAAGCCTTCAACAGAGTCTAACCTCAGCCTTAAAAACTACAGCTGTAGCTGTTTCCAAACTGTAGCTCCTTCTAACTGAATCAGTGGGCAAGAGAATGTAGTCAGTATAAATATTCAAAATTTTCATCCAAAGACGTGCAGCACTTACTCAGAGGAGGTAACTATGGCAAAACAGCTAATGCTCCAAGGTGATTTCATTAAGCCTATTAGCACACCTGCCAGGGCACACCACAAGTGGCCTGATTAGCACAGGAGACACCTCATTCATACAGTGTATTTCTCTGGAAGCAGGTGTCCTTTCATCAGCACATAGCACGCAGGCAACAGGGGTCCTGTTGCATACTTCTGCTTATTTGTCTGAATGGTGGCTATCAGTTAATCAGCCTTGGAAACTATCTTCTGTCTTTCACAACGACTATTGGTTAAAGCTGGTTGGGGGTGAGTGGCTGTCAGCTGTCATGCAAGGACAGTTCCAGAACAGCTGCTTACAGGAATATGAAAAATTGCTGAGGGGTAGGGAATTAGAATGGATAATTATCAATTAGATTGAAAAAAAAATTATTAAAATTGATCCTTGCTGCCCAAGGAGAACACCATTTCTTTAGATAGTGTGGCTCCAAATGGCACACAGATGTTTCCCTTTTCCCTAAAAACAGAATTAACAGGGACAGTGGTTTCCTGAATAATAATAATAAAAAATTGTTAACTGATATTAAAGGTGCTTCTCTGAACAGCTGATGCATTTCTGAGGCAGATAATATGCAGCATGAGAGCTTGCTTAAAGCAAGATTTCTGGAATCAAATTATCAACCTCGTGAGCAAAAAAAAATAAAATAGTGGGCTTCTTTTCCACTACGTGTTCTGACTCCAAGCCAAAAGAAGAAGCACAGCTTGAACCAGCCTGGCTACATCAAAGGTTCTCCAAGTTCTGCCCTCAGGACAAATTGGTCCAGACTACACTGCTAACTCACAGTGGCAAACAGATTGGATTCAGGCAGTTTGAAAAGCTCTTAGCTCCAAGCACATACTGAGATTACTGTTCTCCCCAGGACTTGTGCAGCCTGAGACTGCGCCGTTTCCTACCTTTTCTGAGCCTTCACATGGTTTTACATCACGATTTCAGAGTAACTCTGACATACAGGATGGATGAGACATCAGCGAAACTGTTTTCTGAAAATACAAAGATAGATTAAACATTTAGTGCAAGGTATTTAAGCTTAGAATTATTATAAAATAAGAACTATTTCTATGTTGAACTGCCGACAAGTAGATTTTGCGTAATCACATTTCTATGCTGCATTTCCTATACCACGCAGTAGATGGCAGGAGCCAATAAAAAAATTTCACTGCCATTCTTGCAAAGGGAAAGTTGATCACATTTATCTTTGTTAAGACTCTCATTTTTAATTTAAAATAATTTTACACCTTTTAATGTTTTTGGACATTCTTAATGTTCATAATATTTCTCTTGTTGCAAGGTTTATTTCTTTTTAATGTAACTTGGATTATTAAAAGATTAATCTTTCAAAAATGTGTTAGTATTTCAGATTTTTTGATGAGCCCTGAGATTAACTGGACAACTTTAATAAAGTTCTTAACTTAAACTACACTTAAGGTTCCTGTGTTGTGACATAAAATATTTACTTCCACGTTACTTGCATTTGATTCCACTAGTCATACTCGAAACAGCAGAAGAGAGACACACTTAAAGCATAAAAAAGAGAAATGAAAAACATATCAGAACTAATCATAGTCTGTCAAGCATAGTTCCAAATATTCACTTTCAAAGACCAAAAAACACTGAGTTAATCCCCACTTTGAAGCTTAATAAAAAAGAAAATATTTTACTTTCTGTCCATCAGTCCAGATTCCTAATAAATTATTTAATAATGTTATTTTCAAGGTTTCAAACACCAACTGAAACATTATAGAACGCTCTCAACATTTCACTGATTTCTATAGGGAGATAAGATAAGATGCGTGCAAGTGCTGAAAAGTGATAATCAAGCTTAAAACCATGAGGAACACAGTGATCTATTTTCAGAATTAGTCTTGCAATTCAAAAGGATCTAGTAAAAAAAAGATAAGGATTATGAGGATTTCTTCTCAGAATACAGTATGGTCCATCTGGCAGACCGGGGTGCACCACACCTAGCCCATCTCTACTACCTAAGAGGAGACAAGTGTGTGTTTGACTGTGTGCACTGTTTGCCCAAAAGCCAAAATCTCTGCTTGTGTTTGCAGAACTCAGAGGCTTTAAGACTGAATTTTCATGAGAGGTGAGAGCTTCTGATGCAGGAACATGTCCGAGCACTTACAGACCCCATGTACATACTGTCTGCCATTGGTGGCTGACGGAAATGGACTGTGCTGCTTTAAGATATCAGAGAACCAGAAATTAAAAGTGGAACCAATCAATGATTAACATTAATGTTAACTGAATGTGAGAGTCCTGTAAAGCCATTACTTCTGGCTACTACCACCAGGGTTATCAATTGTCTCAGGTGTGACTCACATCAACTTCCTGCTAAAAGGAAGAGCCTCTATTTAGTACGAACAAACAGAAGTTCCCATCAAAGGGAGGGGACTGATTTACCTGTTACTGTAAATTTGCCAGTGCAAGCTTAACTGACAAATCTGGTTTAACATGAATGAGAAGTTCAAAAGAAGTAATTTATACCTCTAAGTACAAAATTCTAAAGCAGACTCCTTGTTAACATGTACGCACCCTTGTAGATAAGCAAGCCCTCTCAATCATCCCTTCTGACTATATATGCATACCAGAGCAGTGCTCAGGTGGGGCTCTTCAGCCTGAAGAAAAGAAGGTTCTGAGGAGACCTTATAGCAGCCAGTCTGTTCTATTCCAGTACCTGTAGGGAATCTACAGGAAAACCTGGGGAGGGACATTTTACAAGCACAGGTAGCAAGAGGATGAGGGGAAATGGTTTTAAACTGGAAGCGGGCAGATTTAGACTGGATAGCAGGAAAAAATTATTTACCGTAAGGGTTGTGAGATGAGGAACATTGCCCAGTGAGGTCGTAAATGCTACCTCCCTGGAAGCATTCAAGGCCAGGCTGGATGAGACTTTCAGCAACTTGGTCTAGCGGGAGATATCCTTGCCTATAGCAGGGACTTGGAACTAGATGATCTTAATGGTCCCTTCCAATCCAAACCATTCTATGATTCTAAATCTGCCAGACTCCCCTGACAAGATGAAGAGTCCTGGACCACATTGTTTTCTATCAGGATCCCACTACTTGTTTGTTTATTTTGTTTTCAACTGCTGAAGACAGAAATGTGTTTCATTTCCATACTCTGTAATGTAGGAAGGCACCTGCTCTCATTCATACGCAATAAAGAAGCTGTAACATCCAGGCAAAGAGGAGCTAGAGGACTATGTTTAAAACCGTGATCACACTTCCTTCAAACTTTTCAGGGGAAGGGAGGGAATTAGTCATTTCATTTAAATGTCACAAAACAAATTATTAGAGCCTCAATGTACTATTAGCATTATTAGCTTTAGAAAGAAAATGTATAAGCTTATGGAAGAGGAGAGAGGGCCTGAGAGATAGTCAAGAACAACATGATACAGTGAAGTAGAACTCACGGAAGATCTCAAAAACCTTTTACAGGATGCTCATATTTCTCATGGGATATGTACGCTCATTACGTGATTGAATTTCTACTAATTTTTTACTGACTTGTAAACTGAAGAGGCTACTGTCGATTGCTCTACACTGGATCGTACAGGCAGGCAATGGTTGAGATGTTCTTCTCACAGCTCTGTGGTTCCTCTGCTCTAATGAAGCCATAAAGATTTCTGGCAATGGTACTTTCAAACTCTACAGCTCGTCCCTTAAAATTAAACAATCTATGCAGATTCACTCATGTTTGGTTCAAACATGAAGACATTTCCCTCCAAACCTCACAATTCTTTACCCTGGATCTGTTGTGACTGTATGCATGAAATTGTGGCCATGTGCCTGAGAGACCAATAATTCACAAAGTCTCAAAAATCCAACTGAGCAGTTCATCTGCTACCAAGTGAAGTTCAAACATCACATCTGTTATATAAGCTTCCAGAATACACTGCAATAAATCTGATACCATTGTAGCTTGGAGACCACTGTCTTGGTTCCCAGTTTCCAAGATGAAGATAGCCTAGACTAAGAGTTCTTTGATGAGGAAGGCTAGTAACAGACACTTTCTCCTAACCTCCAGCCTCTGGTGTATCATGGCTGTTTGTAGGCCCTTGAACATAAGCCTGGACCAGCATGGTCTAAAATGTTACTTCTTCTCATAGGTCAAAGCCAGGCTCTTCTGGCCTGTCATCTGGTTCCTTCTAAGAATTGCAGATTGGGTACCACTATCTCAGTTTTACTGATGGTATGCAACTACATCAGGCAATCAGATATTACAAAAACTTTGTTTCATGAGCTAAATCCTGTGACATGACTTCATGCAAGGCAAATACAAAATTCTACAAATAGCTCTTCATGCTACAGATCCTCCCCAAGAACCTCACATACATATTTAATTTCCTTCCTAAGCCACTGTATCACTTGTGAAATACCCTTTAATCAGTGTTTTTTCTTCCGCTGCATCCTCAAAACAATAGTTTGAACATGAGATGCTTTTTTAAAAAGGTTTTTCAAAATGCTAACCTCTTCAAAGTCCTAGTGGAAGTGTCAACATGGAATTTTTATGAATCCTGAAAGTGGCCTTGAGAAAACCATCCCATTATTAACAGAATTCATTTTGGTTAAAAAAACCAAACAGACAGAGAGATGTGATCTCTCTCTGCACCCTGATGTACCCACACAAATTCAACAAACTCAAGTGCAAAGCAGTACTTACTAATTTAGTCAGAAAGGTACAACTGTGTATTGAACAGCCTATCATAGCAGCTTCATGTCAGACCGACAGCACAACATTACATCTACTGGAAAATCTTAAAATTTCAAGAAGACGCTATTTGAGGGCTTTCTAAGTTGGCAGGCAGTTCTTTGTGAACAAGGAAAAACTAGGAGAAAGCAGGGCCATGTGTGATGTATATGTATCACTGGTTATAGACAGATCTATGTAGAAGTAAAACTAGATCTTGATACATTATATTCAGACAAAAATTATCTCTGATTTAAAATAATTTCTTAAGTCTATGTGTACATAGGCTAGTGGATGAATTTCACCTTTTGCTTCCAGGAGGACCGCTACTCACACAGAAAGAGAATGAATAGAAGACTGACTGTCCCAATTTCAGACATTTTTGTATTTCTAAACTATCATTAAAATGTCACAGTCCTACTGCAACCCTGTTCACTTCAGCATTTTCTCTCTTATCACAGCAGTTGGTAGGTTTGGGATTGTGGCTTTCCTTGCCATTGTGCACAATTTAACACTACCATCAGAGGAAGATAATGACTGTACATTGTGGAGAGTTTTTGTGTTTTCAGGTTCATATGCCAGAGTGTAACTGAATCTGTTGGTGATTTAAATCATTCCCTTAACTCTTTTGAGGTTTCACAAAGCTGTCTGCTCTTCCTTTAGCAATAATTACAGACTGTGGCAAATCAGCCTACCTTCCTTGAGGAGACTGCAAAGGCCATATTTACAGTCAAATGTAAGAGAAAAAGGACTGAGAAATTTTTGTTACATTTTCACACTTCAGTGCTCTGACAGGTCACCACCCAATTTCTAAATTGAAATCTATCATCAAAATTGGCATTAATTAGTTGTGTATCATCTCCTGGCGGAGGCCAGAAGCTAAATAGATCTTGGAGACCAAATTTTTTCATGCTCTTGAAGGTCTCTGTAGATCAGGGTAAAGTATTCAGCAAAGGCTGAATGCAAGACTGGACATGAGGAGAGCCCCCTGCCATCCTGGTGGACAGAGGGGGAGAGCAGGTTAGGCAGATGAAACCATGCACACCAAGCTGAGACTCAATCTGGCTTCCCTGAGAGCAGCTGAAGGAGCAGACAGAACAATTGTAGGGATTCAGGAAGTATTTGCTTAAATGTTCCCTATGCTACGTCTTGCCTCTAAACTCAGAAAATATTAAATATACTTCTCAACACCAAAGCAGCAGGTGGAATCCAGAAGACATTCAGTACCCTTTCTTACAAGAGTCATAGGTGCTGTTTTGACACTGTGAGATACAAACCACGTGGTTGCTTCACTACCCTTGGCAGAGAGCAAGTCCTCCATAGATTGCAGCACTATGTAGAGGGGCAGCAGCTCAAAAATTCTACCCTTTACTTCAGAGGCAGACAAAGCCTGACCGCTTGCTCACCTGCTGGGGCATCCTGGAGATGACTCTGCCCTTCCGGGCCTTTTAAAATTCCTGAGACATTTCCCTCTTTGCCTGTGGTGGACATCCAGAGGAGAGCAGCAGAACATGGTCTGCAGAAGATACTGTTCTGCAACTAGCAGTCATAGCTAAACAAGAGCAGCAAAATGCACAAGAGCTGACATACAAATATCAGGGCAAGAGAGTGTCATAGGGCATCTGAGAGATTTCTGGTTGGTAAAGGGACTTTTTGTGTCTGTGCAGTTTGTAGATTCAAGGCTATTAGGACTAAATATGGCTCACGAGCAGTTTCACATTTCTGAGACAGGGAAGCATCTTGCCTTGTACATACTCTGTAGATATCTGAGAAAAAAATCCAACCAACACAGCAACAAATTTGAGGGCTTTCTAGCTGCAGCCAGTTTCAATCTAAATGGGATAGCCTTGAAATCGCTGATATTTGTGTTTAGAAGTTTAACAGGAATGCTAAGCACTATATCTGGACCAGAGACTCATCTGTTGTCTAGTCTGGATCCACAGACTCTCAAGTTTTCTAAATCTGTGATTTCCTATTAGATTTATCTATTTGAGTGTAGGGAAGATTAAACAGTCAGTGTTTGAAAGCTTTGCATGTTGTGTGGCCAGGCTGTCTTCTCTCCACTTCTGGGACTGCTCCATTTCTTTGCCAGGATTTCTTCTCCCGCACACTGCACTCTATTCTCCCCATTAGACAGCTCATGCAAGTTGATGATGCAGGTTTACTTTCACTTGTGCTTTAATTCCAGTTCCAAGCCAAGTGATCTAATGCAAAACCTTTAGGTACATAGTTGTATGCCAACAACCTCTGTTTGCATGCTGATATGAAGCTCTGCATTAGCACTTGGATCACTTTTGAGGTTCTGAGTAATGGAAGGAACTCTCCATTCCTTTACAGCATTCACTTTCTACAGCTTAGACTGTTGACTACTCTGACTAATGCCTATCATATGAAGTGACCCCTAGCAAGCTAATATTTATTTCCTGTAAGCTTAAGCCCTGATTACTCAAAAAGCCATTGCATTCTTTCCACTCTCACCAAACACTTCTCTAATGTCAGATGAGCACATTTATTTTCACTAAAGATGCAAGCCTCAGCTCTATGAGGATCTGGTTCAACCAACTGTTTTACTCAGATGTCACTCCAATGGGCTTGATATAACCGCACACACTACAATAGACTCTGTTCCCATTCCTATTTCACCACCTTGTAGCAACTTACCAAAATAGTACACACCAACTTCTTGATGTACACCTTTCCTCCTCCTACCTCCTACTCACATAGAAATATGGGGCCATTTAATTTTTTAATGCACATATTTATGGACACATTCTCTCTCTTAATTAAGCTATCATTTTATTTTAAGGGGATGCCATCACCATAAAAATCAGCTAGCACTGAAAGAATGAAATGATTTGTTTTTCATCATTAGCAGTGTTTGTTTTTTCACTCATCTTGGGGTATGCCTTCTGAAAATAGACCAGTGAGTTCACTTCTCCTTCAGACTTCATTATTTTGTTCTTTTGAATTGCACAAAGACACCCTGAATAGGACTCAAACACAGCTAAAAAATACTGAAAATTATACTCACATTAACTTCTCAATGGAATTATAGAGTAAGAGTAAGTGCATCCAAAGACTAGCCTATGTATTTTGGATTTTACAAGATCAAAAACTTGACATTCCACCAAAACATACAGTTTTAAATTATTGCCCATAAGGTCCTGCCAGCTGCTTCTAACTATTTTATTGTACTAGAGGAAAGAAAATAAAGTTGTAAAATGTATTTTAAAATCGTCTCTGACTTCTTGCATGCATCTAGGTTGTGAGAGTAAGTGTCAACATGAGAAATTTCACTTCCCAACTTTGTACTTCCTTCAAAATAATATATGCCTCTATCCTGGTTGCTATTAGTTGAGGTTGCTTCAGCCAATGCTAAACATGAGATTAGTAAATGGTAATATTACTATACGGCTGTGTACGATGGACTTCTCCAGCCAAGTAAACCAAAACGGCAACAATATCTGTGACTTACGGGATTTCACAAACAGCTCATCAAATCTCTGCTTGTGTTGAAATACAGTTCTGATCTTGAGAAAAAGACAAGCATTGGCTGGTGATGCAGATACAGGTTTGATCTAAAATTAACTATGTCAGAGATTGCCTGAGAGGCTGTTCTCTCAGGTCTGCTGGCTGCTCTCTGCATGCTGTGAAGGAAAAGCAATAGAGAGCTGAATTAGAGGAGAGGTGATTACATTTGAAATCTTCTCCTTCTGCTTAATTGGTTTAGTATGGCTTTTCACTTTCTTCTTTGTCTGCCCTGCAGCTGGCCTTGATGTCTTTGCAACTGCGTTGGTCCTGACCACAAGAACAGCATCACAGATCACAGAAACTGTTCAAAACATTGCTCTGCTAATGGAATCTAAGAAGACAAACTAACTTTGGAAGTTTCTGTGTGATTGAGCAGAAAATAAACACTCTGAAACTCAAATAATTTTGCTTATGAAAATAAAAATAACAATCCCCTCATGATAAATAATCTAGAAATAGATTATTTATCATAGAAATGTCTTTGCATTTGCAGTCTTAAATTTTAGCAAGAGTGATAATCTCACATGGAATGCGCACCAGTGACAGAAGTGTTGAAACACTTTTTTTTCCTGGTGAGAACATATATGTCCCCTTTCACATGAGTCTACCAGAAAAGTAAGCTTTGTTTATCTGATCCATCTTCCGAACTATATTTTCATGAGCATGTAAATCACTTTCACATTCTTGCATAGAATGAAGGCTTCATAAGGCATATTAGGAGTGTTTCTGACATTGGGAACACAGATGAAAGAGTGGTTTATCATACTAGCAAACAGCATACAGGAAGATTTGTCCATGCCAAGTGTACTCATAGCAGTAGCGCCTTCCAGAAATTCAGGTCTAAGCATTCTCAAGAACAGTCAGTTGTACAATCAAGATAGGAAGTTCAAGATAGGAAGTCTGGAGTATACCTACTAAGCCTGTAAGAATTCCAGTTGTTCTCTCACTGAAGAAACTTTTCAGTTTACCACTAGCTAAAGTTATACATACAATGCTGTCCCCAAAGCTACAGGGACATGATTTCTCTGTGGAATATAAATAAGAGAGGAAATATGGATTTCTTGAGTAGGGTGATAAACAGATCAATACGACATGAAAGAGATATCGATGGCTATGAAATTTATGTACTGAAGCATACTCCATTTATAATTTCAAAATTAAGACAATTTCACACTGGAACTTATATAGAGAGATTTTATTTACCCTAAACTGAAATTTCACAATGATGGTCAGAAGAAGACAGAGATTTGCAGTGCAAACTGGTACCATGTCAGCACTTTGAGGAAGAAATTAAGGTCGGCATTTTACTACAGGAAGAAAGAAATTTTCTCAACAGCACAGAGAAAGGAATGTAAGGTGGCCATCCAGTAAAAGATAGATGTAATCAAGTGAGAAGTGGTATTTTATTCCACTTGGAAGGATCATTCCGATAAGATACAGGGCAATTCAATATGATACACATAATTGCTTCCAAGGAGAATAAACAAAGAAGTGATACATAGCAATGAATCCCTGCACAAATCATAGTAAAATCTGGAAAGGGGGGCTTCCTCTGAATATGACAGATAAGCGTATTTGTGGTTAACTGAATTATATTCTAAAGTCATGAGGCTGTCAAAACATTCAAAGAATGCTGATTTCTGACATCAAAGCACAGCTTGCAAAGGAAAGCCAGAGGATTCTCAGGATGGATGGGACGTACCAATATTCAGGCAGAGCTGCAGACATGCATGCAGTGAGGTCCCCTGATTCAAGCACAGCATTTCCTTGTCAAGGTATCCTCAGAAAAATGAGAACGCTGAAGAGAGTAACATCACTGAAATAAAGCAATCCAAAACTCAGATTTACTACTGAGTAGACCTGCAAGATGAATATGAGTTTTACTTTGCAAGGGATCTCTGAATACTAGATGTACACACAAAAAGGGAGGAAAAAGAAGACACAGAAATCTCCTCCTGGCAGATACACCCAAACCTTTTAGTACACCACACTATTAAGATAAGCTTTTTCAAGCACTGCAGAATGAAGTCTGATTTATTGTGGATTTATTTATTTTGTACCCCTACATGCCCCCCAGCAATAGCCCTAAATGCCCCAAGCTCTGTTTGGTCCAGAAATGGGCTGGCTCCAATACATTTGCTGATAAACAGAATATGCAGTGGATCACTTTCTCCTGCCTCTTCCTTGGGTTTCTCCTGCCAAGCACATGACGTACAGATACATAATTATACTTGACACAACCCCATACTTTTAGATACCCATGATACTAGACCTGCTTCCTACTTAAACAGTAATTGATGAGAGATGGATTAAAAGACAAACAAATAGCTTAGAGAAGGAGATAAAAACAACGTTGGCTCATCCTAAATATTTTAATATCATCTGCTGTTCCTCCTGTTAATTAAGAATGCCAAGGATTATCAGGTACATGGGGAATAAGAACTGATGCCACAGATTCCTGACTGTAGGAAGAGAAACAATAGCCTACTTTGCAAATTCCTGAGATTCTTGGAACAGATTGTAGGAACAGCAGTGAAAACGCTTACTTTATAACTGCATAAGTATATGGAAAGCTATAATAAGTGCCAATAGTTTGTGTTTGGCTTTTCACATTCTTGCCAAAGATCATTTTTCACTCCAAGGACATTACTGAAAAAAGCTGACTGTGAATGTTAAGTCCCTACAGCTACCGCTTAGAGGAACAGGCAGAGTAGGAAAGAAAGAGTTTAACAAGATCTGTTGATGTCCTGTTACTCCTTCAGAAATGTAAGGAATTTTGTAGTGGGATGCATACATCATTCTATCACCCTTTCATAACATTGCTTGAGTGACCAAGGACTTGTTCCAATAAGACTTTATGTTGCTTATCTTCCAGTTACACTAAGGACTGTTAGAACTTACATGAACCTTCTGGACATTAAACACCACGTTAATAAATAACCATTCTAGTGCCCATAGTTCATTATTCTCAGTTCTTTTGACAGTTGACAGATTCTTAAAGAACGCTTAACTGCAGAAGACTTTTCTATTATTCCTGAATTCCCCAAAAGTAAAAAGATGCAGGACTTACCAGATGAGCCACCCAGTAAAATAAAGGAAGTTCATGACCGATTAACATTATACAGTGGAGAGCAATCTGTTATTTAAAATTTCAGCCACCGGTAGATTGCATTAATAAGGGTCTCTGATGCCTGACTTGATAAGAACTGGTCCCAGGCAGATTTTGTAGAGATGATGTATGCGCTCTTCGATGCCTTACTGTATATCACAGAGCTAAGCCTTGTATTTCAAGAGCTGGAATTTGACATTGCAATTGTACAGGTGTTAGTAAATCATTCCCTGTCATCTCTAGAGAGAAGTAAAGATGACAACTGTCATGGGATAGGAAGCAGCCTACCTTACATTATATACAGTGAATGCAAACTGCACTGAAAATCAATTAAGTGGTGCAGGGGATACTTCTCATTCCCTTCTTTCACAGGGAACGATAAGTCTTTGAAAAAAATCAAAATTAAAAAAAAAAAAAGAGAAGAGAAAAAACATGAGATTTCAAGCTGCATAATATCAGAAAACAGAGCAAGGTACACATGTACCCTACAGAATGAAGTATAAAAACAATTTGAAGCTTCCTAAGTTTGCACAGAAGGATAGCAAGGTGAAGTGACACAGCCATGGGTGTCGGGAGGACAGAGTCCCCTGGGAAATGAAGGACGTTGTTTTGCTCAGAGTCTGAAACTGAGATTCCTCACCCAGGGAAAATATCTACATAGCTTAAAAAGCAAAACCAAAATAAATCACAAATAGAAATGAAGAATTGTTATCGTGTATTTGTGCTGAGAAGACTCTATGCATGAACACTGAAACACCCTGTTGTAGCTCATCCTGACACTGAAATACATATGTGGGATCTGGTTTTGGAAGTTTAACTCATTCTTCCTTGGTGGGAAAAAAAAGAAAAAAAAAGAAAAAAAAAAAGCAGTGCAATTGCAACCTCTCCTGAAATGCAGTGTCACCTTCATACTCCAATGACCAGTTCAGCACAAAATCCACACACATTAATCAGGAAAGCCAACCCATAGGGGAAAATAAAGATGTGAGGCAGGGCACCTATGGAAGCTCTGGGACACTCAGGGTGTCCTACATGGTGGGAGCAGGGTGGCAGGATGCCATTCTCAGAAGAGCATAGTAACTATGTTATGTCAGTCCCTGCCAAGAACCCATCTGAGACCAAGTAATGTCAAACTCTATGTGGCAGTGCCTCATGGCGGACCTTTCATACTCCTGCCAGCTCTCCAATTTCATTTAGGTTATGCTGTGCTGTCACTGCATCAACCTCTGAACAACACAGCTAATTTCACTCACTTGCCCTCACAGTTCCGGTTGGAATGGGTTTCCTCCACCTGTCTGGCATCTGTGCTGGAGAGTGGAGTCCTCACCACAGAACTGCAACAGGGCAAGCCCCCCATGGGAAAGGTAAGATCACTGCCTCAATGAGCCTCCTGCCCTCATCTCTTCTGAAACCACTCCTTTACTTCACAAAAATGTCTTTTCCAGAAAAGATATGCAGAGAAAATAGGGACAGACTTAATTGCAGCTGCAGATGAAATTTCATTGTTGTTTTTCCCCTCTTTGTGACGGTGTTGAAGTGGGTCTCTCTGAAAAATGCCTCAAATGAGATGTGACTAGCTGCCTCCTGCCCTATTGAGTGGCTTGAAGATTACTTCTGCACACGAGATTTTCAATCTGCAGATACTGAAGACGTGTCTTTTCATTGCCCAGGCTCCAACAAAACAACTGAAATAATGCTGCTGTTCCTGCTACCCTTGTAGCTGGCGAGTGTTGTATGACTGAAGCAGTTTGCCCTCTCCTGGCTACTGAGCATTCTGGGCCAGAATTAAATGAACTCGGCTGGTTTGCTGTGGCGGGCAACTTTCCATCTATGAGGAAAATAGGAGGATATTTTGAGACACTACAGAGGTGTACTATAGTAATTCAAGCTAAGAAAGAAACTCTTTAAAGAATCAAGAGTGGGTAGGTATTCTGAAATGGACTTGGTTAGGCTATTGCAAATCTGCTAATCAAACCAGGCACAGCAAGAGAGTAGTTCGAAATAAAATGAGATTAGAAGTAGTTGCTGCTTTTTACTAAATGAGTTTCTACAAAAAAAGTAATCGTCATCTGTCTGCTGCTGCTTACCTGCAGAGAGGAAAACATGGCAGTGTTATGGTACAAAGCAAAAAAAACCCACATTTCTAGATCTAGTTGAGGGGTTGATTGCAAGCTTTGTGCAGCTGACTGGTATAGGGCAAAGAAAAACATGTTTATCACTGTACTGGCAAAGACACAGTTAATGACTTACAATCCAGACAGCCTCCTCAGCGCAATTTACTTGGCTTTCCACCTCATGCTGATGTTTTCTTTCTGAGAACCCTTTGGGTAAGGGCACGTGGCCCACCTTACAGCATGGAGAGGTACTCCTGTACATTTGTCCTTGGGTTAAGCTCACCTGTCATCGTGGCTGCAGACAGCTAGTTAGTTATTTTGGGGAATAAATGGAAGAATCAAAGATAACCAGACAAGCTGGTAGCTGAAATGGCCCCTTCTGTTAAAAAACACAGAAACTGGTGTGTCTCAGCATTTGTGGACATAATGCACACAAAACACAAGTAGGTCACGACAGCACTTGAGTCTTAGCTGATGGATGTTCACATCTCACAGATTTAACAGTTTAGCCCAGTTTTAAAAGTATCTCAAAAAGAGCAAAGTCTGTGGAGAGTGAACTGATTTCTTGCCTCTAAAGGAAGTTCTGCCATGTGGCAGGTGTGGGTCAAAATGTAGGGCCCTGCAGCTCCTCCTGTGTCTGGAAGGCCACACTCTCAGTTCCCATATTCCTGTGCCGCTGCTGACGGTGTTGGCACAGGCAGACTTCAGATGCCTTTAGGTATAAGTAAAAACACCACGCTACCCCTACTGTGGCCCTCAGGAGCTCGAAGTGCTGTAGGTCCTCTCAGTGGCAAGCTGCAGCTCTGTCGGGAGTTCCACGTCTCCATCCCTTCCAAGTCTCAACGCAAGCTCAGTTCACCGTCTAACCTGCATCTGCGCTATGCTTTCGTATTTTCGGACCTACTGCGGTGCCTCACCTCAGCCCGCGCCCCGGGGGCGATGGCGGAGGCGGTATGGCGGCACGGGGCATCGCGCCCGGCCCGGGCGGAGGGCGTGAGGTGGAGGAGGCGAGGGAAGGCTGCTGCCGGCTGCCCGCCTCAGTGCTGCCGCGCGGCGTCACCTCGCAGCGGGTGCTTTCCATAAGGTAAGCGCGGCAAACGTCTGTCCCTTTCTCGTTTCCTCGTGCCTTTCACCCTTGTGGACGGAAACAACGCGGTGTGCAGACCTGAGGTCACCAGGGCTGGCTGACGTCGCTTCGGAAGCAGCAGCCGGGGCTGCTCGTGGCTGTGCTGCAGCTCTGCGTCGGCGCTGTGCTGGCCGATGCTGACCCTGAGCTCTGGAGGCGTCAGTGTGGAGCGGGCCAGAACATTAGCCAAGGAGCTGTACAAGTAAATCAATCTCAATCTGTCCTTGTGCAAATCCACATCAAATTCATGTGCCTCAAGGCTGCAAAGTGCTCTGCCCGCGGCCCCACGTGCTGTTTGTGCCAGGCGTGTCTCAGCTGCACCCGTGTCTCTCCCACATGGCCTTTGTGCTGCAGTTCTCCCTGCACCAGCGCTGCCGGTTTTGTGAGTTAGATATGGGTGCATATCTGTATCTATCCATGTCTGTATACTGATAACATATAAATCTGATGGGATGTCCTTTTCTCTTGTTCCTTAAAGCTTTTCCTGAAGACCAAGGCCACGCTGTTGCCTTTGTCCCTTTGTGGTATGTGAATTTATCCCAAAATGAGAATGTTGTGTGTATACTCTGTATCTCTGGAAAAAGGGTTGCATTTATTTTCTGTAAGCTATCGTGTATGCTTACAGTGACATGTGTATGCTAAGGCACAGTAACAGATGCAAGGGAGTTGCACACAGTTCCTAAACTGGGAAGGACAACAAGCAGTTGCCTGCAGCTAAAAACAAAGATGCATAGGTACCTGTCAGGGAGAGTCCTTAACAGATGTTTCAAAGCTGTATGTAACATTTTGGTAGTGCAGAGAACATGCTGGCAAGTGCTCCAGAAGGAATTTATGGAGTAAGGAACTTGACTGCAAGTGTTTGTGCAGTGCTTTGCCAGTGATGTGCTGCTGCTTCTGCTGGGAGATACAGCAGGGAGATACCAGGAGCTCCTCTGTAATGGATCAGAGTTTTCACCTCAGGTATAAATGTGGAGGAACTGCTGAGAACTCGTTAGCCTTTTTTAATGTTGTGTGGAAGCAAAGTGATCTGGGGCTTCCTACTGAAAAGGCATTTTGTTATAAAATTCTACCTGAATGCTTTCACTCTGTGCTAAAAGTAATGCAAAAACTGAGGGAGATTATTAATGACTAGGATTTCCTCTATTTTTTTTCCAGTTTGGTTACACTTTAAATACAATTATCCTTGCTGCTTAACCTATATATGACCTTTATGACTTGAAAAAGTTATTGCTTTTTCATAAGTTTAAGCGTCTCAAAAAATGATGAAAAAAAAATATCTGGAAGTTGGCTGAGGAGGTTGAGGAACCATTCAAATATTTGCAAAATGTCTGAGCTCACACTATGAAGTTTTCCAGAGGCCAAGATGACAGTCATCTTCAAGGGCACTGAGAGATCCTCCAGTCTGTGTTAGAGAGGAGGTTATGGGTTTGACATTTGTTTACCCATTATCAGGTTTTTTTTTTCGTTTTTTTTTTTTTTTTCGATGAGTCTCTGTTGCCTCAAGATTTTGGTAGTCTCTTTTAAAGTCATCGATTGGTTTTGATCCCTTTAGTTTATCTCTATCCCCTGCCATCATGCTTTATTACAACTTCACTGTGATGAGATCTGTGCACATGCAATCTTTGACTTTATGTCAGCTTTCCATGCAAAATAATTTTGGAGTTGCAAAGCTAAGCATCTAGAATTGGAGAACATAAGATTAAATCAACAAATCCTTCTAGAATGTATATCTCCTTCTGCTGTCCCTATTTACTCTCAAGATCTTTTGCTTTTAAATTATGTGTGAAGCATGCTCTGGCTCCACGGGGAAAGGTGTGCATCCCTGTGGAGCTGCGGTGAATCGTTGTCAAGGAGCACTGTGTACAGGTCTCCCAAAAACTTGCCATCTATTTTTGTGTGGGATGGAGAAATGAGAATCAACTGCAAAATGTAAATGTGAGAAACTGCATCATGGAAGTCACATCCTTCTTTTTGGTAAGTTCAAGAAATCTGGAATCTTGGGATTTCTGGGAAAGGTGAAACATCCCTCTGCAGTTGTTGTAAAGATGTTATGCAGCAATATGTGCTGTGTTTCTGTCACAGGGTGGTTTCTGTAGGGCTGGGACATGCCACAGTGTGATGTGTATTGCAGGAGTTGTGCTACACAGCAAGGCAAAGGCTCTGTTTTGTCCCTGTTGTTTCTATCCCTCTTATGTTCAGGTGGGATACTTCATGTTCTCTTGGGATTTTGGAATAGTTTCACTTAATACTCTGTGTACAAAAAGCAGTAAGGCAGGGAACGTAAGGCATCCCTATCTAATAGCAACCAGACTGTTCAATTGGCATGTAGGGAAGACTGGTTACATTGTGTGAGCCAAGAAGGAGAATGGATTATCCTTTGAAGTTCTAAAGAGTATAATTTGGGAAGACTTTATTCCCTGAAGCCCCAGGAAGTGAATAGAATGGAAACTTGCGTTCTATTTGATCAGAGCTATCAGGCGTGTGCATTTCTGCAAGGGTAGTCAGAAAATAATTTTAACAGGGAATGTGTCTTCTTCCTTGAGTTTTCCACAGTCAATATATGAATACACTTCTTCCTAGTGCCAAGGTGGGAACAGACTGGTCCCATATTGCTGAGCTTTACTGCTCCTATGAACAGGTTCCCACATGTTGAAAAGCTGCCTTGGGAGCAGGTGCTGGTGCACACATCTTGCTGTGGTACAAAGCAGAAAGCAGTGTGCCAAAGGATATGTGGCTTGTCATGCTATCCTGAAAGCAGTAAAGGAAAAGAATATCCAGATTCTTGTGAGCACATCTGGTTTTTTTTTCTTTGTTTTTCCCTGAATTAACCAGTGACTGTGTGGAAAGCTCTGTAGTTCAGTGACATTTCTATGGCTGCCCAAGTCTCTCCTTAGGTCTGCCTTTGGAGAATGCATAAACATGGGATGAAGTAACTCTATACACATTACAGTTAATGGTTCCTTGACAGTATTTTAAATGTTAAACCAATTTGAAATGTGGCTGATGGATGGAACTGTTTCAGTGGCAATGGAGTCTGTCAGGCCCAGGGGTGGTAACTGGTTCACCACCAGCACTGGTCCCAATGGCAGATATTAGGGATCTCATGTTTTGATACAGTTGTATAACCTACATGATGCTACTGCTTTGCTATGTGGTGGTTACAGGCACTACCTCTGTCCCTCTGTCTTCCAGCTGTGCAGTAGGGTTGATCATACTTTATTGGCTTGTTGTGTACTTTAATTCATCCTTTGTGCATAAAACTTTGAGAGTCTCATGAAATAAATGAAAAAATGCTAAGTGTTAGCAATGCTTGTGGGAATTGCTTTATCACACCATTGCACTGCCAATTTGTTTGTTAGCTGTGGTCTGCACCTAAAACTTTGAAGAGCAAGATACAGTGTCCCTGTTAAATGGGAATGGAGAATGATGTGAAGTATATATGCTTTCCTTGCTCAAGATATGTCTGGAAATTATTTACTTAGCTGACAAACAGCTCTCTGTCAGATTGCCTTTATGCTGATGTGCCTTAAAGCGCTCATTAATTCCTCTCTTCTGTCATTTTTTTTCCCCTCTGTAATCAACACTGTTTTAAGTGTAGCTTCTGCTAACTTGAAAGATCATCTCATTTACCTGCTTATTTCTGACCCTGAGGTAAAGGGGAGCTGCTTCAGCTGTGGTGTTGGAGGCAGCTGTGCAGTGGGTTTGCTGGCTTGCCAGAAGGACTGTGTGTTTGTCACATACGAGCTGTGTCTGTATTGCTTTTTTTTCAAGGTAGCACAGATCTGTGCTGACGTGGAAAGAGATCATCCCTCCTTGCTCTGTTTCTGGAAGTATTCCTCTGTCTCTCTTGATAGGGCACCAGCATTTGTGTGGCCATATGAACTAAATCAGGAGAGTCATCTAATGCCTTTTCTCCCTCCTCTCCTCTACTACCTTCTCTACTCTCTTCTGTCTCCTTTTCTCTTTCCACTTCTTCAGCCTTTCCTTTCTTTGTCCTTCTGCCAGGCCAGTTACCTGATCTAGCTCACTGTGTGCCTGCATGGGCACTGATGCTGAAACAAGGGACATAGTGAGAATAAGTGCTTAGTGATGTGTAGATAGGCAGGACCATTCCATTCAGTGCTGGCACAAATTTCAGTTACTTTATGTTCAGGCATAATAGTTACAAGACTAATGCTGCTCATCCCTGATCTCTGTAGGAGAAGCAGAAAGCAGTAGGTGGTGTTTGTACTGCCAGACAGGAATCACGAGCTTCTTTCTATTAGAAACCTGAACATTGTGCAGCATCTAGAAGAATAGGTTGGATCCTAGAATTAGGATCTTCAGTATCATCAGTCAGAACCAATCTTCTCATCCCCTTTCAATGCTTCAAGATTACTTACTAAATTTTCAGTATAGCATGGATTAGGTGTATGTATGATAGCAAAGGCATAGTAAAGGATTGAGGAGAAATGAGGGGACTACCACAACAATCATTAAGGAAAATTGCGAGTAATTAAAGATCCTGACATTGAGATGCTGAAACATTTCGTGCTCCTATACTGGAGTACCCCAGGGGCATAGTGAAACTGAGGGAGTAATTAAGAGTGAAGTATGTAGAGGATGTTTTCATACTGGAATGATATGTATATATTGCTCAAAAGACTAGAGCTATTTCCAGAGTAGGAGAAACATACAAGAGAAGCTAGGCTTAATTAAGAAGAGTAATAATTGGGCTGGCTGTATTTTCTGATGAGCTCTGAGGTGCCTAAGCAGCCTTTGAAGGAAAGCATTGTTCCTTATATATGAGACTTAAAAAGCTTCAGTGCTCTGGAGGGATCAATTGGAAATGTACAATGGAGAACAATTTTGCGGTGGCACAGAGCTGGAACGCACCAGCGAATGACGGCTGTCTCACTCTGGAATTACAACCTGCTCAAAAATCTGGGGAGAGTTTGTCAACTGATCCCTGTGAGAGGGGTCACTTCTGTATCTGGTCAGTTTGTTCACCTAATCAAGGTAAAGACAAGCAGAAATTAATGTTTTAATTTTTCTTTGCTAACACACAACAATGTGGTTTGGTTTTTTTTTTTCCTCAACTGCTATTACTACAAAAACTGTAATGACAGGAAGAACTTGAGGTACTAATCCTCAAATATTGAAGTAGATTTTTAAAGAAGAAATATAGCTAACTTATTTCACTTCCTCCTGTTCCCTGATCATAGCATTTATACCCTGTAACTTGGAACAAATACTTGTAATTCTACATAATGCTTAAGCAACTAATTGACCTGACATTCTGGAATTCCCGTGTGCCTTGCCGAGCTATGCTTTTGAATAATTTACCAAAAGAATGGTAATAAACAATCAAATATTAATCAAGCTTTCTAAGGAACATACATTGGAGAGCTTTATTTAAGTTGCAAGTGTGTTAATTTCTCAGACAATCAGTGTAACTCTGTCATCATGACCAACTGTAGCTTGTGAGTTTCCCACCTTTCATCTCAGGGTGGTTTTTTGCTGATGCTGTGTTACAGCAGTCCAATGCTGACATTCCTGCTCCAGGTGTCTACTGGGCTGGAGCCTGATGTCGCTGAATAGAAAACATTTGTTATAATCATACTGATATAAGAACATAACCAGCCAAACCTGGTCAGATTGATAGTCTACATGGGTCCATATCCTGTCGTCAGTGGTCACAAATAAGTGAGGTCAAAAGACAGTGCCAGGGAGCCTGGGGGCAGGAGGTGGCTGAGTAACAGAAATGGCTAACAGTGATACCTTTCAAAAATTTTACCTTTAATTACAGAAGTATGTTTGGTTGGGAAACTGGATGTCTTTTCACGTTACCTATTATGGAAAGAACTATCAAAGGAATTCTGATCATCCTTTTGTCCTTGCTTTATCTTGAAATTTTGAGAAGGGGACCTGTTTTTTCTTTTTCTTAGCAAAATAACTGGTCTTATGGGAATCACGTATCACAACCTCAAAAATCACTACTGTTGTTAGGCGGCTGAAACAAGAATCATCAGTAGGCACCTCCTAGAACTCTTAGAACTGAATTATACTGAAGAATGTTGAAAATATTTCTGCTTTTATTTAGTTGGTTTATTCTCCATGTCTTTTGTGTATGCTCACTTTCAGCCTTCTTCTGAGACAGTCAAATATACTCTCTGTGTGCTCTTCTATGCCCATTCTTTCTGACTCCACAGGAACAGAGCTGCAGGAGCAATTCTATTCTGATTCTGAAAAAGTTGAAAGTTACACATATTTTCTGTCTTCTCATACCTGTATGAAAACTTAGCTTCTCTATCAGTAAGTATGTGTATGGGCCATCAGGAAATCTGGGGAGATAGGAAAGTTGAAGTCCCAGTATTTTGTGCCTAACATTCCATTCAAGTTTGTCTAATATGAACTGAAACTGTTGTGATCTCATAGCTCCCAGTTATCCTGAAGAGTTGAGCAGCTTGCTGTGGCTGAAGATAGATAGGACAGTAATGAAGAGAAGCGCTCAGGTGGAAATGCTCTTCTTCAGTAACAGTCACTCCTGTTGAATGCAAGCCTTAGGGTCCTAGTAACCTGTACTACACAATCAATAGCAATGGAGGTGAAAAACGTTAATTATCATCTGTGGCTGGCAAGGAGTTTGTACTGGATCCTATTAATGCAAAACTGGCCTGTGGGACTGATGTAGTTCTAAGATATAGGCTGGAACTATTGTGTTAATATAGAGGAATAATTCATCATGGACTGAAATGGGAAGACTGAAAAGGGCACAAATCTTTGAATATGCAGAAATTTGCAATGGGGGAGACTGGTTAAGTGGACTGTATAGCCATGAAATTAGGATAAGAAGTAATTGTGAATGAAGAAATGGCTTAGAGGGAGATTGGTGATGGTGCGTCTAAAGGATCAGTTCTGGGACCAATTCAATTTATAGCTTCCCTTATGATATTAATATAAAAACACAAGTATGCTGATGAAACTTTCTTGTGGACTAAAGAAGGGCGATACCACTGAATGACGAATTGGGTTATGGCACAGAAAGAATCACAAGACCTTAAGGGTCCAAGTCTGTGAATCAAGTTGATTTGTAATGTTTCAAAGTATTAAGATCATGTAGAGAATTAAGAACCAGAAATTATGGGACATGCTCAGAGTTCGTGAGTTGGAAATGACAAGGAAAGACATGGTATATCTGTTGTCTGTCAGTGTAGCAGAGCTATTAAAAAAAAAAAAGTGCAATTTTAGGAGTTATGTAGATCAAATTAAAGAATAAATAATGTACTAATGCTGTTGTACAAGAGACAACTATGTAAAATTCTGAACAGCATATTCAGGAGACAAGAATTAGAGCAGGTGATGGGGTTGGAGTTTGTAATACAAAGGGGATTAACAGAGTTTGGTTTAGCCTTGGTAAACCAAGGGTATACTTTCCAGAAATGGAGTCTGAGGAAAGAAAAGCTGAGAGAATAAGAGGTCTTTCAGCTAAAGGACAGTGTTGGCTATAAAGAAAATTATTATAAAATAACCAAGGAAAACTGAACTTCCTTCTTATTTCCAAACTTCTGACAATGAAGACAGTGACATTCTAGGATAGCTTTTCAAATAGACTTGTAGGATGAGAAACAAATGATTTTAGGATGGTCTGTAATCCATTTATGAGGAAGCTATATTATATGGTTCTTACAATAACAGGAATCATTAACAGCCTTTTTATCTCTCACCTGACATTCAAAGGTCAAATGAGCACTTCCAGCAGCAGTAGAACCAATGAAATCTGGTTTCCAAGCATTTTTTTTCCTCTTTTTTTTTGTCAAAGAAACAAAGCCTTTGGGAGAATAGATTTCTTGTGTTAGGGGTGATTCAACTGGAAGGTTTGAGCATCACCAGACCCAGTTTGCTTTCCAGCAGAATAAACTCCTCGCTGTTATGACACGTTCTGTAGTAATGGGAAATGGTATAAGTAGGCAGCTACTCCCCACTGGAGTCCTTGTTCTGTCAACCTGGTTTGCTCTTGGGATGCACAGGAGGAGGCAAACTGTTCCATAATAAAGCTGAGTAGCTAACTTTCTTGACAGTGGAGGAGATATGGTAGTACTGGGTCTGATCCACAGCCTTGTTTTTCTCTTGCTCATGTTTTATCTTACAATGTAGGGCTAAACACCAGTAAATTCAAGAACTACAGGGTGGAAGGAGGAGTCAGTAATTTTCTGTACTTGACTTTACATACTTCTTATAAGTAAAGGCTTATGAATGAAGCTGCTCAGAGGCAGGTATTATTTTCATTCTGAATGAACAATAACTTGTCTAAAAAACTTGCTCTTTTTTTTTTTTTCTTCTTTTCTTCTCAAAGTCATTCTTAACTTACAAGTTCCTGGCTGCAGTAGTTCTAGCTTAAATCTCAGAAGGAGACTGGTTGTCACTTTTTGTGTTTTCAAATTAAACCTCAGTTATTTATAAAAGTTCCCAGAAAAGGAAAGCAGAGAAATCATTCCTTGAAAAGCACTGTCATCCAGCACACAGAGTGAAATGTTGAATGCTGAAGACATTTGCACTTGCATCTGCTCCGACTGCTGCCCAGCCTGCCTTCCTGCTTCCTTGTCCCTGCAGCAAAAGCTCTCAAGTATAGATCCTTCAGTGTGTGGCTATTATGTGGGAGAGAAGGTGGAGTGGTTAAGGGAGGTGTTTGAGTGGACCTAAGTTTATTCTTTTGTTGGTCTCACTAGAATGTTGGAGTGGTAGATGAGTGTCAGATGATAGCTGAAAGCATGTGGGTGGAAAAATGAATGAGTTTGGTAGGAATGGTTGTGAATACCATTTGTGTATTTCTGGCTTGGATGGTACCAGTTACAAGCACCCCTAAGACTTGTTTGGACAGATCCTTCTGATCTGGGAATGCATTTGATCATGCGTAGCCTGAGTAGGCGATGATACCATGCACACAACTAATGGGAATGTACACGCGACAGCCAGTGTACCTTTTGGTGGTGAGTTGAAGCAAAGAAAGTACTTCTGCTCACACAGCAAAGATGCCATGTGGGTAGAGACGACTGGCATGTTTTGAAATGTGGTTTCAAAGTACCTACTTGTAAGACCTGTTGCTACTCCCACTGTACTTGTGGTAAAAACTCTACTGACTTCCATGCTGTAGGAGCAAGCAATAATGGCTGCTTTCTGAAGTCAGTGAGAATTACCAGTAAATTTGCACACAAGCCAGTATAAACAGATGTTACTAAGGCTTGATACTGCATGTCAGTTGATAGTAGTTCCGAGTTGTGAGATGCTAAGCTGCATGAATGGGTCTTTTGGTTGTTCTTCTATTCACTTTGAATCATGATGCAGTGCAGCAGTCTAGTTGTGGAAGACCATGTAGGCAATACCAATAAATATGTTACAGACACAACAGACTACGCTGGTTCCAGACAGTGTCAGGGGCTGTTGCTCTCTGAATACCTTCTGAAGATCCTTAATTCCAGTACCTTTAACAACAGTTCTGGCTCTTAAATCAGCTTTGTACCCACATTCAGTCCTTGCATATCAGCTGCCCCAGAAATGTGTTTTAATGAAAGCCTCTTCTCAAAAAAAAAAAAAAAA